>CADEBD010000170.1:0-600000 GCA_902825455.1 Arctia plantaginis
TAGGAAACAGTCAATAAATATATAAATTAAATGTATATATTTTATTGCCTAGGTCAAATTGTTTATATTTATAAATCTGTAAAGAACTGACACACAAATAAAAGTAAGCAAAAACAAACATAAAAATATTATAAATTATCATAGATAAAGTAAATATATACCGAGGTAAGAGCTATAGATATAAAAATAGAATTAAGAAAAAGGAAAATGTAAAATGGATATAAAAATATAATAGGTAAAATAGATAGATATAAGTAGATAAAAATTAGTAACGTTGAATAATAACGCTTTAGCTGTTACAAATTAGATCATAAACATAAGTATATATCAACTAGAAACTAGAAATAGAATTAAGAACAGGAAAATGTAAGGTATAAATAGATAGATAGAATAACAAATATATGAACAAAAATGTAAAATTAAAGTATAGTAGTAAAACCAAACTGTTACAAATTAGATCATAAACATAAGTATATATCAACTAGAAACTAGAAATAGAATTAAGAACAGGAAAATGTAAGGTATAAATAGATAGATAGAATAACAAATATATGAACAAAAATGTAAAATTAAAGTATAGTAGTAAAACCAAACTGTTACAAATTGGATCATAAACATAAGCATATATCAACTAGAAACTAGAAATAGAATTAAGAACAGGAAAATGTAAGGTATAAATAGATAGATAGAATAACAACAAAAATGTAAAATTAAAGTATAGTAGTAAAACAAACCAAGTACTTAGAAACTGTAAGCCACTACAAGCGCGAAATGGAATAAGTCCCACTCTACATAATAGTGTAGACTAGATAGATATAGATTAGTATGTAAGACATCTAGATGTATAAGGTCCTGATGTAACCATGATCGGGGAAAGGCGAAAAAAAAAAAAAAAAAAAAAAAAAAAAAAAAAAAAAAAAAAAACCTAACCTAACCTAACCTAACCTAACCTAACCTAACCTAACCCCTATAGCTTTTTGCCTAAAATTGACTTTGGACCTTCACCAAATCGTTTTATTAACACACTAGTAGCAATTATATACTGTTTTGGCTCATAATATATTGGGAATTTGACATAACCTATATATTGACGCCTATATATTGACTTAGAAAATTTTCGTTTGTTTACTTTCAGAATAAATTATATATCTCTCTTGTTTATTGACATATTTCGATCGTTTTGGTTTCTAAAATTCGGCAACGGCGTCACCTGTACGCGGACACCTCGTTTTCGGGGATTCGCTGTATAGATTTTCCTAAATTTTCATTTTTCCTCGTAATTCTGTAAAAAAGCTACGAAACGTACCCTTAAGGGCTACCTACCTCTTGTGTTCCGAGTCGTTTATTGGTTGAAGCTTTTAATATCGCTGCGTCGACACCTCTGCTGCATACCACCACCGTTTGAAGACCCTCCGGCGTCCCGTCGGAGTTCTAACACCTGCGAAAGAAAATTTTAGGCACCAAAATTGTAAATTTTTCAAGTTTTTCGCTAATAATTTGGCAACCCCTAAACTTATATTCGAAATTATAACATATTTGGATAGGGCTCGTCTAGCCCTATCATACGACACCTCGTTTATTAAAATCCGACAGATAGAAAATTAAAAAATTGCCCGCCCACCCTCCCGGTTTTCTCTAGGGAGGTAAATATTGAGCAGGGGAGCTAAACATTTTGTCGTTTTGCAGGGGGTAAAAATATTTTTATTTTTAAATTTTAATTAATAAGTTTAGACTAGTTTCTTGGTTTACTTTATTTTCAGACTCGGGGACCTATACATCCCCTAGAGTTGACAACCCTGCAGCGCAGGGAATACCATAGTTAGTAATAGAATTACTATTACTTATTCGCCTTATTCTTGGACTCTTCTTAATTTTATTTACACCTGACACAGACCCCCCTTTACAGGGTATTCAAAACACTTAAACAACTGACAATTTTCCCCGACACACACTTACACAAACCTAAACATGCACCGCACACCCACGACGACCGGCACGGCCAAAAAACATATCACTCCCAGTCCTGCCAACACAACCACAGAAAGGAGTCCCGACGCTGGCAAGACATTTATAAAGAGACCAAATGTCAAGAGAAGATCCATCGAAAATATGGAAGTCTACCACAAGCGCAAACATAATTATGAGATCCTATCAAACGACGAGATCCTCCAAGACCTCATGAAGACCTTTGAGGACATTCCATCAAAGGTCCAGGAATACCCTCAGATGAGGCGCGATATTAAACAGTTCCTGGAAACGCAATCGGATAGGGGAATTCGAGCGGTCTTTGATCTCAGTAGACGAGTCAAAGAACTGGAAGGAGCGGTCTGGGACTCTCCAGCACCTACAAAGGAATGGATGACTGAAAGACAGGAAGATGTCTTCAGGAGACTGGGAGAGGTTAAAGCGGCGCTGACTGAACGGATAGAGGACATGGAAAAGACCTTGCAGACAGATTTGCAAGGTCTTGATGTATGCGTGAACAACCGATGCTCCGACTTGCTCGGCGGGATCGGCGACAGGATCAGGGAGGCTAGGGAGGGGGGAGATCAAACGGCCAAATTGGTCGAGGATCGAACTCACGCTCTCCTCAGAGATCTCGCCGCCGGTATTGCCGAGGAAGCCGTCGTAGCAAGGAAAGAGCTTGCTGAGGTCACTAAGGGACTGACGTGTGCCAACACGGCCCCAGTATCAGTACCAAAAACCTACGCCAGCGCCGCTGCAACCAAACCCGCCCACCGCCCTGCACTACACTCGGTGGCGGTCACCCTCGAGGGTGGTCAGGAGACCGCAGACGAGGTGCTCACCAGGGTGAGGAGGGCGGTCGACGCCAGAGGCTCCGGCCTCAAAATAAACAAAATCAGGAAGGCCAAAAACCAAACCGTAATTTTGGGCTGTGACACCGCAGAAGAACTTAAAAAAGTCCAGGAAAAAATAGAGAGACATGGTAATGGACTATTGGCAAGGCCTATGAAGAACAAAAACCCTCTCGTCGTCATGAAGGACGTATATATGGAGGGGGAAGATGAGGACCTAGTAAAGGCGCTTCACGCCCAAAATTGTGAAATCTTCATAGGCCTTCCAAAAGAGGATACAGAGGTAACCATCAAATTTAAGAAACGCACAAAAAACCCCAAAGCGGTGCACATCGTCCTACAAGTGGGACCCAAAGTGTGGCGAAGAATGACGGAGGCTGGTGCACTCTATCTGGACCTGCAAAGGGTCAGAGTTGAGGACCAGTCTCCGCTCATTCAGTGCACGAGGTGCCTCGCGTTCGGCCACGGCCGGAAATTTTGCACCGAGAGTGTGGACAGATGCAGTCACTGCGGAGGACCGCATCTACGCGAAAAATGCGCAGACTATATCGCAGGAAATGAACCGCGGTGCTGCAACTGCTCGCACTCTGGGCTGCAAAGGACCGACCATAACGCATTTAGCTCCGAATGCAAAATACGTGAAAAATGGGATTACCTGGCCCGAACAAATACAACCTATGCATAATTCACATCCACGCGCAGGAGACTACACAACACGTACACATAGACACAAGAACACACAGCAGCACAATTACAGCACACGCAAGAACGAAACACACGATAACACAAACACATACAGATATACGAAATGTATATTAAATATACATGAACATATCAGCACAGAAACACCCACACGAAACACAAACACAAACAGTAACACAAAACGAAGAATAAGTATAAAATTAAAACTAGAGTAAGAAATAGCCAATAAATATATATAAACTAATGTCTATAGAATTTATTGTCTAAGTAAGAATGCTTGTAAATATATAAGATGTATATAACACCACACAATACCAATCCTGCTAAAAGCACAAATTTAAAGACCTCGCAAAGCTACAGACTGTTGACAGAGTAGTCAATTAAACAAAAAAGTACCTAATGCTGTATAGTAACAACCGACACAGAAATGAACTTGGAAACAGAATGGTAAAGTAGAAGTACATATCGATGTAAGATTATAGAAGTAAGAGTAAAAACGAGAAACAATAAATGTAAAAGGTAGAAGATATCGTTAAGTAAAATAGTTAAAATAACCTATGTAATCAAACAAGTAAATGTGTAAAGTTAGAATAAATTGTAAGTAAAAATTGTAAGAGTAAAATAGTAGAGTAAATTGTAAGTTAAAAGTGTAAAAGTAGAATACTTGAAAGAATAAGATTTTGTACCTACTGCAGTAATAGAGTAAATAGTAAAGTAAAAATGTAAAAGTAGAATATTGAAAGAAGATTTTGTGTAGTAATAGAGTAAATAGTAAAGTAAAAATGTAAAAGTAAACTATTGAAAGAAGATTTTGTGTAGTAATAGAGTAAATAGTAAAGTAAAAATGTAAAAGTAAACTATTGAAAGAATATTTTGTGTAGTAATAGAGTAAATAGTAAAGTAAAAATGTAAAAGTAAACTATTGAAAGAAGATTTTGAGTAGTAATAGAGCTAAATTAGTAAAGTAAAAATGTAAAAGTAGACTATTGAAAGAATAAGAATTTTGTACTGTAGTAATAGAGTAAATTGTAAGTAAAAATGTAAAGTAGAATATTGAAGAGTTAGAATACAAGATTGTACCTAAGTGTAATAGAGTAGCGAGAATCCCAACTAAGGGATGCGTGGATGGACACAATTAGATTAGCATATAACCATAGCTAGATAAGGTCCCGATGTGCCTATGATCGGGGAAAGGCGAATATACAAAAAAAAAAAAAAAAAAAAAAAAAAAAAAAAAAAAAAAAAAAAAAAAAAAAAAAAAAAAACCTTTTTTTTTTTTTTTTACGTGTGGAAATCCCCTCGGACCGTCACCCCGCCGGGGCTCTCGTTCGGCGGGGCGGTGTGTCGGACTCGAACCGACTAAAACCACACGGTGTGCCCTCTTTGCGCTTCCAGTTTAGGAAGGGTCCAGGTAGCTATCTCCTTCTGGACCCCTCCCAGCGCCGGCCCGCTCCTGGCGCGGGCTCCGTCTCAGTGGACCCTCTCTTTAGGCGGCGGCTGGCCAACTAATGCGGGTGGAGGGGAGAACCCATCCCGTCCACCCGCGGCCACACTCAGGGCGGCATGAGGCGCAGGTGAGCGCGCCTCCGCCGCCCGGTTCGCCAGCGGCGGATCAGGTCCGAGTGGAGGTCGTCCTCCCGGGCCTTCTCGGCCCAATTTCTAACATACCAGTATTAACCCTTCTAGTTGGAACTCCTTCTATAAAATATTGAGCATATTTGTTGAGTAGTCTCACTAAAGCTTCCTATCTTCACCTTCGAGGTCAGTGTCAATTGAATCGGAAGTTATTTTGTTCGATTGCAACTCACAAGAATTTGACTGTTTCTTAGAAAAGAATTTAAGCTGATCTTGATCAGTTTGGACGCCAATGTCATTTTCTAAGATATCCCTACCTATGATGAGAGGTTCTGATAGGCAAGAATCCGATACTACATGAAAGAGTAAGGTCTGAGATATTTCACCTACTTGTACTTCATTTAAAATTTGAGTATCACACCTTACATCATCACCCCCAATTCCAGTTAGGTAACTACAGTTTGTTACTATACATTACGGTACGTAGTGTTTTAAATATCGTGCTTATCTACTCATTACAAACATATCCTTTTATACATATTACACACACATTATTATTATATTATATTATAATACCAATAGTCCCTTCTAGTCTGTTTGAAGTCGGTGCCAAGCTCGATGCACAATAAGTAATACTGGTCTACGTCAGCTTTATATTAGAACAATGAAAAATTAAGAATTCAAAATAATTCTAATGAAACATCGAAGATTATGTTAATTAATAAAGACCAACCAGATCAATTACGTGCGCAAACTTATCAACTACTTATTAAAGCATTCAAAATAATAATATAATTGGAGATGTGCGTCCACTTTAGCTCCTTCAACATGTTTTGCGGAGCATGAATTCTGTTGCAGCTGCCGCGCTACACTCTACCATGCCTATCAAGCACCTATTTGGCTTGGCACCGACTTCAAACAGACTAGAAGGGACTATTGGTATTATAATGTTACCTGTTACATTGAGGGTACTTATTATAGCTTTTTACTTAGATTTGTAATTATTTTTTAATTTTTAGTGCTCTTTGTCGGTGTTGTTTGAAGTCGGTTCAACTTTTTTTTAAAAGGGTTTATTACAATGTAGTTTTGGAAAAGAGGAAAGGTCGGGTGGCTACTTTTACCGCTCTTTGAGCTCTTTCTCGAGGTAGTATAATAGTTTTAGTGATCCACACCATTATGAGGTTATACAATATTGCATGATTGATTGAAATAAAGATAAATTATACACTTGAGTGATCAACTATAAATCTGCTATAGCTCGCAATTTTTAAATGCATTTATTAATTTACGAACTTTATTTACTAAACTTTCAATGTGTTTTATAAAGGAGAGGGTAGTGTCGAGTATGATCCCTAGATATTTTATGTTATGGGTTTCCTGGATGGTTGGACAATTACACAAAGTCACTGACAAGTTTTGGCAGGAGAGAGGACATTGGTGTGCGTATATGGGAGTGTTAGTTATAGGGTATTGATATTTGCGCATGAAAAAGAAAATATGTTTAGTCTTGTTCGCACTTAATTTTAGAAGATTACTAGCTGACTGGGCAAACGTTGTTTTGCCATATACAATATTTCTAGGAAATATAAAAAAAAAAAGGGTCGGGTCACCCTTGTCATGTAGGGGTATGAAAAATAGATGTTGGCTGATTCTCAGACCTACCCGAAGTGCACACAAAATTTCATAAAAATCGGTCCAGCCGTTTCGGAGGAGTATGGTAACTGTAAGGTTAGGTAATAATTTCTTAACATAAAATGTCTCTTTAAAATATTATGTTAGTATTTAAATGTTTACACAGCCAATGCCGTCACTTGAGTCATCGACTTCCCTGATTAATCGATTATACACTCGGTTCCAAAAATAACGGGTCAGTCACAGAAACCCGAATATCTCCAGAACTGTAAAAGTTAGATCAATGAAATAAAAAACAGAATAAAGACAGTTTAGTTGCGCTTCTAATAGCATATTATTTAAACTGGTTGATGAAAAAAACTTCATTAGAAAAACAAATTTTAAAAAAATTACTATTTTTAAAAACAAAATTTTTGTTTCATTTCATTATGGATGCTTTCCATTTCTATTCTGTCACAAGAAAAAATATCGTGAACGTCTTCCACGTGCATAATTATTATTCTGTGAGGTGAAGCATGGCAGTCACGCTAGAGGAATGTACCAGAATCCTAACTTTTTTGGAACTTGGGCGGAGCCAGCGTGAAACAGCCAGAAACATTGGTGTATCTTTGTCGACTGTTCAGCGGGTAGTCCAGCGGTACCAAGAGACCGGATCACACCTTAGAAGACCAGGAAATGGCAGACCAAGATGCACAACGGCCAGGGAAGACAGACAACTGGTGGCTACAATGCTCCGAAATCGTTTTCAAACTGCTGTTGGTCTAAAAACTCACTTTATTCGTTTTGGAGGTGGCAATTTAAGCGCTCAAACAGTAAGAAGACGTCTTGCTGAAGCAAATTTGAAACCATTGAGGCCCGCAAATGGCCCCAAACTGGAACGGGGACATCGAATTGCAAGACAGAGATACGTGCGCGAGCACCTAAACTGGACACTAGACGATTGGTCTAGGGTAATGTTCACGGATGAGTCTAAATTCATGCTTTATAAGCATGATGGTAGGCAGTTGGTGTACAGAAGACCAGGGGAGCGCTTCCATCAAGTGGAGGAGTGTGTGGAGGAAAAAGTGGCGTACGGTAGAGGCTCCGTACAAGTTTGGGCTGGGATTTCTACTAAGGCCCGCACCGAGCTGGTACTCATTTAAAATTGAACTCTAAATGCAGAGAGGTACGTGGAAGAGATCCTCAATGAACATGTAGGTCTTTTCATGGCCAGGATGGACCGGCATGGCATATTAATGCATGATAATGCGCGTCCCCATACCGCCAGAATTGTACAGCGCGAAGCCCGGACTTAAACCCCATCGAGCACGCCTGGGACGAGCTTCAGAGATGCGTGAAAGGTTGAAACCCCCCACCAATCACGCTTCCCGAGCTCAAACAAGCACTGGTGGAGGAATGGGAAGGTATTCCTCAGCACCGGCTCCGAAATTTGGTGTACAGCATGCCTAATCGCCTGGAAGCTGTCAGAAGAGGTCGTGGAGGCAATACAAAGTATTAAATGAAGAAAGTGATGAAAAACAGCAAAAAAAACAATCATAAAAAAATGTAATCGTAATATATTGCACATAAACCTGTAATACAATACCGGTGTTATTACTTTATATCCTTTTCAATTATCATATAACTACACATACATTTCTAGGAGGCTTTATATTACATAACTAACATTGTGACACGAGAATTTTATATATAAGATTCTTTAACCGAGTATACACAAAATTAAAGCCAAACTGGGCGCTCTCATATAATTCGTTGCTGGTTCTTACGGTAAATATTAGGGCCGTGTCGTCAGTATATGATGTTATCTTTCCATGTTCTAACATAAGAAGAAGCTATGTCCTCGACAAGCGTTCGGGAACAGATGGAAAGAACTGGTAAAGGAAGCGGCCCTTAGATGATTCGTCTCAGCGTTGTTGCCATTCGTCTATGAGGTCTGACTGCTGTTGAAGCAATCTTGTGACTTTATCGCGATCTCGTGCGCTCAAAAAAAACGCATTCAATGTTTTGTGTTAAATAGTAGATGGCTGCATGTCTATGCACTTCGAGATCGACCAGAAGCACACCCGCTAGTACCGGCAAAGCCTCAGTGCTAACCGTCCCATATGCCTTGCACAAGAAGATCAGTGCAAGTCGTTGGCCTTGTAATAGTTTGCGACGGACAGCGCCTACGGTCGCCCTATCGGCCCATACAAGTGCACATGGAACCTAAAGAAGTAGCTCCGTATATGATCTTTAGTGTGTTGATCAATTCCGGCCCACCACCCCACCGCAAATCCCGGTGGCGTGACAGCCCGATTCCACACATGAAAAAGAATAAACGAGGTTAGAGCGGCAGTGGCTGTCGAGAGCCCGATCCTCAAGTATTTTTTTTAAATACTTTCAACCGATTAAGAGTTTTAACTGTAACTGTCGCACACGACGTCCGTATGTTCCACGCTCTTTCTTAGCTCGCCGGTTACTTCAAGAGCGATTTCCATAATGTTGCATTGTAGTATTTCGGGCGGGGGGCCGCCTGCCGTTAATGTGCATTTTGCTGGTTGTAAGCGCATGGATACAGCTATTAACGAGGTACTGAGTATGGTTTACGATATGAAATATACCGTAATGGAAGTGGCCGATAATATTTTACTGTTATGCTGATATTAATGTAAAACCAATTATTTTGTAAGTGATAAAGGAATACATAGATTAATATTCCAATAATACCGCAAAGTAGGAGTATCTGTGAAGCACCGAGAGCGGTGAGCTAGTCTCAAAGCAAATGGTACGTGACACTTGGCGCTGTACTTACCAAGAAAATACTATTCCCTAATAACCAAAACTTACACTATTCTTTTTACATTAAGTGTTTTTTTCATTGTTCACATATTATTTTTCCATTTTGATTGTAGATCGGGACAGGCATATATTGGATTGGAATTTTTTTGGTTGAATATTAAGGAAAACACATTGTGCTTACGACGATTTGAAAGTGAAAGAAGATGATTCTGATTAAGTCAGTATGTCATCATCAACAGTTGCTATAGGGTTTGTGTCAAGTTTCCCTTCACTCTGCAGTGCTGTTGTTCTGAGTAGTTTTTTCCCTTAGTCGGCTCTTACGACACCCACGGGATGAATAGAGGTGGTGCCCCTCTGTATACTTAATCCGTCGCCACATGGAAAAGTCAGTATATGATAGATCTGAATTGTGGAAGCGATCATTTTAATACAAAAAAATGAACTTTTTCTACCCGATGAATATGACATAATAGGTAACCATGACGGTCTCTACGTTACGCCAAGGGATCGAGTCTTACAAAGTTGGAAGCGGTGGACTGGAGTGAATACTGCCTCGATCTGTTCAGCATAGCGAGCCTTTTAGCGAAATAAAGATTTTAGTTAGATGATACTTTGACTTGGATATAGTCTACACTAATAAGGCAAGATTTTTTAAATCTAAGTATAAAACTTGTTAAACTAGTACAGTATCAAAAGGAGAAGTTGTTTCCTCGTATTGTACATGGTGCAGCTATTTGTGAACACTAGTACATATCATGTCATTGTAGCTTATCGAACTTGCGTTGTGTAACTATCAGTAACACGATGCAATATGTTTTCCAGGGGGTGAGCTGCTGAAGTTATGCGTCGAGTAATTTTGTTGTGTAAGTTTCTTTTTATTTTCCTATTTATTAAATAAAAATACAGCTAATCTAGTTTGCATACATAACATTTTAAACCATTTAGGTTTGTAGTATATGCTACAAGTAGACTACATAATATACTTGCAAAAATCACTACAATCCAATAGTGTAATAAGTAACATTAAGCTGAACACAATGTTTTTTTCTGTTTTTTTTTTTAATAAATGTGGCTGGTTAATGTTCTGAGTAAATTGTATTTTGCAAATAAAAGCATAGTTTATTTTTTTGTCAATAAACTAAATACAACGATGAGCGCTCGCCACAACATGTACTTATTGTTAGCACGGACCCGCGACCGCCCTCGTGTATTCAGGATGTTGAATTCCATTTTCTTTTAAGTTGTGCTTAAGGAATTGTTCTTTTAGAAGTCTATATTTAATTTGTGTATAAATAGGCAGTAAATTACAATGTCTTAATAATCCGGGTTCATCGTTGTGAAGTTTATCTTGAATTTTCTGAGATACAATATTTTACAGTATTTTTAGTTGGAGTTTATATATCTGGACTAGATGAGATTTGTAGCTGCGATCGTAACTACTTTGTCCGTACTGAATATGTGATTCGCCGAGTGAGTTGTTTAGCATAAGTTTTACTTTGAACCTTTCAATACGGTATTTTAAATAATTTATGTTAACTAAAAACTGCCTTAACTTGTCACAGACGTGTTCAATATGTTTACTTCACCCAAAATTATCAATTTCCAGTCCGAGATATTTTTGAGATTCTAAGGTGTTCGCGTCATGTAAACAATTTATAGTTTTTTGTCGGAGAACATCAATTTCTTGACCTAACGAATTGGCAATCTTGATCTTGTAAACTTGTGGTTTCCGCATCAGTTGAGCAATGGTGCATAAAAATTCAGTTTTTGAATGAATTGTTTATCTTTTAAAGTATCAAAGGCATTCGAGAAGTCGATAAGCATTGTGATAACATCATTTCTTTGGTTAAGGTGTTCGTTAACTTTGTCAGTAAATGTTGATAAGAAGTCCGATGTACCTTTACCGCTTTGAAAACTGAATCAGTTGGGGTAGATAACTTCGTGTTTCCTGTAAAAACCATGTATTTGTTGAACTTAGTTTTTGGGTAATATTTTTATTGCACTTGAAGCACCTCTTAAGTGGCAATGTGGGTAGGAATAACTTTAGTCAGGTATCGCGCACAACCTTTCACTATCACACAACGAGGTTGACTAGTACTTTGGATATAGTCATGTTACTTGACAGACTACCTGTTCAAGCGTAGTCGTTTAATGGTTTAACATTTGACATAGTCACGGCGGCGAGAGTCCCACTCCGACAGTCTTGTAACAAGCATCGCGTGAAGCGGACAACGGAAAGTGTGAGTTCCTGAAATTCATTCATAACTCATTTTACTTGATCTATATGTTTCATAACCCTTAGAGAAATATGATAATGGATACATCATTTTTTAAATCTAAATTTTAAATAAATCTGAAATCTAAATAGTTGTCAAATTAAAGAATTCTAAAGAATAGGGCAGAGGTTCAATATAAAATATTACCCCCAATCACCATAAGTAACATACGGAAGCACAGCCTGAATTGTCCTCCACTGTCAATTTGATGGTTTTATTGTTTTGATATCTTCAAATGGATACCCATAATTGTATACTTATATCATAAATGTGAAAGTGAGTGTTTGTCTTGTGAGCTTCGAACCGTCACCGGCTGCAACGAGAGCGAGTCGCTTCACCGTTCGACTGACTGAACGTGAAGCCGCGCTGTTGAAGCTACGGACTAATATCGTCCTGCATCGACCAAGACTTGGTTAAAACTTACTAAGCAACAAACTCGGTGGTAATAAATAGGTTTCGCTACTGGATCTTCTTTGTTGTCATCATTATTATATTTTACTGATTTTCATATTTACGGTAAAGCTCTAATCAAAATAATGCCTAAAACGGTACGCACACCACCTCCGTCAGCTGAACTAGATAATCAAGACATTTGATTTACACCTTACACATACGTGACAAGTGGATCGAACTACATCAAAGTAAGCAACAAAACACTTTGTCCTGATTTCCAGCCGAAGAATGAATGGAGGTAATTTAAAGAAAAGATAATGAAGATAATTATATTATAAAGGAAATATACATATATTATATTACAGCTGGAGGGTAGGACGATGAATTAGAATTTTGGGCACCAAGTTCTAAGTCGTTTCACATTCTTATTTCACACACATTTCACATTTCTGAAATAAGAAATGTGCCTCAAAACATCAAAGAAACCAGCGACCTGACTTGCCTTGGATTTTTACTTGGCCTCAAGGCACAGATAAAATGATAGTTGCCGTTTATGTCGATGATCTCGCTATTACCTATACAAGTGAAAGTTCATTAGAAAAATTGAAAAAATAGCTGAACCAATCATTTGAAATAAAAGATATTGGAAAGCTGAAGTATCTCCTTGGCCTTGAAATAAATTATGAGAATAATAAGTTGAAAATTACATAACAAAAAAATATTCAAAAGGCATTAAGAAATTATAACATGGAAGATTGTAAATCAATAGCTACGCCCATAGAACCATATCGAAACTTGAAAAAAACGGAGCATTGCAATAAAAATATACCATATGTGCATGTGCTCAAATAAATATCAGCGGCGTGCACAGGATTATGACACTAGGTATGCGGCGGAGTAGGAAAACAATATAATAGGTCTTCTTGTAAAAATCAGCTGGACGGGAGGCAACAAACTCTTCAAAGGCATTTTGTACTGCCTCTCCCGATTTCAATTTTTTACCCACTAAAAAGTTGTCTAAATTTTGGAAAAAGTAATAGTCGGTAGGTGCAAGGTCTGGTGAGTATGGCGGATGAGAGAGAGATTCCAACCCCAGCTCTTGCAGCTTGGAGACTGTCTGTTGCGCAGTATGGGGTCGCGCGTTGTCGTGAAGGAGCAGTGGGGACGACCGATTGACCAAAGCTGGTTGCAGATGTGACCTTGCACCTACCGACTCTTACTTTTTACAAAATTTAGACAACTTTTTAGTGGGTAAAAAATTCAATTAAAAATTAAACTGCCAATGCGTTGGCAAAGATTCGTCGATTGCATGGGTGATTACTTCGAATAACAGAAATAAAAAGTGTTCGACACGCCTCTAGGTGTCGCGATCTGCGGTAGACCGGTGGGTGTACTGAATGAGAACACTAGAGTAGGGTTTGTGAAATGAAACCACTGCGCTGTATTCCGATCTTGATCGACCTCTTTATTTATAAAAATATTATATTTTAAGTACAAGACGGTAACGCAACCATACCGCGATCTAAAAAGCCAGTACAACGCCATCTATTGAGGATCTACAAAAATTTTAACTAAGATCAATCAATTGATCCATTTGCTTTTGCGTTCATCGTAAACAAAAAGTTTGAAAAGATAAGAACTTTCACTTATTGCATACAAAACGGCAATTTCATAGGTAAAGACCTAATAATTTAATCGTGTGTACACAACCACACAGCCATACGTTTCATAACTTTTAACATGAAACTTGCGAGTTACATTTTCTTTTTGCTGGTTTAATTGTTGTAACTCGGGTACACACCTACCTTTAGACACAATTTTAATCTTTTCACTGAATGACAATTGTGAGAACTTTTAATTTTTAATATACACACATTTTCCACACATACCTCACAATCAAATAACATGTTTAAAAAATCAACGGAACTCGGTAATAAACTGTTAAATGTACACACTTTCAAATGTTAAAATGAAAAATAAAACTATAATTATACTGGCGGAAACAAATTAGTAAACAATGCTTATCACATGAAAAAAAAATGGCCCCAGCGAACACGGCGCACACGGCGACAACGAACATTTCCGATTACTCCCGACAACTGCCGAACTAACTTCAGTAGCCTGCGGCTGGAGGTGAAGAAATAAAATAAATGGGTGTGTGCGTTTGCGAACTGTGCACGGACACCAAAATTACTACACACATGCGAACAAATGTCCTGCGGGACGCGACGGCATGAGTTGGTTGGTTAGGTACAGCGCCGCTTGCTTGTCGGTAAACGCCTGGCAAACATTATGTTTGTGTGCTTGAAAATAGGTGCTATTTTTTAATTGTAGGCGTTTTTAAGTTATTATATTTTATTTATTTATTTATTTACTATTAATTAAAGTCATCTAAAACGTACGAACGTTTTATTAAAATGTCTGTGAATAGCAAGTAAAGCACTGCGTTTTTGCCTACAAGGAGCGCACGCCCCTGATAAATATTATATAATAGATTGTAGATTTAAAATAAATATATAAGTATATCTAAAGCATTATTTACATAAGCCACGTTAATAAAATGTTTTTAAAACAATAAAAGCACAAATACTAGTTGCAACATCTAGTTTCATTGTGCACCCAAAACCACCTTCATTAGGATCAAGATCCAACAGGTGGTGTGGTGAACTGGGGATCCGGTGATCTAAAGCACAAGTTTTTAACCTAAATCAGACAGCTTCTCCTTACTGCTTTTTTTGTAGGAGAACTAAATATACTTATTAATATCGCAATTAAAGTGATTCGGGTCTGTTTGTTTGTTACGCTTTCACGCCTAAAGCTCTAAACCGATTTTAAAAGTTATTAAACCAATGGAAAGCTACATTATCAGGCGAAGCCCCAGGCAAAAACTAGTTAAATAGAAATGATTTGACAATAGCTAAAGTCACGCCCCAGTATTTCATACAAAATTGTACCGCGTCTATCGTTTTGACGTTTAATAAAAAGGTACTGATTGGACTTGAGTCTTCTTAACCCATCGGCATGATTTTGCATTTACAAGCAAGCCCTCCGATATTTGCTATCCAGTTAATATAAATAGGAGCATATACATGATAGTCGATTGGCTTAAGTGCATATGAAACGTAATTTGTCGATGACAGGGATAACTGTGACAGTGGGTGTGCGCGTGGGTGTCCAAGACAGTTACATATCGAAGCGCGACAAGGAGTTCGTGGGTCCAGACGAGCGGCTCGAGCTGTTGCTGAAGCGACGCATGACTCCGCCGCCGTCCGTCGTGGGTGACCTGAGGGCGCTGGAGAACTCCCTGGGCGCAAAACCGAAGCCGTATCTACCGCCAGGCGGTGCCCGACGTTAGTCCCCTTTTGTTTTATAAATACATATATTTAAGGACAAGTAAGGTAGCTAGCATTACTCACATGTAACATACTATTATAAATATATAAATAAATGTTTCGTACATCTAAACACACCACGCCACCTAGTTTTACACTAAGCAGAGCTATGAAAGCTAGGTTGACTGATAGAATACTTACATACTTCTTTCTTTGTAAATACATACATATTACATGGCCGCCATTTGTATATGGTCATTAACTTGGAATACTATTGTATGTATAATATCCTGAATTGGTGTACAATAAAGATTATTCTATTATATTCTATTCTATTCTATTATACATAGAAAACACCCAAACTCCGAAACCAACATTTGCAGATCATACAAACATTTGGTACAACAATGATATTGTATAATTACATCTCTATTATAATTACAATTGCAGGAGAAATAACATTCCACGAATACAATGGGGAGCATCTCAAAGTCAGAATATTACAATTCCAGCAGTATCTGATTCATTTAACTAGAGGGTATGTAGTGGAAATAGAACCCTTACTCGAGAAGTATCAAGACGACGAGAGAGTCCGCGTCGCTTACACATTCGGAAAGCTAGAGCAATGGCTCCAAAAGATCAGGACACTTTATAAGGCCACACTGCTTGAGAGGTACCGTAAGAACACTCATAAAGAACCCAGCCCTCGGCCAATTTTGATCATCTACTTCTACTACCAGCACATGCTGCGCATACACGTCGACATCACGTACACCATCGAGTTCATCACCTACATTCACGACAAGTACATCTCCGTGATGAAAACCCTCAACGTTAGCTCTGCGTTCAAAGAACAGGCCGAACTGAACCCGGCAGAGACATATAGCGATGTATTGGAAAAGTTAAAGGGCAGAAACATAAGTGATGAAGATATGAAACAAATGATGGAAGCTGGCCACGCAGGCTTGAAAGTCACGTTACCCCCATTATAGGAATTTACATCGTGTCTCCATCTTACACGGTGTAGTGTCATGATCACACTAGCGACATTCACATACGAGTACAAGCCGATTTCACCTTTTATTTAATTTTTAATGTAGGTAAGTATTATTATACTCGTAGTATTCGATGTATATTGTGGGAGAGAATTAAATAAATGTATGATTGCTATTCTCTTTACTACATTAAACGACATCTTCTATACTTATACAAAGAGTAGAAAAGTGTCTGTCCATAAAGGTTTTTGACGTGACAACGTCTTATAATTAATATTATTTAACGGGAATTAACGCGATCTCTTATTTAGGGTATTACATACCAGTCAGCCTGTGACCACGGCCGGTGCAACCTGGTCGAAACGTCAGGCAAACCAGAGGTATGTAATACCCTAAATAAGAGATCGCGTTAATTCCCGTTAAATAATATTAATTATCATGGAACGCGAAAGTTTAAAAGTTAGTATAACGTCTTATAAATTGGTTTGCCGGGTGACACTTCAAGAAACTGCGTTACGCTCCGCTCACGTTATGCGCTCACAATGAGAGCGAGTGAGAGGCACGCGTCCCTTCCACTCGGGCATGGTTAGCCCGCCTAAGAGCGAGAGAGACAGACATAAAAAGTGAAAGGCACGCGTCCCTTTTTTTAAATATAATTCTTTGTATAAATAAATGTTTTAAATTGTTACTATTATTTCATCCTTCTTCCTACTATACGAATGAATATTCACATTAAAATTATTTTACCACTCAAAGTCGTTGTCACGTAAAACTTTCGCCCGTATACCGACTTTACAGGCAACCAATTTTTTTTAGATATTTTCAAATCAGAAAACCCCAAAAAACGAAAAAGAATTTATATGTCTGTATGTTATGGCATCATGCAAAAATTAATGGTTCATTACGAGTATTATTGAGAGTGCAACATCTGCAATAATTTAGTTCTCGAAAAACTTTAACGTACCATGTACAGGTCACTTTATGAATTTTGGGATTGTTTGAGATTACTCATAATTTATATGACTTTTTTTCAAAATACTCTTCATCACACTTTATACAAATTTGGATGGATGAAACTTGGAAATACTTTTGCAGTCTCCCACCGACAGGTCAAAAATGATTCGTAGGCAGCCACCGCTTTTTCGGTACTTGAAAAAAAAACTTGCCCCTTATCTTATCTTATGTTTGTTTTCTCAAAACTCTCATTTGCATACCGGTTATAAAAAATATTTTTTTACTTCGAATGGTATATTTCCCCCTTAGTTCTATTGAAATTTAAAGAAAAAATACCACTCCTAGTTTTGGAAAATTAAATAATGTGGAAAACAATATATGTTCGGGTTCAAATGTAACATCTTACATCATTCTTATCATCATCATCTTTCATCATCTTACCTTATCTAAATAAAGTAAGGGACCTATTAAACTACATTTAATAAAATCTAACATAATATCTACTACGAGTACAGTTTTGTACTATACATTACGGTAAGTGTTAAAATATCGTACTTATCTACACATTACAAACATATTTTACACTAAAAATGGTAATAAATAAAACTCCTTAAAAAAAAGACGTGTGGCACTCAGGGCACGGTACTATTATAATACAGTACTCCAACTTCATACAAACGGACGAAACGCGAGCTATACCTACGCGCCTCGATCTCGGGGTGCGCTCGGGGCGCAGACAGTCACGGCTGTACCTACCGCAGTGTCGAACGGACGGTGTGTTGTTTTTTTAACAATGACCGTGCAATTTTTTCTCTAAAAATCAGTTAATATGACGAGTAGGAAATATTGTGCTGTTTTTGGTTGTATGAATTCGTCAATAACGCATCCAGACATAAGTTTTTTAAATTACCTGGAAACTCTGAAAGGTAACACTATAATAATTTTACTTTACTTAATAATAATTAATAAAATAATAATTTTACTTACTAGTAGGTAGGTACATAATATGTGTCTTTTTAATGGATAAGTATTTCCTTTTATCTCACAAAAAAAAGGTGTTTGGATTAATAAATAAAGCGAATAGAGTAACGGAAAGTTATTGAGACGAGTGAAATAGGTAGTTATATGCGGTTCTGAATGAATCATGATACGGTAGGTAACTACTTACGCTTGTGTTAAAACTTCGGTGCATGTGTGTTTTGTTACTTTGCATAATTCAAAGTAAAGACGTGGTATTTTATTATTAATAATATTTGTTTATTATCTGTGTGTATGAATAATACTAGAATTTTTTTTTTACCGTCTGTGTGTCATTAGATAGTTTTCGAAATTTTCACAAAGTGTTTCTGCTGCTACTGTAACAACATATACCACTAAAAACTGGTTTTATTTTCTCGGTATTAACAACAACAGCTAGACTCATATATAATATTTAGATGTTTGAGGGTTGTGATTTTAAAACATTCGTAGTCAGCTGTTCAGCTTTTTAATAATTAATTAATTGGTGACCAAAGAATTTTTGTTTTGAGTTGTTGCGAGTTGTAGGTAGGTACCTAATTTATGGAGCCGTTAATAAGCTGAGATAAAAAGTTACTTACTCGTCAGCTGTTTCTTGCATTCTAGTTGAGTAGGTAGGTGTTGGGGTTTCTAAAGATTGGAGTTTTGTAACGCGTATGGAGAAAGCACATTTTTTTTATTTTATAGAAGGATTTTTAAGCAATTGCATAGCTTTTATTTTACTTTCTGAGCTCTCTGAGCGTGGCGCGGCGCGGTGACCGAATCAATAAATTCTCAAAACCTAACGAAAAATACCTGACACCACGCAGATTTTTTTCTTTAAAAAAAAAAAATATGCAACAGCTTTACCGCGGCAGTCTCCGAGAGTGCCACATGTATTTTTTTTTCAGACGTCTTCAATGGTTGCAACTGATCCGGCGAGATGATTTGGAAAACAAACCTAACTTTAGTTCCTACCAAGTTTGTGTAAAACATTTTAATTTGGAGGATGTATTACATTCATCAAATAGTACACAGACTGAAAATGCAACAAATGAAATCTTTGCTCAAATCTCAACGAGTCTCTCTAGCAACACTCCAAGAAAAAGAAAATTAAAACTTGAACTCCTCCAATGCAGAAAGAAAATAAAATAATTAAATCTACCAATCAAAAAACAACACGCATTTTTATTGAACACTTCCTATTCAATATACAAAGTATTTCATTTATTTACATAAAAAGGATATTTACAATCACAAATCTAAATAGAAACAGAAAGTAGGCAAATATAATTAAAATGCTGGAGACGGGCAGCCCTAACGCATGTTTACGTACCGCGCGGCTGTAGGCATTTATTTCTATCATGCGGCCGAGTTACATTACTGTATTATAATTGTACCGTGCTCAGGGACTGCCGCGGTAAAGCTATTGCATAGCATTTTTTATCAACTTAGTATTAAATAATTGTCTCAGGAAAACCCTATAGAAATTTGCCCGGCCGGGAATCGAACCCAGTAGGGCAGCGTTTTCAAATTCCACGCGAACGAAGTCGCGGGTACCAGCTCGTATTAAATAATTATCTTAGGAAAACCCTATAGAATTTTGCCCGGCTCCGGAATCGAACCCACTAAGGCAGTGTTTTCAAATTCCACACGAACAAAGTCAGATTGTTCGTCTCCTTTTCCCGGTTCAGACGAACCCAAACATGGGGTGTCCAAGTGCTCCAGGAACCGAGAAAATCAAAGGAGAGATAAATGAAAAAAGTTGAAGGGTGAGGGGGAGGTATTTTGTGCGGACCACAATGCAATAATAAAAAAATAAGTCATCCCTCGAAAATACCCCCCCCCCTCGCCCCTCTTTCGAAAAACAGACTGAAGTGTTGTTACATGTCACGATACTTTTCAAAAAAAATCTGTAGGGGCCAGATTGTTCGACTCCTTTTCCCGGTTCAGACAAACCCAAACATGGGAGTCCAAGTGCTCCAGGTACCGAGAAAATCAAAGGGGGGATAAATGAAAAAAGTGGAGGGGAGAGAAGGGGAGGTATTTTGAAGGGACCTCAATACAATTATAAAAATGTTGGTGGGGGGGGGTATTGTATGTGGATGTTATTACATTAATAAAAATAAACTGGTCTCCCCCCTTTGTCATGTCAAGAGAACACCCTACCTTAAAAAAGTTCTGCTATTCATCGATAGATGGCAAAATTAAAAAGTATCACCGCTGTGCCGGTCGGAGTGGGAGGTGTTAGGTTATTTTCGTTACGGAATTTCTGGATTCGGTCTCCGCGCTCAAGGCCCGCGATAGAAGCTATGCAATAGCTTAAAAATAATTGAACTGACTTCAAACAATACTGACAAAACTTAAACTTAAACTGATTAAAAATAAAATAATAATTACAAATCTAAGTAAGAAAACTATAATCGGTATCCTTAATATAACAGGTAACATTATAATAGCAATAGTCACTTCTAGTCTGTTTGAAGTCGGTGCCAAGCCCGATGCGCAATAAGCAATACTGGTCTATGTCAGCTTTATATTAGCACAATAAAAAATTAAGAATTCAATATAATTTTAATAAAACATCGCAGATTTCGTTAATTAATAAAGACCAACCAGATCAATTACGTGCGCAAACTTATCAACTACTTAATAAAGCATTCAAAATAGTAATATCATTGGAGATGGCGTAACCCACTTTAGCTCGTTCAGCATGAAGACTGTTGCAGCTGCCGCGCTACATTCTACTAAGCCTATTAAGCACCTATTTAGCTTGGACGCTGGCGGTTTGGTCATTTGTCAAAGTCAGCCCCTACAAAGATTATAAGATGCCCAAAATGTAGAGAGAAGCACAACAACTGTGATACTACTAACTACAAATGTGTAAATTGTAAAAATGACTTTAGAAAAGTCATGGGTAATATTCATTAGAGAAAAGCAGATACGAAAGATCGTGTGTGTTAAGAACTAAACTTATATAAAAGCTTTATCTATATATTTAGAGCAGTTTAAAGAAAAACCCAAACATCAACATATAATGGACAATCACAATAAAACTAGTATTAATATAGAAAAACCATCTTACAGAGACGTATTAGTGGTGAACACTCAATCAGATATCTCTGCGCCCAAAATAACCGGACAGCAGATTGTGACGGACAGTGAAGAGTTAGGAGAACAAAGAACAAAGTATGGAAGAATCGGTAGAATATGACATCTTAAATAAACCATTGAAGAGAAAACAAAAGACAAAGAAAAGTAACCAAAGTCATTTCTTTGTCTTTTGTTTTCTTTGTTGCCTCGTGTTATATACAATAAAACTCAATACAACAAGAAATACCCGGAAACCAAGATGAGAACACAAATCGCATTGTTGATTTTAAAGAGAGTTAATCATGTACTGTGAAACAAGTTTGTTCATCTGAAAATAGTTTGGATGTGAAAGTTAAAAAAATATGTAGCTTTACATTAGAAGAATGTTTTTAGTTTGTTTGGAAGTTACTGAAGGTGTCTTAAATAAAATTGTACCTTTATTTAAAGATGGCTGGTTTATATAAAGATATTATATTATTACTAAATATAATGCAGTGGAATGCACAGAGCTTACGACCTAAGCTAGAGAAAGTCAAATGTTTATTATTACAAGAGAAAGCACATATATCATTAACTAGCGAAACTTGGCTGGATGAGAGGGTATGTTAACTGTAATTCGTATAACATTTATAGACGGGATAGAAGCGACTCTTATGGTGGCGTAACTATCATATCACATCATTCAGTAAACGTTTAGGAACTAAATATTAATGTGAATAATTCAGGCATCGAGATGCTGTGTATTAGGATAATTAATTGTAATTATGTCAGACATATAATTTTGATATATTGTCTTAGTTCAGTTTATACAACACAATCAGATAGGGATAGTATTTTTTCAATGTTCCCAAAACAAGACTGAAGGGGTAAACAACTAATATTATTTAACGGGAATTAACGCGATCTCTTATTTAGGGTATTACATACCTCTGGTTTGCCTGACGTTTCGACCAGGTTGCACCGGCCGTGGTCACAGGCTGACTGGCTCATCGGCGCACGCCCTCCGTCGTCGAATCCGTGAAGTAGAAGGCTCTTCATCTACCCGCACATTTTCGATATTGTTGTTGTTTTTGTGTCGTCATGTACCGTCACATACCACACTAACAGTGTCCCTATTCTGTAAGCAAACCGATGAGTCCCTATTCTGGTGTTTAACCGATTGCGCAGAAAAGCGAGGTGGTATGTTTTTTAACACTGGATTCCACGCTGTAGATAATTTAAAACCATCTTCCCGATTGAAAGTTTTATGCTTTTTAATCTCAATCGCTTCACGTACAACTCTTGAGCAAAAGTGACGTTCGGTGGAGAGGACTTGCGTGCGGTGAAATTCAATCCAGTGGTTGATGCCTGCATCGAGTGCATGTTCTGCAATCGCTGATTTGCTCGTCTGTCGGTTCTTCACAGCAGCGATATGCTCTTTGACCCTTTCTGCAATAGTCCGCTTAGTTTGGCCTATGTATGAGCTTCCGCAGCTGCAGTCTATTTTATAAACACCCGGAGTTTGTAGTGGCAATATATCCTTCGGTGTGCCGACGATGTTGTGAACCTTTATATCGCTTAGAACCGTAATAAGAGATCGCGTTAACTCCCGTTAAATAATATTAATTATCATGGAACGCGAAAGTTTAAAAGTTAGGGTAAACAACTCTTTGAATGGGCAATTGAGTTTGGATACACATCTTTTAACAATGGACAGCTGACTAGGAATGAATTAGTTTATAATATCCTACAAAGGTCCTCAGCTGACATTACGTTTGCATCCGACTGGCAGGTTTTTAACGAAAGTTTAGGAAGTGATCACTTATTTGTTAAGTTTAAAGTAAAGTTTAGGGAGCAAATCGACGCTGATAAAATACGAAATTATAAACTGGCTGACTGGAATAAATACAAACAATATCTTGTGGATTGCTTGTCTGGCCGTGTCGCTGACAAAGTTCAGGTGTCGTATGACAACTTCATTAATAAAATAAGCATATATGAAAAAAAATATGATATTAAATTCAGACGATGTTCCATTCCACGTTAAATCCATACAGCCGTTATGAAATTACGAGGTAATAAAGAAATTTACAAACAAACATACAAGATACGCGCCAAAACATAACCTTCCTTGGCAGGCGAGTCAAAATAATCACTTGCATTTTTAACTTTTTTATAATAAGACATTAATTAATGAATATAGCGCATGCTCGTCACCCCGGCCTTATTAGAGGTCTATGTCCAGCAGTGGACTGCGATGGGCTGATGATGATGATGGTGATATAAGGTATATAATTATGGCAACGTGTGATGTTAGAGCCTGGTCAAACCTAAGCCGTCCTAAGTCCGTGTGGTGACGGATTAAGAATACTGAGTGTCACCACCCCTATTCATCCCGTGGGTATCGTAAGAGCCGACTAAGGGAGAAAACTACGCAGAACAACAGCACTGCAGAGAGAAGGAAAACTTGATACAAACCCTATACCAACTCGTCTGGCCAGCGTGGTATAGTAGGCCAAAACGTAGAAAGGAGTTCTAAGGAGAGACTTATGTCCAGCAGTGGACTATTAAAGGCTGTTGATGATGATGATGAAACCTGAGCGGTATTCGCTGCCATTGTAGGTAGAAGTACGGTCGCGGTCATAAGTCTAAGTTATGCGAAGTTATAACAATTATAACTAGTTGGACTTACGACCTTCATTTATTAACATATGACAGATTTCGCCGGTCGATAGTACGCGGGAGTAGCGGTATACATCTCACCCCATACCCCTCAAGCGGATCAATTAAGATTAATAAAAGTAATGCTCCCTCCTCATCGCTATCCATCACATCAGATACTCTGCAACAATTACAGCGTGACTGACGCGTGTATTCTTTGGTAACACAGAAATGACTAACTGGAGATAAGTTCATACGTTCCTTAGCTAAACTCGCATACCCACTCGGGTCGTCCGTATCGCAGGCGGCGGCGAATACCGCTCAGGTCTGAAAAGACTTTTGATCAACGTATCGTGGCTATATTTATATATCGATATGTGCAATCGCGAAAACAAAAAAGTTATCGTTTTTAAATCACTGAATATATTTCTTTCATATTTTGCAAATCGTCTAAGATCATTACATCATTTTTGTCAGAAAAGTATTCGATAAGGTTCGATCGAAGGATGCAATAAACCGTACGGCACAGAACGGAGGAAGGTAGTCGCGTTTATCGTTTTAAATCAAAACAAAGAGTCGTTTCGTGTCTAAATCGGCGTATCGATCTAATCGCAGCGTCTTAACGTATCGCTAAGAAGCAGGACTCGAATCGAAACGACGTACTTTACACACTTTTATTGAGCAATTTACATATTTATATACAGAACATGGAACGACCGAAGCGAACGATCTCTGGTCAGCGGTCGGCGGCGCGGGGGGCGCGGGGGGCGCGGGGGGCGCGGGCGGCGCGCGGCACCAGGCGCAGCGCGCGGCGCAGCACGAGCGGGCGCGCGCGCGGCGCCAGCACCACGCGCGCGTAGCGCCCGCTCGTCACCGTCACGGGCGGCTCGTCGTCCGCGAACACGATGGGCAGGCGCATGATGTCGGCGGCGGCCAGCGCGGGGGGGGGCGGCGGGCGCGGGCGCGGGGGGCGCGGCGGGCGCGGGGGGCGGAGCGCGGCGCGGCGGCAGCAGCGCGAGCGGCGTGGCGCCCGAGCCGCGCGACACCACGCGCGCGCTCTCCGGCGCCGCCCTGCGGGGCGCACAGAAACACCACACGTTACGGAGATCGACCTCGTATCGCCTACCGGAGGTGGCCTCGCTTCGATATTCCGAGATCGATCGAACTCTTTTTTTCTCTTTTGTTACGGGGCGGAGGACCCTACGTTAAGGTACGAATAACTGAGCGCTTCGTTTTCTGCGCCCCCTATGTCAAAATGGTTCAACATAAAAACGTTTTCCGACTTTGTGATCGTTTAGAAAGGTCATCACCTAAACGAGCATTCAAAATTACGATTGCATTTTATTCTTACGGAGCTACGTTGCACTGAGTTCTTTTCTGATGAGTGATAATGAGAAAGAGGGCGGTCTGAAAAGCTTCCGACCTCAACACGAAGATGGCGGCACTCGTGAATATAAGCTAGTGAATTTCGTTGTTCATCTGTTGACAGTTCAGTTCGGTAACAGTCGTTTGAGTGAGTCGATGTGAGTTTTTATGAAAATGGACAAAATCGAGTGTCGAGCTGTCATTTGTTTTTGAAAGGCAATACGCCTACACAAATCAAAGATGAGTTGGATTCTGTGTATGGGGACTCCGCACCATCGTTTACCACAGTGAAATTTTGGGCAGCTGAATTTAAACGTGGCCGTAAGAGCTCGGGAGACGATGAACGTTCGGGACATCCAAAAACTGCAACTACCGACCAAAACATCGCCGAAGTTCACCAAATGATGCTAGACGACCGCTGAATTAAAGTGAGACAGATAGCAGAGGTTATGAACATGTAAAAAAAAAGTGTTTGCGACATATTAAATCAACATTTAGACATGAGACAACTGTCCGCGCGTGGAGTACCGCGTTTGCTCACGTTAGACAAGAAACGTGTTCGAATTAACATTTCCAACGCTCTGCGTAGTTTAGGCGCAAGAAATACGAGTTTTGGCGCTGATTAATTACTGTAGATGAAACTTGGATACACCATTATACGCCCGAAACAAAAATACAGTCCAAACAGTGGACTGCAAAGGGGGAACCTGCTCCAAAAAAGGCAAAAAACTGTTTTTTCGGCTGGGAAAGTGATGGCGACTGTTTTTTGGGATAGTCATAGACTTATTTTAATCGATTATCTCCTAAAAAGAAATACCGTTAAAGGAGCATACTACGCATCATTACTTGACAAGCTGAACTCAAAACTTGCGGAAAAACGGCCACATTTGCAGAAAAATAAAATCCTGTTTCACCAAGACAACGCACCGTCTCACACCTCAGCGGTTGTCAATGCGAAAATCCACGAATTAAGTTTTGAACTGCTTGACCATCCGCCTTACTCACCAGATCTCACTCTGTCCTCCACACGAGAAATTGCCCTCGGAGGACAGAGATTTTCGTCTAATGAAGAATCAATCACCTACGTGAACAATTATTTTGCAAAGAAAATCGCCGTATTTGGACGGGTTACAGAGATGGGAGCATCGCTGGGAGAAGTGTGTTAACTCAACAAGGAGACTATGTTGAAAAATAAAAAAATAAAACTGGAAAAAGGTCTCGTATCTTTGTTAGGTCGGCAACTTTTCAGACCACCCTCGTATAACATATAATAATTCTGTTTTTGCTTGTGATAAAACGTTTTCGATTCGCTTCCTTCTCCCGTCTCCTCGTTCGTTGCATCATCTTCCCTTTCGCAAAGAAACTTTTTCACCGAGGCAGATGTCAGGAATTCAATATTCGTTCGCTTACATTAGTGACGTTCAGTCATTTTAGCGAAATTCATTCGTTCGTAGCGTTCATCACTTTACATAAAAAATTATCGTTAGATCCATTTTATTTAAATTTTTATATAAATAGATCTAATGCGAAAAAAAGGTCATCGGACCCCTCATGGATCTGGCCAACGGATGAGTTGTCGACGGCGGCTGTCTCACCTGGCGGCGGCGGGCAGGTGCGCGTACTCCTCGTGGTCCGGAGCGGCGCGGCGCCGGGCCGGCCGCGGCGCGCCGCCCTCCGCCGTCTCCTGCGCCCAGCGCGCGCACTCCTCCTGCACGGACGACGTGACGTTACACACTGAGTTACCGTGACGAGGAGCGATCCCTCCACCGACACTCACCGCGACGGCCGCGTCGAGAGCGTGCTGCGGCAGGCGGCGGCGCAGACGCAGCGCGGCCGGCAAGCGCAGCGAGTCGTCGGCGCCGCGCACCTCGAGGACGCGGCGCGGGGGGTGCGGGGGGTCGCGAGCGCGGGCCAGGCCGCGCAGCGCGCCCAGCGGACATGCGCCCGCGCCGGTGCCCGCCACCAGAAGTAGCGGCAGGCGCAGCTCGGCCAGCAGGTCGTCGGGCGAGTCGCGCGGGCCTTCCGCGGTGAGTAGCGGCAGCGCCAGCAGCACCAGTCCGCGCACGGAGGGGGGGGCGAGGTTGGCCGCCAACGCCGCGCACAGCGATGCGCCCGCTCCGAAGCCGCCCAGGATCACGGACCGGTCGCTGTTTCGATAAGACTTCTCGTAAAACGGTCACGTCTTCGAGAAAAGCGAACGAAACCGCGATAACGGCTGGTTTATTTATACGCGCAGTCCGGCCGCCGAAGCGCAGGTTCCGACCGGTTCAGTATAGGATAACCGCGTATGATACGCGTAAAGAAAGCAGAAGAAAGATAAAACGGCTCATCTGCCGGCTACTTACCCCGCCTCAGCGAGGACGTCGGCGAGCGCGGTACGCATCGAGCTCGCCACCGCCGCGCACCACGCCTCGGGGGCCGAGGGGCCCGACGCAGGCGCCGCCAGCGCCCGCACGTGCAGCAGCGCGCCCAGACGCCGCAGCCAGCGCCGGTCTTGGCGCTCGCCGCCTGCGCCCACCCACACGAGCCAAGGGCCCGGACCCTCGGGCCCGAGCGCCGCGCCGACGCTCGCAAGCGGGTCCCGACGAGGCGGCGGCGCGCGGCCGCCCGTGAGGCGCGCCGCCAGGCGGGGCGCGGCGCGCGCCAACTCGCACAGCAGCGCGTCGTACAGGCGGCGCTCCGCGCGGGGTGCGTAGGCCAGCAGCGTGGCGTGAAGCCAGGGCGCGGCCGCCCCCGGCGCAGACGCGGCTCTGGCGAGCGCGTGTCGCATCCGTCGCGCCGCGACTCGGAGATGCTCGCTTTCGGTCGCGCGGCCGCCGGCCAGACGCGCCAGCCGCATCCGCCGCAAAGTATCGAGCGTGTGCTCGGCTAGAGCGGCGTGCGCGGCGCTAGGTGCGAGCGCCGTGACGCGCGCCTCCCACTCCTCGTCGACCTCGACGTCGACGTCGTCGGGCGAGGGCTCGCGGGACGCGCGGGGCGAGAGTGACGAGGGGGCGGACGGCGGAGAAGGAGGTGGAGCGTCGTCGCGCTCCACGTCCACGACGTCGGTAGGCAGTTCTGAGCGCGGCGCCAGCAGGACGCGCACGTGCGAGGAGGGCGCGTGGCTCGCCCCCCGCGCTCTCGCGTACGAGTGCTCCACCCATACGCCCGATCGAGCCTCCTGCGAGATTTTCGACTGGAGACGTCTGAATCGGATCGACTTAATCGGATTTAAATTGAAAGATAAATAACAACTTTGGGCTACTTTATGTGTTACGATGGAATATGCTAGATGTCAATATTAAACGTTTAGATACGCACGTGGGGGGGTGCGAGGGCGTGCACGTAGGCCACGAGTCGCTCGTGCAGCGCGGCCGCATCAGCCGCGGCCTCCTGCTGAGCCGCCCCGTCCCGATCCACCTGCACACCAAGACAAAAGCTATTAGCTAAAGGGTGTCTCAGTAAGAGTGTACATTTTAAATTTTGTATTTAGATTCATGCAAGTGACAACTCTGAAATTTGTCAGCTTTCACCTATGTTTAGTCCGATTATTAAAAAGGAAACGCTTTTCGAAAGAACAACGCGTTATAAATGTGAAAATTCATTACAAAAATGGGGCAAGTTAAGCTGAAACTCGCAAACTTCGCCAAATTTTCAGTCGAGAAAGTGCACCTAATGTGTCAACTGGTCGATTATGGATATTAAGAATCCTTTGCGTCAACGTACCGGTCGGTCTCTTGAAAACATTGCTGCTGTAAAAGTGTCGCTGAAAACCCGAAAACATCAATTCGACATCGTTCTCAACAACTTCAAATTTCATGAACCACTACGCAGCGAATTTTGACAAAAGACCTCCACCATCATGCGTGTCAAGGATTCAGCTAAGTCAGGCCAGCAGCCCATGGAAAGCGTTGTCAATTCGTGCAATGGATAATGGAGCAAAGTGAAGTCGATAGCAATTTTTCGAAAAAGGTCATCTTCGATGAAGTGCATTTCCATCTGAATGGCTACGTTAATACACATAATTGACGAATTTGGGGGCTTAGAAACTCCTCATACAATCCATGAGAAACAAATGCACCCAGAACGAGCAACTGTCTGTTACAGGAATATCATAACGGAGTTCTTGTGGCCTCAACTGGACGGCATGGATCTGGACAACATGTGGTTTGAGCAGGACGGCGCCAGCTGCCACACCTCGCATGAAACAATCGACTTATTGCAGCAGCGATTTCCAGAACACATTATCTCACGAAATTCTGATGTCAACTGGCCACCAAGATCGTGCGATTTAACGCCGTGCGATTTTTTTCTTTTGGGTTTTGTGAAATCTCGAGTTTATGCGAATAAACCAGAAACAATTCCTGAGCTCAAATCAGAGATCCAACGCGTCATCGGTGAGATACAGCCACATCTCTGTGTAAAAGTCATGGTAATGGCCTGTCATCAGAGCCGTGGGGGCCATTTGCCGGATATTTTATTCCATACTCAATCGCAACATGTCTTCTTTACAATCCAATAAAAATATCACAAGTCTTTTATAAAAAACGTGTTTTAATTTTAAAATGATTAAATGTACATTTACTGAGACACCCATAGTTAGAGGTTAGATACACATCTTTAGATTCACATTACACCGAACAGGAGACATATACTCACAAATATACCTACCTATTTTTTTTTTATCGCATGTTTAGCTGCTTATATTTTGAAAAAAGAAACTCAAGTCAAATAGCTGAGACAACTTAAAAGTCCACATCTGCTATGATTGCTTGTCCAGAACACATTTAAACACTGGCAAGCTTTTAAATGGCATCCAAGCGTCTGTAAAGGCTTGGAGCTTGTGGACATTTGCCAAGCCTCGGCAAGTGTGTACACTAAGCATAGAGTCACAGACTCCATTGCAGATCTTGGATTCGTATCCTCAGGATAGAATGTGCAAAAAGAAGTTAAGTCTGATCTGATCATGAAATGTTGTAAAGACAACAAAAGAGTGATGTATGCATTAGTTCCTTTTATAATTTAGAATGGTTGTTAAAACATTAATGTCATGGAGAGCCTCATCACTGGTGTAATGACAGGGCCAAATGTGGATTGACACATCATCAAATGTTATATAAACATTGCATGAAATGGTGAAGAGTAAGAGCCAACGGTGATGTTCTCCAATGGGCCACCCTATTGGAGAACATCACCGCCAACATCTGCCGACAACTTCTGTGAAATGGTGGTCCTATAAACATTTTATTTTATCATATTGTAATTATAAAAATACATTTTATTAGGGTGTAATCCATATGCCTGTACATACATACATTATTTTGACATATTATACATACATACATATTCCATGTAGAACAGCAAGAAAAATCTATTAACAAGATGGAAAGAAGTTCTACTTAGGTGGCTTTAGCTACTTGTACTGCCGTAGTATTTGACTAGATTCTTTATCAGAGGACTTTCACTTTGCTACAAACAATTTGTGTTGAACCTTTTATCTGATGTGTAACATGAAGACTACATGTGTTGAATATGAAATTCCGAAAAGGGAATATATCACAAAGAAAGATATGAAATGGAGTACAGAACAATCTAGAAATTTAATGAATTTAATAATGTCACAATTTTCATTGATGGTCTTCCCCCATTGATTGTGTAGAAAACTAACAGATTTTATAATTCAAACCTGTAGGTCCTAATACTAGTGCATTCAACTAAACAAACTTTATAAAAAGCTTTATAATGTTAGTATAAATATGTACCTATGTATTTAGAAATATTTAAGTATGTATATCATCAGTCTGGTTCCCATAGCACAGGCTGTGCCTAGTTTAGGATCAGACGGCTGTGAATGGTCTGTGTGAGATTACTATTATTTTATAATTATGCCTATTTTACTTCATTTTGTCTCCCGCTTTGCTAAGGAGGGAAGTGGATTTACTGTATTTCCGACTCCTCCAATTTTCTTTGGATTCATTTCGTTGCGGGTTCCAAGACAGTTTATTTTTTTTCCTGGGACTTCCCGAATGTCATAACTCGGTGTGTTCATAGGTCACTGCTGTTGATGTGGTGGGCGTGTGGGAGGGATTAGTCATATATAAAACAAAGTATTGTCAAATTTGTCACTTTTGTGTGTGTGATTTGGAACCATGTGTGTTAAAAAATAAACATTATAAGTAGAGGCATTGCAGTGTGACACTACATAGGTATAATGTTTTAGGAAGACTGCAAATTTTACTAAGACTTAGAAATTAAAATGAAAGAAATATTATAAAATTATTAATTATAACTTGATGGCTTGATAAAGCTTTGCAACAATTGTGTTTTAGTCGAAAAATAATTATTAGAATTTTATTTTATTTTTTCTAACCTAGCTAGGCCAATATGCTCTCCAATTCCTCATTTTCTTGGCAACTTTCACAGATTGTAAACTACTTTTCACAGGTCAACCAATCATTAGTCCAAACGATTTAGCCATTTCAAACCAACAGCATTTAATTTTTAAATACCCTCTTAAGAAATGATACAAAGATGAGTTTACCTTTGCCAAAAACTTTTAGAACATGCCTATATGATTTTGTTTTTGTTTCTTGAACTGTCACTGTCCTGTCAGCACCTACCACTTTGGAATTTGTGTTCCCGGGGGTATCCATTGCATACTCATCAGATAGCTGATATACCTACGGTTAGCTTCACCGCTGCATTTACTGAAACTCTTACCTCATGCGACAAGTCACCCGTGTCGTACGGATGATACAAACTCGCAGTAGCCATCACCATTTATTCTGCCGGCAGTTGTCGAAAAGCCAAAATAAAAGTTTCAATTGCTTTCAAGAGCTGTTGTCATTGCAACTGAAGTAGCTGTTTTCAAAATATTGAGTAGGTACTGTACACCTACTGATTACTACTGAAATATAACTATAGAACTTATCTGAAAAGTTAATGCACTGTACTCTTAGAGTTAATGTACGGTATTCATTGCAGATGCAAGGTTAGAAGTAAACTAATGTATATTGTTTTTATTTTTAAATAGGGTTGGAAGTGGAAGTTAATCGCAGAATTAAAAAAATCGAGTTTTAATCGATTTATGGCATAATCAATGCAGTAAATCTATATTTCAACCTCGATTATCAGCCTTGTCCTTAATTTTATGTATGTATATAGAAGTATTTAAGTATATTTATCAACAGTCTAGTTAGCATAGTACAGGCTCTGCATATTTTGGAATCAGACATCCATGTGTGAAATGAGTCAGATTTATAATAATATTAAGCATTTGGGAACTATATGCCATAAATATTATTTTATTTTCTAAATCACTTTAATGTTATAAATTTTAGAAAACAAAAGTCTAAACCTTCCTAATACTTTGGTATGGATGTACAAACAATTGACTTCTAGGAACTAAACAATTCTCTGATATTAATGACTAGCTGACTCTAGCAATGGAAATAAATTTACCCCTTATTTCATTGATACTCGGCTCCTATTGGTGGTAGCGAAGAAGCGTGATGTGATTGTGGAGGAACGGGTGTCATGCCCCTCCAACACAAAGGAAGGATCCTCCGAATAGGCGAGGTGATAATGCCTGCCGCGGCCATGCTGTTGATCTTGGAAAGTTGTATATAGGCTAATCGGCGAGAGAATTATTTATATCGCGATACAGGATTAGCACTTCTCATTCAAGGAGTTACGCCGTAGTTTGGTGTGTCTTCGTTAGATGGCGCTGTAGTATGTTTCTGTGTTCCACCTATGTGGAAGTCGCCACATGATGTATAGCATATAGCCTTACGCTGTATATGGGCTTTTCGACACTGAAATAATGTTTTGATTCGAGTACTAGTATCTGAGATTAGCGCTTTCAACAAAATAAATAAACAAACAATTAAACTCTTAAGCTTCATAATATTAGTTTAAATAAGAGATCGGTTATTATGGTACCTTTCTTGTTTTTCATGATATGGATGATATGGATGTATTAATTTTTACATTGTAAATGCACACTCAAAAAAATCGTCTTTCGAGAAATGGATTTTTTATTTCTCGATTGTCTGTGAATAAATTTCTCGGCATCACTATTTTGACATACCATTGCATGCAGTTTGCCATTACAAGGCACTGTCAAGTCTGTCAATGTCAATTGTCAACGTCAGTTACATATCACACCAGTGCACCAGTGCCGCCCATGCCCTGGCAAAAGCCTGAAAACGAATTCTGTAAGTTAAAAATGACACGTGCAATTTATTATTAATTATACAGTACATATCATACATGTTATTATACAAGCGAAAGGACAATGGCAGGCATGTATGGGACTTTTATACCGCTTGGCGTATCTCATGGTAGGGATTATTGTTGTTTTTATTTGGCTGGAAATATCCTCAACAATTACAATCTTTATCACCAGATTTTTAAGAATGCGTTTAAAAATTATTTCAGTTTGTAGTTTGCATAGAGGCACTACAGAAGTCGATACCAATGACAGCTGGCTGTCACAAATGAATTGTCATTTCCGTCAACAAGTTTACCCAGATATCGTTCAAACTCATTTGTTCACAATTGCCTTGATCCGTCAATGGAATGTTGCCCAGTCAAATCAGTGTAATTACTTTTTTTACATAATTTTCACGATTAATCTAATCGATTTAAATAAAAGTTATTTAGTAGTACATTTCGGGACTTATACCAATACTATGCGACATTAAAACGTTTTGGTAGTCACCTGTTCTGGTATACTATGAGGTATTAACTCTGGTAGATCCAGGTTTTATGTCACCTGTAACATAAATATTTTTATATAAGTAAGCCTAATGATGTAAGAATAACATTAAGTACGTTTAATAAATTATCTATGTATCGAAAAGAGATGTCCTAAAAGAAAAAATAATATAAATAAGTATGTCGGTTGTTGCATATGTTTTAGTTTTTCATTTTGTATCGCCTACTTTTCTTACATATGTTTCTGACCGTAAAATACCTAGCTGTCAACAGAGAGGGTTGTCAAAAAGAATGTGATAAAGGAAAGATCGGAGAGTAGATATATTCTTTGGGAAAGATCGTTGAAAGTGCTGCTAAGATGTAATAAAAAAATATAAGTTCAAATCCACTTTAAATTATTTGTACCCATCCCCACATATATGTATATAATATGTACAATCATCATCTTTCCTTTCATATATATATATATATAAATATACTTATGCCAACTTTGCTTATTATTATATTGAAATCAAACGGGCACATATTATTATATTTCTAATTAACACACTTCACCTATCATCAACAGCAACCTATAACAGTCCACTGCCGGACATAAGCCTCTCCTTAGAATGGAGGTTTTGGCCTATACCACGCTGGCCAGACGGGTTGGTATAGGGTTTGTGTCAAGTTCTGCGGCGGAGTGGTGTTGGCGGTGTCCTTGGACATCGCCAACGCCTTCAATAGTCTGCCATTCAGCTGCATCAGGGAAGCGCTCCGCTACCACGGAGTGCCGGAGTACCTGAGGCGGCTGGTGGCAGACTACCTTGAGGAGCGAACCGTCATGTACGAGGACCGAGATGGCGTCTTGAGACGCAGGGCCATGTCGTGCGGTGTTCCGCAGGGGTCTGTCCTAGGACCACTCCTGTGGAACATTGGATACGACTGGGCCCTACGAGGGCGTCTCCCCCCCGGGCTGGGTGTACTCTGCTACGCAGATGACACTTTAGTCACGGCCCGGGGGGCTAACTTCCAGGAGGCGGCGCGCCTGGCCGCCACGGGAGTTTCCCAGGTGATCGGGCGCATTGAGGCGTTGGGATTACGGGTGGCCCTGGATAAGACGGAGGCCCTATTATTTCATGGGCCCCGTCGTGGTCCACCCGCCGGCGCCTCAATCGAGGTCGGCTCGGTCCTCGTACCGGTCCGGGCCCAGATGAGGTACCTGGGTCTGGTCCTAGACGGTAGGTGGCTCTTCGACGAGCACTTCCGACAGCTTGGTCCGAAGCTGGTGGACACTGCCTCCGCCCTAGGGCGACTTTTGCCCAATTTGGGCGGGGCCAGTGTTCCCACGAGGCGGCTGTACGCGGGGGTTGTCCGGTCCATGGCGCTTTATGGTGCACCGGTGTGGGTGGCGGCTCTGACCGCCCCGAATAGGGCGCGCCTCTGGCGCCCCCAGAGGATATTGGCGGTCAGAGCCATACGCGGATACCGCACGGTGTCCACCGAGGCGGCTTGCGCCTTGGCCGGAACACCCCCGTGGGATTTGGAGGCGGAAGTGCTCGCCGAAGTTTATCGGCGAGTGGCTGACTTCCGGGCGGAGAGCGGATTTCGCCCTCCGCCCGAAGACGTGCGCGAGTGGCGCGAAGCCGCTCGCCGAGCCACTATGGTGAGATGGTCGTTCCGGCTGGAGACTCCACGCGCTGGCTTCGCCGCCGTGGAGGCTCTCCAGCCGGTCATCGCCGAGTGGGCAGGGCGGCAGCACGGGACCCTTTCCTTCCGGCTGACGCAGGTGCTTTCCGGGCACGGTTGCTTCGGAAAGTACCTGTACTCGGTCGCTAGGAGGGAATCGAGTCCCGCCTGCCACCACTGCGACTGCGGTGAGGATTCGGCCCAGCACACGCTGGCGGTTTGCCCCGCATGGGCGACGCAGCGCCGGGCCCTCACTGCAGTCATCGGAGCAGATCTCTCGCTACCGGCCGTAATTCGCTCCATGGCCGGTAGCGACGGTTGTTTTACCGCGGTCGCAACCTTCTGCGAGGAGGTAATCTCGCAGAAGGAGGCGGCGGAGAAGGCCCGGGAGGACGACCTCCACTCGGACCTGATCCGCCGCCGGCGAACCGGGCGGCGGAGGCGCGCCTACCTGCGCCTCATGCCGCCCTGAGTGTGGCCGCGGGTGGACGGGATGGGTTCTCCCCTCCACCCGCATTAGTTGGCCAGCCGCGAGGGGGCGGCGTCCGCGTGTGCCGGACGCCGCCTAAAGAGAGGGTCCACTGAGACGGAGCCCGCGCCAGGAGCGGGCCGGCGCTGGGAGGGGTCCAGAAGGAGATAGCTACCTGGACCCCTCCTAAACTGGAAGCGCAAAGAGGGCACACCGTGTGGTTTTAGTCGGTTTGAGTCCGACACACCGCCCCGCCGAACGAGAGCCCCGGCGGGGTGACGGTCCGAGGGGATTTCCACACGAAAAAAAAAAAAAAAAAAAAAAGGGTTTGTGTCAAGTTGTCCTTCTCTTTGCAGTGCTGTTGTCTTGCTTAGTTTAATCCGTTAGTCGTCTCTTACGACACCCACACGGGATGGTTAGGAGTGGTGACATTTCTTATTCTTAATCCGTCACCACACGGACAGGACACTAACATACTTATATATTTCCAAATACATCATAAAGTACACCCAGATGAATTACACTCTTGTACAGAACAAATGATCGTGCTCATCGCACAATATATTTTGTCCAGTGTCCTATGAATCGAACCCAGTCACTAATATTATTAACTGGGTGAAAAAAACAATATCATTAGTTTTATATTTAAAATTTACATTTGCCAGTTGCCTTTTGTGTCAGTATTGGTTGGTTGGTTTATTTTTGGTACCTGGGACCATGGAACATCCTGTCAAACAAAAAAAGTTGTTGTTATTGTAATGATTTTGATACGCGACAGGTGATTATAAAAATCTTTTGCTTTTAAAATTATTTCAAGTCATTTAAAACCTAGAGTTCGGTTTATAGACACAAATAACCCGTTGGGCACACATTTTGTAACTTTCGAAGTCATCTGAAAGCGGGTTAGATTTTTGTTCTATATAACAATATCTTAAGAATCGTTTGAGCTGCATTTTGAAATTTGGAATTGTAGTAATTCTGAGAGGTTTCATTAAATAGCTCAAGTTTCACGTGTTTGTTTTAAATAGTGGCTTCCAATGATTCCTGTAATTCAACACACGGCTGATGATTTGTAAGTTCCTTTCTTTTGAGTTCAGCTCGACACGCTGCGGCGTGTGTAGGTGAGCCATCTGAGCTAGATACTCCTCTGCTTTTGAAAACTGCTTTCACAAAGATTTACTTAAGATATATTATAATAACAACCATCAATACGGCGACTATTTATTTAGTGAAGTAAAAAATAATTACGAAGTTAAGAAAAGTTGAATGTGTAGCATTATCTACCTCTAACTGTTCAATATAACTGAATGATTTCTAAATTTTTATACTCATCATCGTGGTGCCTACACACGGGGGGTCTACAAGCCGTAGATGTTGGAAGGGTACACCTGGTACCCTTGCTGCATATCCGAGACGGCGCGGGCGTTCAGGCGAAGACGAAGACGTGTCACAGGCGAAGCTACCCCATTATCATCATGTGATACGTCTGCTTGTTTGCTCCCTCCACCATAAAGAAGCCAACTCATGAAGTAGCTCTGAGAAGTGCGTGCCACATTAATCAAGTTACGCCAGTGTTTTCTTAGTATGCCGAGCGTACATAACAAAGTAGGTACGTACATTTCGTCCGAGCCGGTGGAATCCATTGATGGACGACGTCACGCACTTCCTTTTTTTCATCGTTCGTCGTTAATAACAGATAGAAAAGCTGTGCATTTTTGTGACATTCTAGAATTGTACTAATGTAGCAATTTCACAGTAGGTGCCTACCGCCGCTCGCTGGCTTCTACTTCTAACGGCGAGGAGAGGAAGCCTATTTGTCATTTTGACATGTAAATACTGTTGTGACCGGCGACGCGCCGCGACGTCTGTTATTCCAGTGTCGGTGACACGAATTAACACCGTACAGCGTGCTACACATGCGCTCTCGAGACAGCGGGTCGCGCGTGCGTGGAGCCGCGGGGGCCCCGACCGCCCCGCAGTGTCCGCCGCGCCGCCGCCGCACGTCCGCGCGTAACGACACCTCGTGCAGCGCGACCAGAGCTGCGCTACGGCCCCCAACCTCCGAAACATGATCTCGGGCATCAAGTTCAGCGAGTTACTTCACATTTAGCAGGCGACTAGTGTACCTTCGCGGTCGCGGCTAGAACACGCTAGTCCGACGCACTCGGATGTGTCGCGGAGGAGTTAGGTAGGTCGGTCCCGTGCGCCGAACGCGCCGAGCGGTCTGCGAGCGTCGTGCGGCGGAAGGTCGCCGTCCGACAGTCGATTTGAATCCTACTCTATCATGCACCGACGGTGAACTGTTTGTCATAGGGCCGGTCATAGGCATATGTGGTGTGCAGTGGTACCGAGAGTAGGTATTATCGAGCGCTGGACCCGTCTAGTACGGTGAGTCGCACGGCACGTAACTGGATTATAGAAACTAGGTGGTCTGCAGACGACAGCAGGCATATCCCAGAGCAGCGCGTCCTCATAGGATCTGCAACACGCTGCATTACTGAATCACAATAGTGCCCAGCTCGACGCCTGTAACATGTCGATGGTGGTATTTTTGAACCGTCATAGTACATTTTATGCACGGGCAAGTTGTTATCACTGTTTTAGCTTTAAATTAGTTAATAACTATTCTATGATGCAACGTGTAAGCAATAATACATCTGCCGCGGCAAGTGGACATGGAAAACTAATGAGTAGGTACGTAGATACGTATAAGCAGTCATCGTACTGGTACATCCCAGACAAAATTACAAAATTAGTGCTAATGATAATACCTAAACAAAGTATATAGAATATTATGAAATTAGTGTCACATTCCAAAATACTACATGTTGCACCACCATTGATTAAATCTACATGCTAACATGAAACCATGCCCTCCGCCAGGCACAGCTATCTTCTATCCTTACCAGTGTCAACAGCTTTCTCTACATTCATTTAACCTTTTGTACAAGCGGCTGATTTCGGATGTCTGATCTTTCTTCAGAGCGTCAACAATGTGATGCAGAGCGCGAGGCCCCGCCGGTCTGCCTACAAACGTTTACTTGCCATTAACGAACAGGGGTTTTTAACCGACTTCCAAAACACAAAAGAGGAGGTTCTCAATTCGTCTGTATTTTTTTTTTGTATCTCTGTCAATTGTGGACCGAATCATTGAGATATCGCGTAATCGAGTCAAGTAAATCAATTGTGGACCGATTTTCAAAATTCTTTTTGTAATCGAGGTTACAGAGATATGTGCACAAGAGAGTAATAAATGAGATTGCGATTAAGGTAGACCAAAGAGGACATGTATAAATAAAAATGTAACACCGTTGTACACCTTTGATCAGCAAATAAATAAATTATGAATTATTATGAATTACGCAAATATTTTCATGTTTGTTACCTCGAAACTCTTTCATTTGTAAACATATTACGAAAATTCATTATTTTTTTTGAAGGGTACAATTCCCCTTTAGTTCCATTGAAATGTGAAGAAAAAATATCACTCCTAGTTTTGGAAAAATTAGGTAATGAGGAAAACAATGTATTTTCGGGTTCAAATGTATCATCTTACTACCTTATCTGAATAAAGTAACAGACTTATTAAAGTATATTTAATATAATCTAATATACTGTCCGTGTGGTGACGGATTAAGAATACAGAGAGTCACCACCCCTATTCATCCCGTGGATGTCGTAAAAGGCGACTAAGGGAGAAAACTACGCAGGACAACAACACTGCAGAGAGAAGGAAAACTTGAAACAAACCCTATACCAACCCTTCTGGCCAGCGTGGTATAGTAGGCCAAAACCTCCTTTCTAAGGGGAGGCCTATGTCCAGCAGTGGACTATTAAAGGCTGTTGATGATGATGATGAATATACTACAGTTTGATACTATACAATACGGTACGTAGTGTTTTAAATATTGTACTTATCTACTCATTACAAACATATCTTACACTAAAAATAACATTCTAATAGCAATAGTCCCTTCTAGTCTGTTTGAAGTCGGTGCCAAGCCCGATGCACAATAAGCAATACTGGTCTACGTCAGCTTTATATTAGAACAATAAAAAATTCAATATTATTCTAATAAAACATCGCAGATTTTGTTAATTAATAAAGACCAACCAGATCAATTACGTGCGCAAACTTATCTACTACTTAATAAAGCATTCAAATTATAATATCATTGGAGATGTGCGTAACCCACTTTAGCTCGTTCAGCATGAAGACTGTTGCAGCTGCCGCGCTACATTCTACCAAGCCTATCAAGCACCTTTTTTTGCTTGATATTTTTTTTTTAATTTTTAGTACTCTTAGTCAGTATTGTTTGAACTCGGTTCAACTTTTTTTTAAAAGATTTATGTTTATTATCATTGATACTTCGGTCATTCTTAGAAATAATTTTATCACAAAATCAGTTATAACTTCTTTTTCTTTTCTTCTTTTTTAATAGACAACTCCCGCATTAGGATTATATCCTGTGTCGCGGGGGACTTTACAAACATACATGAAACGGACACAAAGAACACCTAGACTCAGAACAACAATTTGTGGATCACACAAAGTGTTGCCCCATGTGGGATTTGAACCCACAACACTCGACGTAATAGGAAGCCGCTTAAACCACTACGCCATCCGTGCAGTCATTAGGTCATCTGTAAATGTGTCAAGTAATAGTTCAAGCAATTGAATATAACTGCACACACCGCACATTTGTAACCACTTCGTTTGACACCGAGTCATTTGATACCTTTTTTTCGTGAGGAAATTCCCTTGTATACCAACTAGGCTAGTCAACAAGTACAGAAACGTGTTAATTCTTGATAAAGCTCCTAGAAATATGAGCGATGGCTCATTCGATTCGGAGTGACGTCTAGAAAAATGTATCGAAAGTATGTATTAGCACTTAAAAAGTTGCAATTGTTAATAACAAATTAATATGAAAAAAATTATCATTTCGTTTTTTGTTAAGAACTCAAAAGTTATTAACATTTAAGAAATTTAAAAAAAGGATCCAAAAAGAGGAGGAAATTTTCAAGAAAAAAAATCCGACTCCTGGAACTCTTTCTCTATTATTCATAATTTTAATCCAACGGAAAATAGGGCTCTGCCCCGCCGTCACCACATAGGCGCAATACCGCTAAAGAAAGTTTACCACACAAAGTATTTTTTTTAGCAAGAAACATTAATTTAAAATTTGAATAAGTTGTGGTATCATCTAGACACCCGAAATAATAAATCCCCGTTGGAAAAAATAAGTCAACTTTTCAAAAGTTATACTTTTGTTAATCAATTAATTTCCAATCTCTGTTATCTTTAATGAGTACATAAAAGTTTAAACAAATATACAAACTTTTGGCTTCATGGAGCCCTTATTATATGTGTACTCGTATATACTTAACAAGATCACGCGATAAAAGTATATCAAAGTTTATTATTTTGTTTACAATGATTTTCTAAAGTTAGCAAAAAATCATAGATTTTTCATTCTTTGTTACTTTTTGAACTTGTTGACTAGCCTTAACCACCGGACGTGGGAATCAGCGTCGGACTCGAACCGACTAAAAGCTGCACGCCGTCTCGGGTGTCAGTAGCCGGGGAGGATCACGGAGTCCCCTTCTCGCCTCTGCGTACCGGAGTGCGACACACCTCCTCCCGCCCCTGCTTCTGCTAGGGTAACAATTGGTCTCACTTGTCATCCCTATGTTTGCACTTATGGAGGACGGAGGCCGTCAGAGTGACTTCCAGCGCTTGAGCCGCCTGTGGTACCTGGCCCGTAATGTGGCATCGCAACGGTGGCACCTTTTTTTTTTTTTTTTTTTTTTCCGTGCGGAAATCCCCTCGGATACCACCTGTCGGTGGCATGTCGGACTCGAACCGACTAAAACCGCACGCCTTCGCCGGGTACTAATAGCCGGGGAACCAGGTATACCCTAGAAAGGAAGGCCCTGGTGCCCCGACATACCTCGGGTCATCTACAGACGAGTAGACGACCCCCGCCCCGTGTGGGAACCCCATGTTCCCTGTGCTCCCTGGAAGCGAGCGCGCTTCGCAACGCGCTCGCCGCCACCCCGGCCTACTTCTGCTAGGGTGACAGATGGCCTCACCTGTCACCCCCAGGCCTGCGCTTATGGAGGACGGAGGTCGTTCTGCGACCTCCGGCGCCTGAGTCGCCTGCGCTGCCTGGCCCGTGCCCGGGCCTGGCGGGCCGGGAGAGTTCTAAACCTCTCCCGGTCCCGCTCCGCCGTCTCCTTCGCGAGCATAACTTGCTCGCAGAAGGAGAGGGCAGAGTTCCACGCACTCTCGCTCCGCACGATAGCCGCAATCAGGCTATCAAGCGAGAGAACTCCCACTCCGATGGCCGCCACGAGGTCTCGCCTCTGCTCAACCCACGCCGGGCACTCTGCCAGCGTGTGGAGAGCCGTGTCCACGGTCTGGCCATCGCAGTGGTGGCACTCAGGCGTTGGCTCCTTGCGGATCAGACACAGGTGATCTCCGAAACATCCCTTCCCAGTGATCACCTGCGTCAATCGGTATGACAGGGTCCCGTGACGCCTCTCGAGCCAATCCTCCATAACGGGTCTTACCGCCGCAATGACGGCGTGCCCAGCGCTCGGTTGCCCGAGTCGTTCCCTCCACTCCCCTATGATGACCTGGCGGAGTTGGGATTTCCGGTCATCGATTTCTCGAATCTCGGGGCATCGACCCAACTCCTGCGCCTCCTTGCGCCACTGATACAGTGCCGCAAGGGCTCTCGCCTCCAGGTCCCACGGTGGAGTTCCGGCCAGGAGACTCGCTGCCTCAAAGGAGATCGTGCGGTACCCCCTTATGATCCTGATGGCCAGCATTCGCTGCGGTCGTCGCAGTATCGCGACGTTGCTGGCCTGAAGGCCCATCGGCCATCGAGTACGAGCCCCAGATACCTGATCGAGGGCTCGATGCCGATGCGAGTGCCTCCTACCGTGAGGCTAGATCCCTCAGGCGGCTTCCTCCGAAGCCCGTGGAAGAACAGGGCCTCGGACTTGTGCAGAGCCACCTCGAGACCCAGCCGCCGGATACGCTCAACGACTTGGGCAACCCCGGCCGTGGCCCTCAGGGTTGCCTCGTGGTGCGTCTTACCGCGCGCCGTCACGAGTGTGTCGTCCGCGTAGCACGCGACGGCGACACCATCCAAGAAGCACCCAGTCGTAGCCGATGTTCCACAAGAGTGGCCCTAACACCGACCCCTGCGGAACACCGCACGACATTTCACGCCTACCGAGACCGGTCCTACTGGGGTAGACGACGGCTCTCTCCGACAAATATGCCCCGACTAGGCGGAGGTAGAGAGGCACTTCGTGATACACGAGCGCCTCCCTGATGCAGCTCCAGGGCATAGTGTTGAACGCGTTGGCGATGTCCAAGGACACCGCCAACACCACTTCGCCCCGGGAGACTGCTTCCTCCGCCAGAGCCTTCACGTGCATGATCGCATCCACGGTGGAGCGCCCCTGACGGAAACCGTACTGGTTGTCCGCCAGATCCGGCCCAACCATCACGAGATGCTTGACGAGGCGCCTTGCAATCACTCTTTCAAAGAGCTTGCACACCTCGTCAAGCAACACTATGGGCCGGTAGGCGAACGGTGAGTCCGCCGGGCGCCCCTCCTTTCGGATGAGGACAAGTTTCCCCGTCCTCCACAATTTCGGAAACTGGCCCCGCTCGAGGCATGCGCTGAAGAACCCTCGCAGTCGGGGCTCGAGAGCCTCGTCGACTAAGGCCAGGACCCACGCTCGGCCAGGAATGCCATCGGGTAGCGGGGCTGTGTTTTTGGCTTTAAGCCGTAACACCGCCACCCTTAGTTCCACCCCAGTGACCTCAGGCACGTCGTCGTCATCCACGTTAGGCGCCTCAAGCGCCGGAGGCGGAGCCATCTGTGGCGGAGTATGCTCCACCACTCGCGTGCAGCGGTGGCACCTAGGCATAGATGATCTCAACCGTGCCCGGGCGAATTTGACACCTATCACATAGCGGCCGTCGGTCGTACAGCACTATTACAGCTGCTCAAGTTTCTTGTGCTTTGGAAGCGTTCGCACGTGAAGTATGTGCGGTCTTCCGACACTTCGCCCAGGTACCTACATGACCGGTAGAGGGTGTAACTCACGGCAATAAGCTCAACTATTGTAACACACAAATATATTCTACAGAATTTATTCAACAATTACATACAGATTAGCCGTCGATCGATCGGGAGCACTTAGCGGGGCTCACATTTGTACACGCTCATTCACAAGTGGATACCACCGCACCCGCCCTACCTCGTAGCTCTTTTTGGATTTATATATGACTTTACGTGGTATGTATCGTCTGAATGTCGAGCCACATTATTATAGACCTAAGCATAACCTGACGCGTCGTGAAATCCGAGCGTCGGCTTCACCCCCACAGCATCGAGGCGGCCGCTCTTCACTTTTCGGCGTGCACGTGAAGCTGTGTAAAATAATACATAAATCGATACTTTGTTTGGTAATGACGTGTAGGTAGTTCCTCCACGCCCGGACTACGCTGAGGTATATCGTAGAGCGGCATTTGTCATTAGTCGAGTATTCTTTTATGTCATTTTAAGTATATCCTGACCGATATGACCTTCAAGAAAAGGGTGTACCTCTTCTTCAAAGGCCGACAAGGAGCTTGTAACGCCTGAGTTGCAGACGTTCATGGGCGGCGGTAGTGAATTTAAATCAGGTGGCTCACCTCGCTCGTTTGCCTGCTCTTCAATAAAAAATACATACAACACACAGACAGGTGTAATGGATATACATTTCGTAACGGTGTAAACATGTCGGCGGAGGTAGAATATGTTACATGCGTAAACGCCAAACGGAACAGAATATATACTAATATGAAATAGCAAAGTATGTTGTGTGCCACCTACGTTCGATTCGATAGCTCAATCTCTTGGAGGTGACTCGCGTGTCGCGCGTTGATATCGTTTCTAAGACCTGAACAACGTGTGAGAAGAGATTTGGGTTGATGCATTTATACACAAACTGGAACAGGTTACATTCGGGCTCAGGGACGCGTATTGGTACCGCGTTACTATTATAAGTGCCTGTAGGTATTATATGCGCCAGGATGTACCTCGGTCTTGTGGGTAGCAGTGTTAGAAGACAGCTAGAGTTGGTCAGAAAGTTCTAGTTTGAGTGTTACAGTTACCTAAACAAAGGGCAACTATCCAACTGTAACAAACGTATTCTTTTGACATAAATTTTAATGGCTGATCATCGAACTATTACATCGAAGATTATCTACATACATTGATGTAATCAGGTTAAGAATATGTTTGTTCAGGGCCTTGAATGGCGCGAGTACTGCGCGTGACCAATAACTACGGGAGTACAATTGTGGACACGTTGTTTATGCGATTAGGTTATATTGATTCGGTTGCCTCTAATACGTTACTGCAGTAAAGTAATTAGTAGGTAGGTGACAAGGAATAAATATTGTCAAATACTTATGTCTTTAACACATATAACATGAATTGATAAAATAACACCCGAAAACAATTCATAAAAATATGGCTAAATGTTTTGTATGTATGTATAGCTAAATTGTAGGGTAGTAACACCTTTAACCCAACACCACAGTATGTTGTATAGGGCTGCTGGTGTTGAAATTAAAAGCCCCATTGATCCACTATTTGCTTCTATTATTCTAGCAGCTAATTACTAATGTTGCAATATATGTATGTACAACCCTAAGTGAGGATTAGAAAGGGACTGCGAGGCTATCGCCATCCAAGCCTTCCTAGCTGGCTAGTCCCTGAAGATTGCTAGGTCATGAAAGCAGCAACTAGTCTCACTTAGGGCGGAACTAGCAGCGTGGTTGCTACGCACTGAACCTCTGGCTAGCATTAACTAGCTTTATCGTTTTTACGGACACCTAACCTCCTTAGATGAAATATAAAATAAAGATCTAAGATAGGAAGATACTCGGCTACCTTAGCTCAATCGTCAATACAAGGTACACGTCAATTGTTTGTTGACAGTCGATGTCGTGAGCGGTACAACGAAGTGTTACTTCTTTGTTGTTGCCAGTATTATCTTTTATTGTCGATAAAAGTAAAAGATTATTGGTAACTGTTTTTAAAAGTAGGAATCTTGTCAAAGCTGATAGCGCAAACCTCTCAGCATGATAGGAGCAAGGTTGCGCAAAGACAATATGATTGTTTGCAAGCAGCAGTTGACGTCACTGCCTATCACGTGACCCTCGCTAATTGTATTGGCACTTTTTGTTGCCGATTTTTATAGAAAGTAGAACAAAGAATGAAGCAATTTGTTAAATTATAATGTTAAAATAACTGCAGTATTGTATAGATCAACACAAACAAAGTCTACACAACAATTAGCAAATTGATTTAGAAAACAAGTAGCTTTGTCAATAGTAAAATAATTAAATAAAAATATAACAGATAAAACTGTATCGCCTTGTGTCGGTCTATAACTGGGCGTTACAAATTGTTGAGTCGTTGAACAAACAAGCTCACGGTCGCTCTTTTAAATCACCAGACAGTTATAAAATTAGCAAATTGCGTCAGGTCGATAGTGTCCGAGGTGACATTGTACACGAACTTATTGAACTACATACTCGAAATTACCTGTTATATTTGAGTAGTGGGAGCCTCTCCCATCGACGGTAGCTCGCTATGCCACGGTTACTTGGTGTCCTCAAAATGCTGTGAGTGCTGCCGCTGGAGCTGGCGCTGTGCTTTCGAATGATAATGTAACATCGGCTACCTTCGTATTAGCGAACATTTCTAATCTATAAAAGACAGTTTGAGTTGTGTTTCTAAAATTTGTCCTAAGCACCATAGTGCCGTCGTTCAACATTGTAATGCAGCCGTTATCAGGATATTATGTGAATCATTTACTTGACTGGCCTGCGTCACCTTCTACTTGGTCAATTGCGTTCTCCAGGTACCTGTGTGTAGATGTGTGGACAGTGACCATTAAGCCGTAGGAACCTATACTACATATTTATACAGTAATGTAGAAAACAGCATTAGGTGCGCACGTGTCGGTCTCTGTTGCAGAAACCATCACAACAATAAAATAAAATGTATGTATTACAAGCAACCTGCAGGTTTGATTTTTGTGTTTGTTGGAACTGGAACATTGCCTATTTCCATTTAATATGAACATTTAAAAGGAATCAATATCGCGGATGCGAGCAATCGTCGACACTCGGGCGATAGTCGAACACAAACAAACATGTTTGTGCAGGTTAGAGAACGCAGTCTCTCCTTGTTGGGTTCATTGAGATCTGAACGGATATAACGTGTAGAGCGTTTAGTAAAGGTACAATCTGTTTTCTAACGAACTTATGCTTTACATTACATCAGCAATCAGAATTATCAATACTTAACTTTTACAAAGTATCTTTGACACCAATGCCCCTCCATCATCATTACGGATTGTAATAAATCATTCCTTAAGTTTCTTCAAATTTGTCAAAATGGCGCAGTTATGTGGTAACAAACAAATGAGTATATAGCGTAACACATTTTATGAATAGAATTGAAAGAATTATCACCTTAATCCTAAAAGTCAAGGATTCCCCCCGTTATCAGCTCAGCTCACATGAGATAGACTGCCAAAAGTAAATACATGGCTTGAGAAGAAAGATAAAAAACTTAGACCGGTTTGAAAAATTTGAGGGTTTCCTCGATTTCTCTGGGATCCCATTATCAGATACTGACTTGGTGACGATGGACATGAGAACGGACGGACGTGACATGAGAAATCGTATAATAAACATACTAAAAAACAAATGAATTGAGAAACTCATTCTTTTTTTAAGTCGGTTTAAAATTTAAGAGATGACCTATGTATTCCGTCTGGTATAGGGGATGGGATGGCGGCCTGGGAAGTGTTTTCCCTTGGGTTAGGACCCGATTACGCATGGTGTCAATTCGGGGAGGACCTGAAATAACATGGTCCGGTTCCTCCCAGAGTAGGGCCTGAGGCCGTCCATCGGGGTGGTTTTTAGTGGAATCACCACATACTCCTGGCTCCTGCGCCCGAGGAGCAGGATATAAGAAGGGATTTTTCACCCCGTTAACTAAAAAAAAAGATACCGTCTGGTGAGAGTAGGAAATATAAGTTGACAGAACATTGGGTCGAATTTTGGTGCTCCATAGGTACCCACTTCAAAGAGGCATCGAGTTGAAATTAAAACCATAAACCCAGGTCTACAGTCCCTTGAATGAAATAATGAAACTTCTAATTTAACCTATAATGAAAACGCCTAAAAAATACGGTCGTTCGTGCCGCAAAAAAAAAACGCATATTTCAACACTCTCAAGGGAAAAACATATTTATAGGGTTTAGGCAATTGGCAAGTAACATCGTTTTATACTACAAGTTTGGGGAAAAATCTGAAAGCTATTCATTTGTAATTAAATCATCAAGTAAAGTATTTTTTTAAAGTACTTAATCAATCATCGAGGCACAGTTTCACTTATAACAACACAATTATGAAAGTAATTATGGGTTGATTTGATTTGATTAATTATAGGTTTCGGAAACTGAACGGAAGAAATGGCGAGACTCGATTCCTGAAATACTATTTATAAAATGTACCAACAAATTTGTAGGCAATCCTCGGTGGGCGAGACCGACTCGCTTTTTTTAAAACTGTAATTATTTTCTCATTAAAGACTAAAAAAGCAACAAGAAAGTGTGTCACATACATGTACACGCGTTAGTACGTGGCACAAGACACTACCGTAATTCTGAATCTTAAACTTAAGTAAACAAATACCTGAAGATCCTGATTAGGATAACCGGACAAATTTATTCAATGATTGTATTGTCATCGGTGCTTGATAACGTAGACTTGATCTAGATATGTGACGAACAAGGGGTTGTTTCCAACCCCTTGTTCGTCACATATCTAGATCAAGTCCGACTTACAATGACCGGGTTTTTAAATTATAGATTAAAGTAGCTTCGAAATATTTTTAGTTTGTTTACAAATACATTGAACATTACAAACTGTTCGTCGTCCAAGTTCTTCAAACCTGTAAATAGGGTACCGATAACAAAGAAATGCCATTCTAATCGAATATTGTTAGGGCTCTACCAGATTGTAATGGCAGCCAAATTTGAAAGTCAACTGCATCATCAGGTAGCCGATGACCATCCTCGTACCGTCCGCATAGTTTTATGCGACAAACTTATTGATTACTATTTGTTGAAAGTGAGCAATGTCATAATGAGTAAATGTTGCGAACAGGTGAATGAAGGCATGTGACGCGGGGTAGGTGCTCGGCTCGGCGGCGGCGCATGCGGCGATAGAGGCGCGCGGCGGCATGCCGGGCGGCCGCCGGGGGCTCGTCGCCCCGCAGAACACCTTCCTCGAGAACATCATCCGCCGTTCTTCGTCGCAGCGTTAGTACATTCGCTTTCGCTTACTACTTTAAACGTTATAAACCACAAACAAATACATCGAAATACCTACTTAAATGGAATAATACACCGCATCGATGAAGTAACTCTTTGCTGAGTGTGTATGTGCTTGCTTGTGTGTAGCAGACAGCAGCTTCCTGCTGGCGAACGCCCAGATCGTCGACTACCCGATCGTGTACTGCAACGAAACGTTCTGTAAGATGAGCGGCTACAACCGCGCGGAGGTGATGCAGAAATCGTGCCGCTGCACGTGGATGTACGGCGAGCTCTCAGAGAAGGAAGCAATAGACCGAGTGGATCGAGCGCTCGATCACCACCTCGCTGACCAGTTCGAAATACTTCTGTACAAAAAGAACCGTACGTAACCTTTACACAACAGTTACTTGCACTTTAAACAATGACACCTGACTTTTTCAATAGCTCTGAATGACCTTTCCTCGGCAAGCTTGTACCTGAGGTACGAATTTCCCGTCAAAAGCCAGGTCGAGCGACAGATTTAATAATAATATAATATAATATATTCTACCACATACACACAACGCCATCTAGTCCCAAACTAAGCAGAGCTTGTACTATGGGTACTAGACAACTGATATAAATACATATATACTTTTTTTTTGTAAATACATACATATTATACATAGAAACACCCAGACCAAATCAAACATCAAATGTTCATGCACACAAATGTTTGACTTGAGCGGGTATCGAACCCGCGACCTTTGGAATAGCAGTCCGTTACACAAACCACTACGCCATCCAGTCAATTTGCGACCATGATCTTCTCGAGCCGTTGCTAACACCCCTCCTTTAACCCTTTAAAAATAATGTATCCTTTTATCTTTCCTTATGCCTTGCCTAAATGTATAGTTGAGCCTACGAGCTGACACTTTCGGGGATACAAGCATGTATGTAAATGTAATACACTGTGTAAACTATTTCAAGTGCTATGACAACTCTGAGATAACACGATTTATCTTCTGTGCGAGGGGTTCCGGATCGATACTTGGCGTACAGGTCAATAACTTAAACCCACGACATTAGTGGATTGACTAGTACTCGAACGTGGCACGTCTTAGATCCAATAAAAGTTGAACATGCAAAGTTCTTGACAACTATTTCGTACTGAGATCAATACATTCTTCATCGAGGAGCAAAAGTGGTGTAAGTACATAAATTTTTGTTGAGGGTAAGGAACCAAGGGCATTTGTCAGCCTTAATAGGTCTTATGATTTATGCCACAGGCACTCCACTATGGTTGCTGGTGCATGTGGCTCCTATCCGCAATGAACGCGAGCTGGTGGTTCTGTTCCTGCTCACCTTCCGCGACATCACAGCGCTCAAGCAGCCTATCGACGCTGACGACCCCAAGGGAGGTGAGTGCTGGCTCCGTGTGCACTTGCGCGGATTGAACTCCCACTGACGTTTGTGTGCGTTCCCCAATGAGCGTTGAATATTTGAAGGAGTGTGTAGTGTATGTTTACGCAGGTCTGTCCAAGTTCGCCAAGCTAGCGCGATCAGTGACGCGCTCGCGCTCGGTGCTGGTGTCGGCGCTGCCCGCGCTCAAGGAGCCGCAGCGGCAGAGCCACCTGGCGCATGTCAGTACTACCGCACTCCATGTAAACACGCACGCTCTTCTACTCTTACTGTACTGTTTCTTGCTGTTCATTTGCGCTAACCGCTGAGGACCTGACGCTTGTTGATTGTACACGACAAAAGGACATTTGTCAGGTTGTTTCCTTAGTAAGTAATATATAAACGTGAACTACGTGGCGCAAACTGGCAGTTTTACTAACTTAGAATCCAATTCTCTTCCGAGTGTGTACTATGGGCTCAAACACAACTTAAGTAGACAAATACGTGCATATTACATTGTTTTTTATATTACTCATTATGACTTTAAAAAATTACATATATTTTTCGAATACATACAGAGAAACAGTCTTCACACTAGTGCACAAAATAACTAATAGAACAATTGTGTGCAAGTGTGAGAGATTCAGACGGCAGGAGGTACTTTACATAATAGTTAAGTAACAGCGATGTATGTAAGCATTGACGATGTATTAGCAAAACTGGGCGATCGCATCGCTTCTAATTTTGGCAAGGGTATAGCACAGAGCTTGCTAGTGCCGCCCTGGTGTTATTTAGAGTAATGAGTGTGAATTACAAGTTCAGGAAAGTACCGATGTAAGTGATTTCGGCCTGAGCACGTGCGTTATCAGGTGAGTTTTATATCTGTTGTACTAAGAAAGATAACATCTAGATATCATTAGTAACACAAGGAACTTTAATACTAAGTATTCAGTATGCCCCACGTAGACCATGACCTACATATAATCAACTAAAGACATAACATACTATATTTATATAATATAATATTACTACTATGTAGATAAATGTAGTGCCTTCTAGTTCTTTTCTTCAATTGAACTTACTGCTTACCATTGGTCTTCTTCACCCATAGTAAGGAAATGACGCAGAGTCTACAATACATATTACTACTTTTGCCCGAAGCACCACTATAATGCACAAATCATTAATTTTACTTCCATGTAAAAGTTTTGTGAGAAAATAAAGCTGTATTTACAACTCTGTTTGGTATTTAACATATCGTATAGAACACCTCCAATCAAAATTGTACCAATTAGCATTCAGCCAATTAGTCGTATATCTGCTGTAGTGCCACAAGCTGTGGTGGTATGTATGTGTTAGCTGTCTTCAGTACGTTTGTGCATAACGCACGTGTATGTGGCAGGTGATGTCCCTGTCGGGCGACGTGCTACCGCAGTACCGCCAGGAAGCTCCGAAAACGCCGCCCCACATCCTTCTGCACTACTGCGCCTTCAAAGCCATCTGGGACTGGATCATCCTCTGTCTCACCTTCTATACTGCCATCATGGTACCCTACAACGTTGCCTTCAAGAACAAGACAAGCGAAGACGTGTCGCTACTCGTCATTGACTCTATAGTGGACGTGATCTTCTTCATCGACATCGTGCTCAACTTCCACACGACGTTCGTGGGGCCGGGTGGAGAAGTGGTGAGCGACCCCAAAGTGATCCGCAAGAACTATTTCAAGTCGTGGTTCCTCATAGACTTGCTGTCCTGCCTACCCTACGACGTGTTCAACGCATTCGACCACGACGAGGATGTGAGTAGCTGCGAGAGTATGTGAGCGAGCGCTCAGGTGAGTGTGTGGCGCGAGTACCGACCGTGTCGTGTGTGCAGGGCATCGGCAGCCTGTTCAGCGCGCTCAAGGTGGTGCGCCTGCTGCGGCTGGGCCGGGTGGTGCGCAAGCTCGACCGGTACCTGGAGTACGGCGCCGCCATGCTTATCCTGCTGCTCTGCTTCTACATGCTCGTTGCGCACTGGCTCGCGTGCGTGTGGTACAGCATCGGACGCTCCGACGCCGATTCAGGCCTGCAGTACTCATGGCTGTGGAAGCTAGCCAACGTCACACAGAGCCCGTACTCGTATGTGTGGTCCAACGAGTCGGACGGGCCTGAACTCGTGAACGGGCCTTCACGCAAGACCATGTACGTGACCGCGCTCTACTTCACCATGACCTGCATGACCTCCGTGGGCTTCGGCAACGTCGCCGCCGAGACCGATAACGAGAAGATCTTCACCATCTGCATGATGATTGTGGCAGGTGCCGGAATTCTTCTGTTATTAGCCGGTGCACGGCGCGACCCCCGCGCAGCGCCCTGCGGCGGGGGCCGCGTCCACCTCCACCCTCACCTGCTCAACTGTCTGTCCCTCTCATCCACTACACGTGTGAGTGCCAGTGCGCACCGTGTGCCATGTTTCGCATCACCACGCGCCAGCCTCAACTCTTCCTCTTCAATATTTGTTTACATTTGTTTGTTGGTTTTGTCCGTTCCGTACCGTCCCTGTTCGCCCTCATCCCCTGTGCAAGCCCACGAAGCGTCGTTCGCGCGTCACTTGTGTGGTCACAAGGCTCGTGTACGTCTCGCGGTTTTACACTCTACACATTACCTCTGTGTGTTTCAATCATAACTCATTTTTGTGTATCTTTCAAGTCTCTGATAGGATAGCAATTAATGTTTTCTTAACCTTTGGCTCAAACAAAAGGATGTGGGTAATAAGCCTAGTAGTAAGTGTTAAGAGCGTGCCGTTAGTCAATGTGTATTGGTGTGTGTGCGTGTGTGTGTTTATGTGTTTACACTATTAATATCTAATAATATAGTTAGCTTCAAGTCAATGGCTCCTCAGGTCCTCAGCTACATTCATATGACATTGATTTAATAGCAATAATATCTACTTCCTGTATAAAAATGTGATTGTTGTATTAGGCAAAATTTCTTATAAATATTTTTTATAAAACTGTCTGAAAAGTCCAATATCTTGTAAATGGTTAGGTTTGGGATATGGTATTTCCTTGTGAAAGCTATCAGAAATGATGGCCACTACAATATTCTAAAGTATCTAGGTCGACTTAACCAGTACCCTGTATAAGTATACAGGGTTTGTTTCAAGTTTTCCATTTCCTTGGCAGGGCTGTTGTCCTGTTTAGTTTGCTCCCTTGGGATGTATAAGGGTGGTGACACTCCGTATTGTTAATCCCTCACCACACGGACCTCGAAGTTGAGCAGCGCGAAATATTGATGTAAATTAATTAAAAACTGTAGAACAATAAATATCAACTACAGTTTTTAACAATACGCGTACATACGATGGAGAACAGACTATTAATCAGTGCAATGAGATAAAGGGAGAATGTCCAATGGAAATAACTACCTTAATAAAATAGACTATTGTTATTAATCAAAATTAACTACAAACAACTAATGAAACAAAGAAACAGTGTTTATATCGAGACTTAAACATGTATTTTGAAGCAGCTTCAGAACATAAATATGGGATACAATGAGAGAGTCATGCTTTGGCAGATAAGTATGGGTCAGCTCGATATCTCTCTTTCATAGTATTTCACCGAGTGGTTGAGGTAACCAGATTATTGAGTTGCTGATGTCAATGGGCGGCGGTAGTCATTACTTTCAGGTGCCCGTCAGCTTACATCAAAACAATGGAGAATAAATTTGTTAACATTATTAGAAACATCTATTGCGTTAAGTCACTTACATCACATTTCCAATTGGTGAAATGACCCAAGCTGATTGGAGTAGCGTCGACGCGGCTGCTGCCCAACATGAGGGGACCTATGACTCCTGCAGGAGACTCTACTCGGGGGTTGTGCGGTCCATTGCTCTTTATGGGGCTCCAGTAAGGGAGGCCCTGAAGCCCTGCAACGTCGCACTACTGCGACGACCGAAAATTGTATACTATTACTCTCGACCGATTTCGGCCGCGGCAACCGCTGCAAGTCCGTTCAAATTGTCGTTGGTGTGATCGTGAATGGCTAACATAGCCGATCTTGTTGATAAACGTACGCGCACAATGCGCGCAGGTGAGCACACCATGAAAATTGTATATCCATTCAACATATGGTGGGATGGGCAAATTATGATTTGAGATCTGGAGACGAGTATTCATAACTAACAACATGTACAGAACATGATCGAAAAACTGAAACTAATTCATCATCAGCTCATGAAGTTATTATCTCAGTGGAATGGAAACTTTTTGTTCATTGGATTTGGATTGGATCAGAAAAAAAAAATTATAAGTATGTGTCAGCGTTATATACTTACTCAATTTAGAACTTCACAAAATAATAACGATCGTGATAATGATTCAGTATGAATAATAATTTGATAAATGAAATGTCTGTTGCATATGCTAAAGAAATTACTACGACTAGCGACAGAACGATACAATCAACCGTTAGGTATACCCGAAAACAAAGATATCTAGATGATTTTCAAACAAAATGGTTCCCCGAGTTCTCTACCTTTCCCTTCCTCTCCCATCTTCTCTCAGAAAACACACGCCTAGCCGTGAGCAGTTTAAGACTATTGGCAAACTGAGAATTATTATTTATTGGTCATTACCTGCTAATAAGAAATGCTAGTGCCATAGGCATAATTATCATCTATAAATTATATATGTTCATTTATGCTTAGTGATGTCTTAAACAAAACTAGTCATATCGAGACGAATGTGTAGGAAGAATGGATTTAAAATCGTTTATTTTTATTTTTAACTCCCGACCAAATAGAGGGCTGCCATAAGTTTGACGTGTAAGTCGTGGCTATCTGTGGCCTGGTAGCTGATGGTCCTTAGCTATAATTTATGAGGTCAGACAACTCACGAGGTTGGAGACCAACAGCTCATTTCCTACTTAATATTCATTTGTCTAACTGTTAAAGCTTTGGTGTACGGTTATTTCGGTGGTATTAACAAGACAACCTTAAATTGATGATGCAGCATCAAATAGTCAAAAGCTTTACATTTCAATTAATTGCATACTATCTTCAAATTCTACCGCCAATAGTATTTCAATTGAAAAATCTTTTACTTCTTATTGTTTAGCGGTTATTGAAAATGCGTTTTGCCGGGTGAAGATAATCAGTTTTTTTATTATCGTTTCTTTAAATGATGTGTTTTTAATTGATAATTGTTCCTGTAACAATCGTCTCGTCTTACTAAATTGTAAATTGCGTAGGTACTTAAGTAATTAAACATAGCTATACACAATAAATAACCATATGTATGTTGTATTCGACTAACTATCGACTAGGGCTAACTGCTAGATAAGTAGACGTGATACTTAGAACGGTAGAGCGGCGGGCGCACGACGCCTTACCGCTCACCGGTCAGCGTTGTGATGTTGGCAGCTCTGCTGTACGCGACCATATTCGGCCACGTTACCACCATCATTCAACAAATGACGTCGGCCACCGCCAAGTACCACGACATGCTGAACAACGTGCGCGAATTTATGAAGCTGCACGAGGTGCCCAAGGCGTTGAGCGAGCGCGTCATGGATTACGTCGTGTCCACCTGGGCCATGACCAAGGGGCTCGACACCGACAAGGTAGGTACGCGGCAGCGCCCATCCGACACACCCTTCCCTCCGCTTCTCTCGCCTCACGGCTTCTTTCCGACAGGTGCTCAACTACTGCCCGAAAGATATGAAGGCAGATATTTGCGTTCACCTCAACCGGAAAGTGTTCAACGAGCACCCGGCGTTTCGCCTCGCGTCCGACGGGTGTCTGCGAGCGCTCGCTATGCACTTCCAGATGTCGCATTCGGCGCCCGGTGATCTGCTCTACCACACGGGCGAATCCATCGATTCGTTGTGCTTCATCGTGACCGGCAGCCTGGAGGTCATCCAGGACGACGAAGTCGTCGCCATTCTAGGTGAGTCCACACCGGCATTTCCTTTCCCGCTCGACCTGCTCACCGACGCGACTCTCTCGGTTGCAGGCAAAGGGGACGTGTTCGGCGACTCGTTCTGGAAGGACAGCGCGGTCGGGCAGTCGGCGGCCAACGTCCGCGCGCTCACCTACTGCGACCTTCACACGATCAAACGGGACCGATTGCTCGAGGTCCTAGACTTCTACCAGGCTTTTGCCAATAGTTTCGCACGCAACCTCACTCTCACATACAACCTGCGTCACCGGCTAATCTTCCGCAAGGTGGGTCCTCGCCGCCCGTTATCCGTCGCGAGCACTTCTCCTAGTCTGAACGTACATCGTGTGATTCCGCAGGTGGCGGACGTGCGACGCGAACGAGAGCTGATGGAACGGCGAAAGCGGGAGCCGCAACTCGAACAGGCGCAGGACCACCTCGTACGCAAGATCTTTTCTCGTTTCCGCCGTGAACGAAGTGTAGCCGCAGCGCCAGGCCCGGCGCCGGCCCGCGCCGCCCCCGCGCCCGCCAACAGCGCGGCGACGAGCGCCACCGCCGCAGTCGGCGCGACTGACGCCGAGCGCGGAGATGGAGCGCCCGCCGCCGGCTCTACGGCCTCCGCCGGCCCTCCCGCGGCCCGCGGCAAGTGGGGGCGGCTGTTGGCTACGGGCTCGCTAGACGCGTCCGGCGGCGAGCCTGCGCGCAGTGCCTTTACGCGGAGTCTGAGCGCCCGCGACCGTTCTCTCGTGTCTGGTGCCTCGACGGAAGCGTCGACCGGTTCCGCCCCCGCTCCCACCCCTGTACCCTCCGCCGCCGCACTCATGTTGAAGGTGACGATTGTTTTCGAGTTCTCGATAGATTTGCAGATTCGGCCGAGCACGGTAACGAAATTTTCTACCGCAGGCGTCCTTTGCGAAAGCTCGATCGGCGAGCGCGCTGAGCGTGACCGGAACGAGTGCGCGACAGGACACGATCGAGGAGGAACTGGAGGAGCGTCGACCGGTGGCCTTGAACGTACGGGCTCCCTCGCCCGCGCCCGCTCCCCCTCCGGCGCCCGCCCCCGCCCCCGCCCCCGCGCCCGCGCCCTCGCCGCACGATGCGGCACTAGCCGAGCTGCGACGTGACGTCCGTACCGAAGTGCAGAGGTTACAGCAGAAGGTGAGCCCCTCAATTCTCGTTACTAAAATATCCATCGTCTCAGGCCGCCAACTCTGTTCTGGGTGTGTTCCAATAATGGGCCCAATGCTGCAATGTTTAAAAATTAGGGGTACATCTAGCGGTTTTCTTTTTTTTGGTATAGGGAAGCAAACGAGCAGACGGGTCACCTAATGGTAAGTGATTACCGCCGCCCTTGAACGCGGGCAACTCAAGTCATAAAAGCGTTGCCGCTCTTTTGGTCCCTCGCCCCAGAATCAGGGGCAGAGTTTGAGCTTCGGTAACCTCACTCATTCGGTGAAAAAACAAGGAAAGTTTTGGAAGTTATAGAAAAAAAATGGTCAATAAACATCTAAGTTTAAAGAAATAAACAGCTATTCCGGTTAAGTACCAACCTCGAAACGTAGTTCATAAAAACATAAGTAATTGCACCTTGTTCAGGTTTAGTAAGCGGTCATGGCACAATTTATGTAAACGAATAAAGTGCGTGACTCTGCGCATAAAGTCAACATTGGTGTGTAGCTCGGGCGAGTGGAGGAACTCCTCACGATGCTAGCGACGCGGCTCGGCGCAGAGCCGGGCGACGCGGGCGCCAGCGCAGCCGCCGGGCCCAACGGGACGAGCGGGGAGGATGCCCCGCGAGCCTGTACGGCGGAGGCTGCCACCGTCGCTAGAAAACGTCGATCAAAGGTATAAATAACCTATTCAAAACAATAATTAAGACCCCACCGATTTTTGGTTAATAGTAAATTCGAGCTGCAAGTGTGCGAGCCTCGCCTGCTCGAGCTGTTGTTTACACTCCCCGATTCATCCGTAGATATGACCAATATCCTAATCCTACCTCTGCCTTCTCACTCTTACTTCCTCTCTACCTTTTCTGTCAATATGTTTACAACTAGCTGTTGCCCGCGGCGTCAATCTTCATTATTTCTTATGTCTTGTTTCTAACTTCTCTTCCCTTATTTTACATTACAAAATAAACTAAAGAGCATCATCTACCAAAATCTCTAGTTTTTAGCCGCAGTTTTGCTTCAGTCAGTCAGGACAACCAAATGTATAGATTTCTCTAAGAATCTAATCCCTAAGGCCTATAAATCTTTAATAAAAATGATTTTTCAAATACTGTTATGTAGGTTATGGATGTTCCTGTAACTGGGAACACTAACTAATCATTTCCTGTTTTTGAAAGCACTTTATTAGCACCTATTTATTACTGTCATCATATACTTGATTTCGATATCATTTTAACTTTTGGAAGACTTGATTTGTACATTTCATCACTTCACATCAACAGCCTATAACAGTCCACTGCTGGACTTAGCCTCTCCTTAGGTTTTGGTCCACTCTACCACGCTGGCCAGACGGGTTGGTACAGGGTTTGTTTCAAGTGTTCCTTCTCTTTGAAGTGCTGTTGTCCTGCGTAGTTTGTTCCCTTAGTCGGCTCTTACGACACCCACGGGATGAATATTGAACGACGACTACCCTCCACAGAACTTGTTGATGTTGCGACTAATTTGATAAATTTAATGTAGTACTATTTTTTACATCTCGTTCCACCAAAAAAGGCTGCAAGACTTTTTTACGACAAACAAATGTCATTGAATTTAATATAATTATGTATAATTTGTGTAAGTAAATTTCTAAGTCTCAGTAATGAAAAAAGAAAATGAAGTATTTACATGAAGACAGTGTTTATATCCAATAGACAATTTCAAAGACTATTCTGTTTTTGTATCAATCGGGACAAGATAGCACAGTTTCGTTACAGATCTATTAGTAATATTTTGCCTCTCTTGGCACTACTCTTGTGAGTTGATCTGCTACAGAATGCTCGTCGACAATTCGTCCAAGTGAACACTTGCCCGGTTTTGATTAAGACGATGTCACTCATTCCGAAGTCTCTATTCTCGTTCAGCCACAGGTCCCTGTGACTATCGGATCTGAGGACTGGAACCACGTGATTTAGTTCCCCCGAAATGTAATGGGCCTTATTATATTACGTGATATTATCGCGCTCATCGTCGATGCCCTGAGAAGTCGAGAGTTAAAACGGCGTCGATTTCACACAACGCCGTGGTCGTCTTCTCTATTGTTATATTTGTAGTGAAAGCAATACCGTCTTTATCTTAACGTGCCTAGGGCCCTTATATCACGGGGGTCACGAAAAGCGAATACATAGTGATATATTCGCTGGAATGAAAATATTGAACAACAAAATTGAACTATTGAACACTACACTTCTAACGGTAATATGGAATTGGGTATTTTAACAAACAAGTTTAAGTTAACAGAATAGCACTAACCATGGACGCTGCAACAAAAATCTGATAGATTTTGTCAATAACTTGGTTGAGCATGAATTTGCTGCTCAAGAAAAAAATCCAAAGAATTTGCAGCAAATAAATCATTTCATCAAAAAACGTAATATATTTTTAACTACCGATATTTATGCCGATGCCAATGGCCACTCGATGGCATCTCAATAGCGTGTCAGTGGTATGACAGTGGCTTGGCGTAAACATAAAATAGCAGAATTGAGGTCCAGGTGGCACAGCGTCATCTACCGTCGAGTAATATAATAAATTTAACTTAGACATTCTGCCTACCGAAGACATATTATTAAAACTATGTCTTTAACAATGTAAAGTAATAGTAAGTAACTCCGTCCACTTAACGGTAGTTTTGTTTACCATTTCTCTATTACCTCATGTAATGCAGGAACGGTAAACAAAGCTAACGAATATTCGTCCACCAACAAGCGAGGGACTCGGTGATTAGCTTCTCGCCACGCAGTAGGCGATACCTATGAAATCCGCCTTCGGTCCCTCCAAAAGTCAGAACATTTTCCTCACCTGAGGACCAATAAAGATTCAGAGGTTCGACACTCGTTTGAAGTGGGACCGGTTCGTTATCGTTCAACGTTAGTTCGGCTCGATGGACCGTGTCCTCAAATTGAAGACGCACGGTACGGGTGCAGGGTTTTTTCGTTAATTTTCAATAAGTGTTTTCGTCAACAGGCGCGGAGTAAGGGCGCGGCCCCCACGCCCCCCGCCACGACGCCGGGCGAGGCGCCCACGAGCCCCACGAGCCCGGCGGGGGGCGAGGGGGGCGGTGAGGGGGGCGCGGCGGCGCGGCGCCGCGACTTCGTGTAGCGCGCAGCGGCGCCCGGCGCGCGCGCCCCGCGCCGGCCGCCGCCCCCCCCCGCGCACCGCCCCCCCCACGCACCACGCACGCTTACCGACCACCGCCGCATACCGACGGGCTAATGTAACGAATTTGTAAAATATGATGTACTATTAAAATAGACTACGTTTAACGTTCTCAGGAAGCAATATTTACACCGTTCGTTTTCGATTTAACGGTCGACACGTGCGACCGACCTTTTGTATGTTCGCCGTAGGGCTATCTTCCGTCTTTCGAGTCGAGCTCTCCGGATCGCCTCTCGGGGACGCGCTTCCCGGCCCGCTCGCACCCGTATCGTTTTGTACCCTGCGACTTTTATACGCTACGAGTTTTCACGTATTCAGGTATGTAAACGGATAGTCGAGGTGCGAGTCGGGCACGATCGCACCGCGGTACGAAACGGCCACTCGTACGAACACTAACATATCCGAGTGTGAGAGCACTTCGTTCACTCACTCACTCATTCACTCGCTCACCGGACTGCTCCTCGACGGTAACACTCGACGTGAGACGCGACGACATCGACACACCGTCCGGAGCGCCCGTGTATAGTTTATTCGTCGTTATCGTTTTTAAAGTTTATCAAAGATATTCGATATCAACGCGACCGTCACTCGGGACGCCGCGAGCGACGGTCGCGCGGGCGGCCAGAGCGCCGCTCGTCAGAGAAAGTCATTGTTTCGTTGCCGCAGAACCGAGGGTTGAAAAAATAAAACTCACGAGTCGCTTTAATCCTAACGTTTAATAATATATACAAAAGGAAATACATGAGCGGCGGCGCCGCGCGGCCCCCCCCCCAGTCTCGCCCCCCCCCCCCCCCTGCGGTGGGGAGCGATGCGTTAGGACGCGTGTCTGCGGCCGGTGCTGATCGCGACTCGACGTCCGTCAGTGCCTCGTGAGCACGTCGTCAAGGCGCTCGTGCCCGCGAAGAGTCGTCTCGCTCTCGTCTGTTATATAATGTGAGTTTAAGACGGTTTTCGACGTTCAGGCTATTTGTATTATTTTAATCGAATACAATATTAATACTGTAATTTTATGGTGTTTTATTCGCCTCCTAGATCCTTGTCCACACGTGTCCCTCTAAACACGTTTAATGTAAGGAACGCAAGCACACTTACGTGTCTACGGGCGCGCGGCGGTCGGCGGGGCGGCGGGCGGCGGGGCGGCGGGGGGCGGGGGGGCGCTACTGGCGCTTGTCGCCCAGCGCCGAGTGGTGCGACAGCGCGGAGTGCGCCGACGAGCAAATGTCCTGAAGCAAAGTGCCGGTGTACTTTGAGTGACATGAATTAGTAAATAAAATATAAAATGTCGTGCGGCCTGGGCCGGCGCGTACCTGGTACGAGAACTGCGGGAACTGTTCCTCCTGGATGCGCGCGAGGCTGGAGTCGTTGTCGGGCGGCGTGAGCTCCACCGACTCGCCCGTGAACTCCGAGTCGAAGTATCGCGTGTCCGTCTCCGACTCCACTTGCGGCTTGAACAGCGGCGGGATCTGCACACGACCACGCTCCCTTACTCTCCACACAGACATACGGCTACACCGCCGCCACGCAATACTAGTGCGTTTGAAAACTTTACAGTTGGCGTTGACGCATAATTTTCAATAAAAATTATTATATTCAAATATTTTACAACCTCTAAAGCAGAAAGTTTTATTTCCTGATCTAAGACGGTGTAAATATATGAAGTAAATTGGACCCTAAGAATATTGCCGCTCGACCGAAGTCACAATACATTTCGACTTTATTGATGTATTTGTGGAGTACTTTAATTAACCGTAGTCCATAGATATCATCGATTTAACCATTAACAACAGTAAAAGCAACTCAAATCGAACGATGACGCAAGTGAAAGGTTACCTTTTTGGCGACGAGGTCGGCCCAGTTGATGGAGGCGAAGAAGGGATGATTCATGATCTCGAGCGCGTCGTCGGGCCCCGCGCCGAGGCGGTTGGCGGGCTCCTTGGTGAGGAGGCCCGCCAGCAGGCCGCGGCACGCCACCGACAGCGCGCGCGGGAAGCGCACCTCCTCGCTCAGGATCAGCGAGAACAGCACCTCGTGGTCGCGGTTGTAGAAGGGCAGGCGGCCGCACGCCATCTCGTACATGACCACGCCCACGCCCCACCAGTCCACGGCCGGCCCGTAGTCCGTGTCCTCGAGCACCTCGGGCGCCAGGTACTCGGGGGTGCCGCAGAACGTCTTCGTGGTGCGGCCGTACGTGATGTTGACCTTGCAGAGGCCGAAGTCGGCGATCTTGATGTGGCCGTCCTTGTCGAGCAACAGGTTCTCCAGCTTGAGGTCGCGGTAGATGATCCCGTTGGCGTGCAGGTACCCCAGCGCCGATACGATCTCCGCGCCGTAGAAGCGCGTGCGCTCCTCGGAGAAGGAGCGCTCGCGCGACAGGTGGAAAAACAACTCGCCGCCGTTAGCGTACTCCATCACGAAGCATACGCGGTCTGCCGTCTGGAACGAGTAGCGCAGCGCCTGCCGACACACCGCACCCGCTCACAACACATTGAAAAGTCCGAAAGAATAAGGACTGCGCATGGGATACATAATTACATAAGTGTGTACATAGTGCGTACCGTGAGAAATGGGTGCTTTGTGTTCTTGAGTACTTGGTTCTCGGTGATGGTGTGCGCCACTTCGTCCTTTTGTATGATGAGGTTTTTCCGAAGGATCTTCATGGCGTACAGCTTGCCGGTGCCCTTCTCGCGAGACAACACCACCTTGCCGAACGTGCCCTTTCCGAGCACCTTCACGAACTCGAATTTTTCCAATGTCTGGAAAGCGTCCACGTAAAACTCAACGTTACATTGTCTTGGAACATACTATTATTGGTCAAGGCATTGCATTAAAACGCCACTACGCACCATTTTCTCAGTGTTGTTTTTAAACATCATATCGAATTGTACTATAAAATACTCAAGGCCTATGCCTTGAGTATTTTATCTTACAATTCGAGACATGTTAAGGCTCAGTAAAAAATATGACGGATGACTGAAGTGAGAAATACTCTTACACCTCCTGCAATATTTTAAAACATAAAAAACTACCCCCACTTCACGAGTACCTGCACGATATCCTACACTTTGTCGGCGTGATTAATAATAGAGGTTAAAGTATGAAAAATGCAACAGCTGAACCCAGTTCAAACGCCGCAACAGTGCCCAAAAGCAAAGCTTACCAATAAATATTTAATGGTAATTGTTTGATGCTCTCTTCATGGTGTTATTCACTATAGCTTTCTCAGGTCTGGACAGGCAATAACAGCAGATGTTTACTGTCCCGAACTTCGAACAATGATGGCAAAACTGGCAGTGAAACAGCCCCGACCCGTGAATCGATCTTCACCATTATTGCTCTATGATGACGCAATACCTCACACTGCACGAGAAATCGCTGTAACTCTACAGGAGCTGCAGTTCGTACTCGCCAGACCTTGCTCCAACGGACTACCATTTTTCTCGTGATTTGAACATTATTCTACATGGCACTACAAAATGATTTCACACAGTTTGTCAAATCTAGATCCCAAGAGTTCTATCGTAAAGGCGAAAATGAACTTCCATTTAGATGGCAGCAATTTATAGATAATGAGGGTAAATATTTTGATTAAGTAAATGTGTTACATCTTATTTAAACGAGTTTTAATTTATCAGTAGGAATTGGCAATTTCATACTTTAACCCCTAATAGTTAGCTATATATAGCCATGCACAAATTACAGCTTTCTTGTTCTCACCATCTCTAAGCTAAACCACGGATGGGCGGATGGGCAGAGCAAAAAGGGTTTTGACTTTATGCAGATTAGGAGCGAGCTTGTACAGAGCTCGAGCGGCTGTGGCTAAGTACCTAAAGTTCAAAGAGAGCTTCAGGATAGTTCCCTGTAGGTTTCCACTAAATAAACCTATCTACCTACAATAAATAAACCTACGCCACTAAGGATCGTACTCTTTTCTGTGTGATACTCTAGGTATTTGCCTAAGCCTGTCGCCATATTACCTAAATGTATCGGTCAGTTTGAAATAGCATGTCTGCTAAGTTACACAAATAATATCTACCCTAGACTTATTGCAGCCGCGAGAAGACTGGATCTATTGGATTGTCGTTGCGATGACCAACAACGGAATTTTAAGGAACTGCTCAATATTATTCGTGGCGGACACCCTACATTATCTGGTAATTTCTAATGATTCAGGAAATACTGGCCCGAGAGAAACCGCTGAGAAATCTTTGTTCAATTGCCATTTTGTTCAATTTATATTCCAACAGTGTTCCGTCGTTACGGAAAATTGCGCTCATATCGAAAAGCATGGGAATGGCCCGATTGCTTCTCGTTATTCGCAACGTCCAACAACAATTACAATGCTTTATACAAGTTTACTGGAGCTGTTGGGTAATACATTTAACAATGAGTGAAGACAATATACGTTCTGATGCAAAAATAGATTGCCTTTATTTAATTACAGTCGTTTACACGACAAAGTGTGTTTTTATGGTACCCATAAAACATCCTAACATTTTCTTATTATTAAGTCATTATCTGTAACTGTGTAGAGGGAAAGGTACCAAATTAATGTATAATGAAGGATGCTCAATCTCAAATGTAATGCCATTGCTGTTAATATTGTGCACTCACATCCAAGTTGCGAGAACAGCGGACTCGGTTCGTGACCCGTTGTGTTTGTTCACAGTGCACATACAAATGGTGCGTTCATATGACAACAACGTGTGATTACCCAACTAGTGGTAAACAAGTGAGTCATCAACGCTGTACAACGAACCGCCGTACCTACACATTTAGCGATCAGGAAAAAGCTCTTGTCAAAATACTGTGAGTCACAAACATTAAACTGGAGAGAGCAGTCGAATTTGTTAGTATTTATCTTAATATTATCCTTAAGTACGAGATAACATTGGTGAGAACGTGGCCCAAAGAGCGAAATAGTGTGGAGCAGATACCTAGCTAAGTCAAAGATGTGTCTAAGTTGTTGGGCCGCGGGTCAAGGCGCGGTGCCCGGCGGCAGTGACTAACGCATGCATTCTCCTGTTCGCCGAAATATCACACCTATCACTACACAAGGATAACGTTTTATCGTTACGCTTTAAATATGGTCTAGCGTTTTCAAATAACGCTATTAATTTGGGTTGCATACTACTACATTTATTTATTTTCTAGAGATCCGGTGAACTTCGTGTCACCTACATCTGCTCGTCATCATTTATATATTTAGAAATAGTAATCTTTATTTAATATTTATGTTTTTAATTGCCGAGTTTTCCTTAAAAACGATGGGACGATCATCTTTATCAGGAAGAAACGTTTTGTATCTATCAGCATCAGCCTATCGCAATCCACTGCTGGACAAAGGCCTCTCCTATTGTATCTATACTGATATAATATTATAAAATGGAGCCGAGCATCAAAGAAAAATGATTCCTTTTGAGAGAGGCAGACGAGGTATATCGCGCGGGTCAGTCGTGGGGAAATAACATTCTCGAGTCTTAGCGAGACTAACGAACAAAAAATATATGTATCACTATAAAAATGAATTTTTACAGTGATACATATATTTTTTTGCACGAGGAAGCAGGCACAGGTTCTGAGAAGTATATTAGGAGAAATAATTATAATCATTGCAATAATAAACGTAGAAAACTGTAGCTACTGACTCTGTTATGATCCCATTCACAAAGTGAGAGCGCCCTTAGCGGGCCTTGTTATTTCCTTGTCTGTGAAGGCTCGTGCTCCTTTAATGAGCAGACATTCCTGACATCAGTCTAGCAGTTTAAACATTAAGTGAGATACTTACAACACGGCGCGGATCCCGGAAGCTGGTGCCGAGTTGTGCCATTTCGTTGTCGTCACAGTCTTGAGGAGCGCCCCCGCCGAGCGCTGGAGCGCCGAAGGCGGGCGCGACCCCCGCGCCTGCGCCGCCCACGCTCAGCTGCTGCGACACGGAGCGGATCGCCGCCACCCACTCCTCGCTGCACATACCACGTTCATCGTTATACACTCACTAACTAATGCATTTGACATAAAATAAGCATCGAGAACCTCCGAATAAAGCTGAAAGGTTAGACGTGACTAAGGCACACATCTTCTAGAACTTTACAACAAAATATCATATATCAGATGCTGATGTAGTGCAGCATCACTATTAACAGTTTCATATCTCTGGTAGGGAGCTCCTTGTGTGTATGTATCCTAAAATCTATCAAGATTAGGCAAACTGTCACGGGACCAGGAGATTCTTTGCTCTTTTTACTTCTGCATCAACACCCACAACATACTAATCTTTGAAAAAATAAAATAATCTTTGGGAATAAACAAAATACATATATTTAAATTATCACTATGTGAGTTTCATGGCGTGCATGAATGGCGAATTTATTTTTGCAGGAGGTAAATGAGGCAGAAAACATAATGAAAACCACCTGACTATTAAATTTCAGCTCCCTGGTTTGGTACCAAAGGTGACAAGAAACCTGACCTGATCCTATTGACTGTAGATCAATAAGGTCAGGTCAGGTTTCTTGTCGAGTCTAAGTAAGCTATACAACTCATTAGGTGATACTTATTGTTAAATAATCTCTTTAGTGGAGACTTTAGATGGCCAATTAAAAAAACCTATTTTTTAAGCATTTGATATTGTTAATTTTACAAGATTGTTATGGGTTTCCCTCGTCAATTGTTTTTTTTCACTATTGATATGATTCATTTCAACGGTGAAGTGGTAATATCTTTTAACTGTTATTTTTCGTCAACTTAATAAACAAACACATTTGCATGATTCAGTGACATTTGCTAGGATTATTGTTAGTGGCAATGTCATTTTTATAAATATAGAAATAACATCTAACTAAAATAATGTGCCCTTGTTCTAAATAAACATAACTATAACTGAAAGTTTCAGTACAATTTTAGAAAATAACTTTCACTCTTATCTCCAACGAGGAGGTACATAGATGTTGTAAATTCTTGACTTAGTTAAAAAAATATCAGCACTTTACTATAAAAGGTAGTGTTTGTTCCTAATGTGTATTATTAGAAACAAGTTAGTGAGCTAATTAATTGATTATAATCTGACAACAACAATAAACAAACATGTTTGTGCACATTATAATTATACTGTTGAGTAGGCAATCAACAAGAGGAACATTGTGATATCCTACAGCAAAACATCAAATGTATGTTAGGTAAAACCAGCTGGTTACATCATCTACACAAACAAAACAATTAATATAATACCATGAAAGCAGTACCAGTACATGAGTACCAGTGGAAGTGATGAGCAACTCCTTGCTTTCCAACAGATCCAGACAGAAAGAGAACCTGTCGGTAAATGTTGCAGGAACCTGTCTTAAAACTCCAACAAGTGACATTGGCTATCTATTGCTAGTCTGAGACTGTCAAATAAATAATTTTGCATCAGATAGTCCCCCAATCCTTTCTTTTTCTGCATTGTATCATCTGCTACAGAGGAGATACAGAAAACAGACCAGCTTCAAAAGTGCTGTAGTGCCTTTGTGAATAACCTTGTCTTTAATAGAACACCTGAATGTTAATTACTAATAAACATTGTAGTCTATATTATGTCGCTAGGTTTTACATAAAAACAGTATCCGTAAAACTTTTGTTATGGTAGAATATAAGACATAATTAGTTCTTCTCTGGAATGCCCTCCCTGCCGAAATCAGGATGTCCACAAACCACCTTGCATTCAAGACAAAAGTGAGCAATCTTCTTCAAAGTGAATTAGCAGAACAGTCACAACACTAACTGAGTATTTATATATTTTATTAAATTTATGTATGTATGTGTGTTTATTGTATATTGTGTATGTCTCTGGACTTCAATTATGTTAAATTTAATATTTTATTTCACACCTACCGCACCATATTTCTATGTCACCAGAAGGTTGACTGGGAGAGAATGCCCCATGTCATTAAGTTTTAATTAAAATAAAATATCAATATATAAATACATTCTTGTAAAATGATAATAATTATTATACATAACTTACGAGTTGTCATGTCACATTCATATTGAGATGTTCATTGAACAATAATTGGCACCTTATCCTGACTTGTGCATTATTTTCTCCCCATAATTTCTAAAAGATTATTAGTTGATGTTAGTTTAGTTATTTTTAGCTTGCTTTCATTCAGTACATAGTGACAGTTGGTACATAGGTAAACATCAAGAGGCTAGCCTCATGTTTAACATACATACCATATTGATATTATGTTTAGGAACAATTTGTATTTCCTCTAAATTACTGAAAGAAATAGTCAAACCCTCTTAAAGGCCCCACTAAATACTTAACTATATTATATTAGTGTTAAATTAAGCAAATAATCTGTAAAAAGAGAATTCAATGCCTAATCAAAACAACATTTAAAAAACGGGAAAATGCAGAAGAAACTGATAAACAATATCCTTATTCTCATCAACACAGAACCCGACAAGCCCATTAGGAACTAACTTTTTACAACACACTTAGAGACCAGTTACCCCTAACTTACACTACTCGCAGTACACATCGTTACACATCTGATCATGCAATACACCACTCACCGTTCTTTTTCGGTTTCAACGGAGAAATTGCGTTCGATGACGGTGGTCCACTGCAACCCGCGTATGGTGAAGGTGTAGGGACGTGGCTTGTCCACTGCCATGATCTGGCAGTCGCGCACCGTGAACTTGTTCAGGGGGTCGCGGTAGTTATTCCTCTCCGGTTGAGTCTTGAACCCGACCAAGTCCCCATTGTCGAACAGTATGAAGTAGCGATCGCGCCAGTTGCGAATGTGCTCGCCACGCTTCTGGAGCCAACCCTCCTTCTTTATTTTCCCGGGCGCCGCCTCCGCCATGGTCCTCGCCGCCTCCACCTCGCTACTCGCTGTTTGATAACAAACTACACCAACCGCAAGCTCGTGTTGGACGCACCACGTTTTCCTATTCCCAGTCGCCGCGCGTGTTTCACCTGGATTGAATCACGACGGGCGCAGTGCCACCTAACATTTTCTCGATTGATATTACGATAGTGCACAGATTTTAACGTTTTTCTTCTTAAAAAACATGAACGTAAGCGATGTTACTACGTAGGTACATAGCCTCGCGGTCTTACTATGACAATTTACATAAACACTGTCTGGCCAATGACAGAAAAGGCTAATATAGCGCAACATGGAAAAAAAAGCGAGAGGTCCGATTACGATTGGCACTCTAACACACTCCTTTGCATCTAGTCGCATTATATCCTATTTTGACAAATTAGTACAATATGTCTGCCACTAGGAGCGCTGTCTACGTATGGGATGCGTTTAGAACCTGCTATAACTAATACTTTGACCTTAACTTGTTTTGTTAATTCCTATCGCAATACCTACTTAACAATAACAGTTCATATACAGTTGCACCATTACTAAGATTTAAGGCACTAATCGATTTTGTTTTCCTATTACTTAATCACTTTGAATATGACTTTCATTGCAAAAAAAAAGGTCATTCTAATGGTAACACAAAGTTTATTTTTATACATGGTATCTTTAAGGAAGCAAAGTCGTCAGCCGCATACTAGCCGCATTAATAAACAAAATCTTATATACATATAAAATTACATCGGGCACGTTCCAGCCTGCAGATATAGAAGCACAGTCGTCAGCCGCATTAATAAACAAAATGTTATATACATATAAAATTACTAGCCCTTACTGATTCATCCACACAGAGCCTAGAACGTTGGGACTACAAACTTGAAATTTCGGCAACCGATGTTTTTGTTGTAAGCATTGACTAAGACAGGATTTTTGGAAATGTCACCTGTCAAATGGGGGTAAAATAAGGGATGGGAGGGTGTCATTTTCAAAGTTTAAAACACATAATTTTGTCCGGCTGCTTCTGTTTACAAATGCAAACTTTATAAGTTTTGCAAGAGTTTAAGAAAAAAACATGGATTTGTATATTAAAGCTAAGACTAAAAGCCATGGCAAGTAATTCTATACGTATAAAATTAATTGCCATGGCTAAATGACTTATTCATCAACGCACAGCATCAACCACTGGGGCTACTAACTTGAACTTTTGGCAGCTGATGGTTTTTATGTTGTAAGCAGGCGATCGAGACCAAGTAAGAGGCTTGTGCGGTTAGTCTGGACACGTTGTTGCCGATTCTGTCACTGATGTAGTGCTTCAGGGCATGGAACTATTCGTTCCATCTACATTCATTCCCATCGGTGGCAGATCCAAGCCTTGGTTCAACAGATCCTGCAAAACGGCGTCCCGCCGAAAGCAGAAATGTTACCAAGCATAGGCTAATGCAGCGACAGTACGAGTATGAGATGTAAATACCAGCACGCTAAAAAAGTAATACAACTTTGCCTCCATGTCCCTCAAAAGAGCCATTGTCAGGGCGAAATCAGAGCAAATCAGCCCGATCGGTAAGAGGCTCATGTGACTTCCTTTTTGGGACTCGTGCATTCTGGTCTGTTGCCAAGACTGTCCAGGGGAATTTCTGTAGCCAATCCCTTCCACCCCTGCAGATGGGCGATAATACGTTAGCCTATGATGCCTCCTGCGAAGGAGGAAGCCGATCTCCTAGGCGAACTCTTTACATCCAACTCTACTTTGGATGACGGAGGAAACGTACCGCTGACCACACCGCGGTACTAGAGCTTTATGCCGGAAATCTGGTTCTCTTATAAATTAGTACGTAAAGTTGATTTTCATCGATATTCATAGGTCGAGTGGGCCCGAGGGAATCACCCCTACCGTGGTCTTTACTACAACATTTTTACTTAATTTCTTTACTTATGGAAACGCCCTTGGGCTGTCACCACACCGAAGATTTGCAGTGTATCGGAATGGAATCGACTAAAACCACACGGTGTGTAAACTGCGCTTGAAATAGGAGGGATCCGATTACAGCTTTTATTAAGACGTTCGGACCTTTATTTTGTTTTTGATATATATAATAATATCGTTTATTTTCTCACCAAAACCAAAATACATACAATGAAAATACGATTACGCTATAACATTTGACAATTTCGGTAGTGGATAGCTGATGACAGATGGCCTTACATGTTACCCCCAAGCCTGCTCTTATCCAGGATGATGGTCGTTCAGAGACCTCTGGTGCCTGAGCCGCCTGTATTACCAGGCCCGTTCAGGTTCCCCGTGTCCGTTCTAGTGCCGTGGCCCTCACCGTGCGCCTTGCCACAAGCAGTACCGTGTTTAACTAAATTGGGGCGTTGTTAGCGACTTGGAAACCCTTAGCAATGACGAGCCAATGACATCCAGTAAACTTTCCAGGTAGGAAATGGGTAGTTCCACGTTTCACCACCATCTAAACGTTTTTATTGCCTTATGGCCTTATGCCAATCGCCTTATGGTCTGGTTTTTCTTCATTTTCAGTAATTCTATGTACCTTTTTTATATAATTACAACTTTAAAAAAATAATGGTCAAATAGATAATAAATTGAGCATATAAAAAGTCCGTATTTTGCTAAACGTTTTTTTAAGTTGGTGCATGTAGCTTCCGACCTAACAACACCTGAGAAGTGGGAAAAACTAGTATAAAGTTGGTAAAACAGAAAACAGGTGTTCAGTCAAGAATAAAAGAAAATTGTAAATTTGCACTCGCTAAATTCAGGCTGGTGAATGTGTCGCTGTTGAATAAAGATAAGTCTCAAAGGAAAATAATTCGCAGCACATCATGAGACTGTACAGTTGCATGGCAAAGAAAATTTTCATGTAGATACGTTTATCGATACATTCTATGCACATTCGAAAAAACGTTTGGCAGCACATTAACAAATTTGCAATCTTTTAGTGTTTTTTCTCACTTAACAACAATCGATTCTGACGAGTTTAAAGAATTCTGTCACCAAGACCTTAATGCATATGAGCGCAAATCAGAATTTTTATATTTAAGGAAGTATTTAAAGAAAAACTTTGATTTAGGCAACGCCGGCAAACGAGGGGACTTCCTCCTTTGTAACCTCGCGCCCCTAAGCACGTGCCTACTTTGCCTTAGGCCTTGATTCCACGTGAATCACATGCATTTTAATGTTTGTTGTTAATTAGTTATTATTCGTTTTCAGTATGATAGTCTTTATTTCAATCTTTATTAGATTAAAATTTGTTAATTTTGAGTCATTATGCCATTTAAATATAAAAACTATTTTTAATTCAGCTAATAACTTAACACATCATTTCTTGCTCATGAAGCGATAAAAAGCTTGCGCTCTCCAGGTCAGTCTCGGTTTGTCTACACTATATCTCACTAACTATTAGTGCTATAAACCTGTAATTTCGCATGAGCACATATACTAATCACGCCGACGAAGTGATAAAATTAAAAATCTTGAAAACATTTTTTGGGCACCTCTAGTAGTTATGCTGGCATTTAGATGAAATATTTTTTCTAATACTACTACAGTTCGAGAACGTACATTACAGTAGGTAAGTATTAAATTATCGTACCTACCGTTTACGTACGCACCCTTTTTTTTTCCGTGCGGAAATCCCCTCGGATACCACCTGTCGGTGGCATGTCGGACACGAACCGACTAAAACCGCACGGGTACTAATAGCCGGGGAACCAGGTATACCCTAGAAAGGAAGTCCCTGGTGCCCCGACATACCTCGTGTCATCTACAGACGAATAGACGACCCCCTGAACAGATGGCCTCACCTGTCACCCCCAGGCCTGCGCTTATGGAGGACGGAGGTCGTTCTGCGACCTCCGGCGCCTGAGTCGCCTGTGGTACCTGGCCGTTCCCAGGCCTGGCGGGTCGGGAGAGTCCTAAACCTCTCCCGGTCCCGCTCCGCCGTCTCCTTCGCGAGCATAACTTGCTCGCAGAAGGAGACGGCAGAGTTCCACGCACTCTCGCTCCGCACGATAGCCGCAATCAGGCTATCGAGCGAGAGAACTCCCACTCCGATGGCCGCCACGAGGTCTCGCCTCTGCTCAACCCACGCCGGGCACTCTGCCAGCGTGTGGAGAGCCGTGTCCACGGTCTGGCCATCGCGGTGGTGGCACTCAGGCGTTGGCTCCTTGCGGATCAGACACAGGTGATCCCCGAAACATCCTTTCCCAGTGATCACCTGTGTCAGTCGGTATGAGAGGGTCCCGTGACGCCTCTCGAGCCAATCCTCCATAACGGGTCTTACCGCCGCGATGAGCGCGTGCCCGTACGTACGCACCCTACGTATTTCATAATCACTTGTGTTGGGTTGCGACTGTAGTAATGTGTTTAGAAACTCTTAGGAAATAATGAATATTGGGTTGCCATTGGAACTGGGGCCCTATAATATAGAAACCATGTAACAGATATTTTAATAATAAAGATATAAAAGATACAAAAACTAGTACCTAGTACCTAGTGTCTGTATACTTCTTAGCAGTTTTTGTATCAAATTTGTATAAAAGATACAAAAACTGCTAAAAAGTATCCAGACACTAGTACCTATATAGTGTCTGTATACTTCTTAGCAGTTTTCTATGACTTGTCCTAAGCTTCTAAAAGTATGATATATGTACCTATCATACTTTTAGAAGCTTAGGACAAGTCATTACATACACTTTACATAATTAATTGGTCATAATGCAAATGAAACACAAATCATGTTTTTTTTACAGAAAGTCGTAGTTCATCTACACCATACAGCAAAAACTCGGCAAACCTTACCTGTTGCCGAAACATTTAATATATACAGATAATTCTTAACACTCTCGGTCTTTCATGTAAGTTTTTTCTATGAATTCTGATACTATCCTAGACTATTATACCTTGTTAGATAGCTGAGAATACGTAAATATTGTTTAACAAATCTGCAGTTCAACTGTAATAGATTTTTTTCATTATATTTGTCAAAGAAAAAAAAATTAACCATCTCCTTCGGCCCAAATTGTTAAGTTAACTACAAATTTAATAATTGAAGTTATAAAACTATTTATGACCTGCACAAAAACAGTAAAAAAAGTAAAAAATAAAGGATGTAAGTTCTACAAAAGTTGTATTAGACAGAATTTCGGCAAGTTTTATAAAAAATCTTAAAACTCCAATATCTTATAAATGGTTAGGTTTGGGATATGGTATTTCATAGTGAAATCTATCAGAAATTATGGCAACAACAACCCCTTAAAGTATTTAGGTCGACTTACCCAGTAACCCTGTATATGTATCACACATCAACAGCCTTTAATAGTCCACTGCTGGACATAGGCCTCTCCTTAGAAAGAAGGTTTTGGCCTACTATACCACGCTGGCCAGACGGGTTGGTATAGGATTTGTCTCAAGTTTTCCTTCTTTTTGCAGTGCTGGTGTCCTGCGTTGTTTTGCGCCCTTAGTCGGCTCTTACGACACCCACGGGATGAATCGGGGTAGTGACATTCCGTATTCTTAATTTATTTATTTATTTATTTATTTATTTTTTTAGGGATAACAACAGCTGCAATTCTTAACTAGGTAGTAAACTATGATTACATGAGTAGCCAATAAAAGTTATCCACGGTAGATAAGAGTGGATGAATATGCTAACAACAATACATGATATTAAAACTGATTGGTAAACCTTGAAAAGATGGGTGAATAGATGTAAAATATGAAATATAATAAATAACTGAAATAAATAACACATACTAATATATATAAATATGGGAGAAAAATTTAATTGAATAAATACATTAAAATTTTTTATATCATCTAGAAACCTATAAATCCAGCCATTCAGTGCAATGATGTTGACATTTTAGAAAGCCTATGATGATAGTAATTTAAGCGAAACTCGTTTTTTGAAATTATCCTTAGAACCGATGAATATGTCCACACTATTAAAGTGTTCATTATAAGAGTCGAGTAAACGTGATATTACACCATTTCTACCATAATTAGTCGAGTGAAATGAAGTGCAAAATAGTGTAGTGTGTCTAGTGCGTTTCTTGGGTACATTAAACTTAATATTATTTAAAAGCATAGGACAATCGATCCGTCCTCGCAAAATGTCATAGAGTAAACCCATATCCATCAGAATACGCCTTTCCTCGAGAGTTAGTAGATTGTAAATACGACAATTTTCTCTGTAATCATGAAAGCTGTGACGAAATTTAAAATTAAGGTGATCTATAAACTTTTTCTGGATGCGCTCCAGACTGCCTTTGTGTATCGCATAACAGGGAGACCATATCTGACAACCGTATTCCAGTAAACTACGAACAAAAGCAATATAAACAACACTTAAGCTCAACAAACTCTTGAAAGGTAGGCAAGATCTTAGGACAAAACCGAGATTGCGAAATGATCTGCTGCATATAGCATCAATGTGCTGCCGCATGGACATCTCCGAGTCCAAAAGTATACCCAGGTCTCGCACAACCTTGACCCTCTCGATTGCAACGCCGTTAAAACTGTATTGGTAAATGATAGGATATCTTTTACGGGTGAAGGATATACTTTGACATTTTTTGATGCTAACCGTGATATTATTTTTAGCGTAGTACCTGAATAAAGAGTCGAGATCCTCTTGAAGCAAGACACAGTCAGATAAGGAGTTGATGGATGTGTAAATCTTTTTGTCATCAGCGTAGAGTATGTAATGTGAGTGCTTGATGTGGTAAATTATGTCAAAAATATAGGCGTTATAGAAGAGAGGGCCAAGATGCGATCCCTGGGGAACGCCAGAGGGAATAGATACAAAGTCAGACTTAAACCCACCCAATACAACAGCCTGAGAGCGATTAGTTAGGTACGATTCAACCCACCTAAGTAGGTCACCGTGAATACCTAATGCGTACAGCTTACGTAACAGGATGCCGTGGTCTACACGGTCGAAGGCCTTTTCAAAATCTGTGTAGACCACGTCAACCTGGCCACCATTTTCCATTTCGCCTACCACATAATCTGTGAAACAAGCCAAATTTGAAACCGTGGAACGTCTTTGCATGAATCCGTGCTGAAATTCTGGAATGCCAAGACTAACAACTGGGTAAATATTATTAAAAATTATTTTTTCAAAAACCTTGGCTATACAGTTTAAAATGGAGATAGGGCGATAATTATCTATTTGAGATTTGGAACCTTTCTTGTAAATAGGTAAGACGTGCGCTTTTTTCCAAAGAGAGGGAAACATACAAGTTCTTAGTGAGTGTTGGAACAGTAGAGCAATAGGGTGCGATAAACTCTCAGCGCACGCTGACCAAAAGACAGGAGGAATTCCGTCGCAACCAGCACCCTTATTTCTGTCCAAACGTGAGAGGTGGTTAAATACCGTTTCTTTAGAGACAGTTATGTTAGAAATAGTGTCGCAGGCCTGGTAGTTGAACAGTGGAGAATGAGTGTCAGATTGCGACGAGGACCGACCCCTGGTAAAGACGCTGTCAAAAAAGTTATTGAAAGCAGTGCATATTGCCTGACCGTCATTATATTTTGTATTTCCCAAAGTGAAATAACGCGGATAAGCAGAACCAGCCTTTTTTGACTTGACGTAGCTCCAAAAGTATTTAGGTGCTTTCCTTATGTTGTGTTCAGCATTGCGTGTGAAGTTGTCAAAACACTGAACCTGTACTCGATGTTGCCTATCCCTCAGAAGCTTAAATTCATCGAAGTCTCGAGGATTTTTAAACAATTTCCATTTTTTATGTAACTTATCTTTTTCGCGAATGACCTTAATTAAAGAATGACTATACCATATGGGATAGGAATTATTTCGCTGACTGATAAGGGGTACAAATAGAGTAATACAATTTTTTAATTTTTCATAAAATAAATCAACCGCGTCGTCAACACAATCAGTGCCCGACAACAATTGGTCCCAATTAATATTACTCAAATATTTATTGATATCTTCATAATTACATTTGCGGAAGTTTAATCTACATATTTTATTCGTGATAAAAGAGCTAATATACAAGTCTACAATGTCAATAGAAAGAGGTGGGTGAAATCTATCAATTTTAGTTAAACCGCTAGTCACAGAAACGTTTAAAGGTAAGTTTGAAAAACAAAGATCTAAAGTGTTGTCACAGTTATTAAGTGTATAGTTATATTGAACCAACCCTAATAAGCTTAAATCTTCCACAAATGCACAAGCTCTGTCCTGTACCAGGCTGCTACCCAAATGTGTGAGGGACCAACCATCCCTACACCAACGTAAACAGGGTAAATTAAAATCACCTACAAGAAAATAATACGCGTCTTTGTATGTACGAAATAAAGTGTTAAAGTTAATAAAATAATTATTTAAGTTAGTCGGCAGATTAAAGGCGTCAGGTGGCATGTATGATAAAACAATAATTAAATCCGCTGAAGTGCCAAGAGTCCGTGCCGAGATCTTCAGACAAACAAATTCATATTGTGAATTACCCAGCCAAGCGGTGAGCGAGACCGCGCATAGCTCACGGCGGACACAGCACACAACGCCGCCGCCAGCCCGCTTACCAGTTACATCCAGATTTCGATCGCAACGAAACATCTCATACCTACCATCACAGATTTCTTCGTCTAATATATCACTCTGTAGCCATGACTCGGTAATAAAAATAATGTCGTATTCATGTAAAAGAATGTTATTGTACAAGTCAAGACATTTTGTGCGTAAACCACGGACGTTTTGGTAAAAAATATTTAGTCGTTTGCTATCCATTAAGGTGGCCATTTTAGAGGTCTACAGTAATATGTACATAACTTTTTATAACAGGAACAACATAAATGGCAGGAATAACAGGTGCAGAAAATATAATTATATACTGAACAATGATAAAATACGTGAACGTAGTATAAGATTAGAAATATTTTATAAAGTAAAAAATAAGATAAATAATATGTGGGTATATGTAATAATAAGAGGCTACGATATTTTATATAAATGTTACATAGCTGTTTACCAATCATATCAAGCGGGTTGTAAGATTTAAAACAACCAATCAACTTAAATTTGTTAAATATGAGATTATGGTACAATAACAAACATTCCCTAAACAAAAAAACTAGAATAATTAGTCATACAATTTTACGGAGATCAGCAGGGGATATGATACGAATTGACGCGGAGGTGTCATTCTTCCTGACGAAGATTTTTCCATCACGTATCCAAACAAACTGGTACTGCGCAGCGGCTGCCTTTTGCCGTGTATTCTTGTGTAACAGCTTGTTGGCAGGCGTGAGGTGTTCATTTACAAAGATCCTTCTCAGGTCACCCGTGATGCCGAGGTCGCTCGTGCTGAGGCCCTTCCTGGTTCTAATAGCAGACAATATGGTATCGCGTAGGAGGCGTGAGTTGAGTTTAACCACGATGGATTTAGGGCGACCAGGTACTGGATTGACTGGGCGTACTCTTGTCGCATGCACGACATCGGTCGCTGAGGATTCTATTTCCAAAAACCTTACCATAGTGCAGTAATAATCAATAAGTTTCTCGTTAGACCTTTCAGGAACACCATTTATCTCAAGATTAAACGCACGGTCACGCTGTTGTTGATTATTGAGTTCCACTTCTAAATTAGTTATGTGCTCCTGCATTCGAGTTATATCCGAGCTGTGGGTTGTATTTGATTTGAAGATGTCATCAACTCGTTTAACCAAATTAGCCTGAAGGCTATCCTGATGTTCAATCGCAGTCTTGACCGATTCCATATCCGTAAACAGCTGAGATTGATTAACATCAATAACTGAAAGCTTAGACTTAATGTTGTCTAGGTCGTTTTTTATTACAGTGTTAATGTTTAATTGAATGTCAGAAACCTTGTTTTGGAGATCTGTCATCATGGAGGCAAGCTTAGCAGTCAAATCCGATGAAAACCTGTCAAACAGCTCATCCAAGTTGCTGTCCACTTGCTTGCGTTTGCGTCGAATAATATTCACAGACTCAGCGTCTTGTAAATGCAGTTTGTGTAGCTCGGGTTCCGATGCGACCGATACCGGTTGTTTAGACATAATTATAAATACCTTTGTATAACTTGTGGAATAGTTCAGGTGGCACAGTATCACTTACACAAACAAATGACATAATCCGTCACTACACGGACATTTATTATTATTATTACACTTATTATATACGGAATATGTGTATTTAAATATTATGTGTATCATGATTACTCTTTGTATTTATCATTAAAAAATATTCTAATGTAATTTATATAAGTACTCTGGGTATATAATATTCTATCTATGCTATAGTTTTAATAAATTGCATTTTTAATTTCTGTCCATCTGCCACGTTTGGCTCTGCATCGCCCTAAGGTCGACTGGTAGAAAATGCCTAAGGCATTAAAGCCGCCTTTGCCACATTTGTGCATAAAAATTTAATAAATAAATACAGACATGAGAAGACAACTACTTGAACTTTGTTTTGAAGGAGTTCTTGTACACTAAATATATTTTTTATTCGACAGTCAACTTAAACAATTGGCGAGTGAAAGCTCTTTCACATCTGAACATTGTTTGCTTAGGAGTGCGTGCTACAGGCCACTATCATTAGGCCGGGATACCGCGACAGTCCTGGCACGTTTTCCGCCTTTTGATGTGCGCCAACGCGCTGTCGGTGCCGTGCTTAATAACCTCGAAACTTGGGTAGGTAGGGAGGGAGGTCGCGTCACCTACCGGCTGACGCAGGTACTCACTGCGCATGGTTGTTTGGGTGAGTACCTGAATCGGATCTGAGGAGACGGCACAATGCCAGCACTGTGTAACGCGAAGTCGACCATATCGAACGAGACCTGTCACTATGAACGCTGAACGGGATCGGAAGAGGGCCGATCTCAAGCGTAGAGGACGTCGGCGTAGAGAGTGGGGACTTCTGGTGGCAGATTAATTGCTGCAGTATAGGATGGCGGCTTGATGGCAATAAGACGCAATCGGGCCGCCACGCCGCGATTGAAAGGGGGAAGTCGTTTCCACTGGGATAGGGCCTTATCAGGCGTGGTGTGGATTCGGGGAGGACTTGAAATCATGTTGTCCGGGAAAAAAGTTGGTTGTGCACTTAGTGTCCTTATTTTTTTTTAACCTGTCTCTATATATTCGTACGTATTCCAAATTTGGACGAAGTAATGTTAAAGTTTTAGATGTCAAAAACACAGACGCGCTGTCTGTCCCTAAACCACTGTCACTGTACTTTGTGATCTGAGTTCTCTGTGTGCTGTAAATTATTTTTTAATTTAATTTTATATTTTATTAAACTATACTCGAAATCGAAACTATGAATAAAACTTTTTATTGTCTCACACTCATCGTAGGATAAAGGAACTTTATGTATTGAATGAGTGCAAATAACTAGGTCAAAGTAAGATGTACGATGGAATAAGTGAGTCCTAACTTCGAGGAGTATGGAGTGGAGTATTGTATGTTACTCAAGCGTCCAGCCTCCGAGAACACACACACGCACACAGGCAGAAGTATGCAGGCGCCTAAGTAATATTCCTAAAAAGACCGAAGAAAGGATAAGGCTCAATTAGATAACAGAAACAGAACTACCACTCTTACAGCCTGTTTTACAAGACATTCGAGTAGACTCCCTAGAGACAATGGTTTCCCAGAAAGTCTATATTGTTAACATGGTATTATTAGACATCGGTACTGAGTCAAAAATAAAATACTAGGTAAATTGTATGTATGGTGATAAGACTAGTGTTTTTTCACAAGTAGATTACTTTACAGGTATAATATGACATGATGAAATGATATTTATTTCTGCAAGTAAATCTTTTCAGATATTTTTGCAAGTTGGACTTTACAGCTATAAGGCGCCGGCATTTTCTAAGACTCGCTCTGAGAAGAAACGCCGAAACAAACCGCATCAAAGGTTCATCCCTTTCAAATGTAGGAGTGAGCAACATCAATCCCAAGGAAATTTCATCACACACATCACATCATCAGCCTTTAATAGTCCACTGCTGGACATAGGCCTCTCCTTAGAAAGGAGGTTTTGGCCTACTACACCACGCTGGCCAGACGGGTTGGTATAGGGTTTGTGTCAAGTTTTCCTTCTTTTTGCAGTGCTGGTGACCTGCGTCGTTTTGCGCCCTTAGTCGGCTCTTACGACCCCCACGGGATGAATTGGGGTAGTGACATTCCGTATTCTTAATACGTCACTACACTACTACTACAATTTGTCATCTAAATAATCTGTAACCGTGCAGTAAGCATTTTCACATAGTTTTTGTTTTATTAAGTTTTTTGTAATGATTTGACTTAAATTTGTTAATAGGTACTTAATTCATGTTTGACTGACATCGAAAAAACTTGCTTCATTTTTGTAGTCTAGTCGTTGGCAACACGAGTTTATCTTTATTTCTAGTAGTCATATATTATTATGAATATCACTAAGCTTTGTGAATACATGAATATTTTTCTAATCATACATAAAAAATTCATACATATACTCGTATATTGAGATGCGACTGTATATAGATAGGTAGATAGGTATTACCTATTTCTTTAAACTCATCCCTGCCTATAACTGAGATTATAAATTGCACGAATAGCTCTCCTTTGCAACACAAAGATACTTTAAATGTCAGGAGCATTTCCCCACAACAAAATACCGTATGACATTACACTATGAAAATAGCTAAAAAATACTAGTCTAGCTGTTTTAACATCGGTTAATAAATTTTATAAGCCGCGTATGCTGCAGAGCTGAGTCGATGATTGTCGAATACAATTCATCAATGTATGGGCGTCACTGCAATTTAGAGTCTAGAGCTATACCTAAAAACTCAGTGGTGTAAACAAGATTTAACTATTTGCCATTTATCAGAACACTGGTATTTACCTGCTTAATATTAGGTGTAAAAATTCTAATACATTTATTTTTTTCTCGTTTAAAAGTAAGTTATTAACGTTGAACCAATTCACGACCTTGGAGAGAGTGTTATTCACATCATCAGTAACTGATTTGTGTGAAAGTTAAGTGTCATCACTATATCACTATCTACTGATTATCTTTTATCTGATTAGGTATGTCATTTATAGAAATGAGAAACAAAAATGGGCCGAGATTTGAGCCCTGCGGAACCCTATGGTGGAACCCTATCACTATGGTGACCTCCCTAGGAAACTCTGTCCTTTAACTTCCACTCTCTGAGTCCTATTACCCAAACAAGAGATAAGAAGATCCAGTTTCATGACAAACGCAATCGAATGCCTTAGACAAATCACAAAACACACCCAGCGCATCTCGTTTATCCTCCCAGGCACCAAATATACTTTCCAGAAGTTCACTTGTTGAGCGACCTCTTCTAAAGCCAAATTGTTTTCTGTGTAGAATATCGTTTACACTAAAGTGAGTTTGCAGCTGATTTAGTATTATTTTCTAATAATTTTACTGAAAATAGGTAACACTGAAATAGGTCTATGATTTGTAGGATCAGACCACCACCCATTATTTTAGACGAGTAGCACCCTTTTAAAATAATGGAACGATCTTACTATGCTTTATTAGGTCAGGAAATACACCACATTCAATGCACTCATTAAATATTAAGGCCAACTCTCATGCAACTTCGCTAATGATTGACTTTGTTATTTGTACAGAATTACCCCAAAGATCGGCGGTTGTCTTAATATTAAGAGCATTGAAGGGTTTAACAATATCTCTGCCGGCGATACAAATAAATCTAAATCCAGTATTACAAATGTTAATATTTTCTTTCAATAATGATTCTGCAATAGTGGGAGACGAATTCGATGAATCTGTGGTCGAAACTGGAATGTGTGTAAAAAAATTCAAAAGTTGTGGCAACATCTAAATCGGATTTAATTTCTTTATTATCAATTAAAAGTCTGTAATTATTACATTTGTTCTTTGTTCTTCCAGTTTCGGCATTCATTATATCCTAGGTCATTCTTATTTTATTTGAACTTTTACTTTTTTAGCTTTTGCAGCATGACATATTTTTTTGAATATATTGAAATATCGTTTAACATATTCTCGAAATTCCATGCTAGTGTTATAATTTCGTTCTTCATAAAGCTCGTTAAGCCATTTTCTACTTTTATATATTCGAACCGTGACCCATTCACTGAAGGTTATAGCACCCTTAACTGATAACTTCTTAGGAGTAAAAGTTGATTCAAATTCTGTACAACACATGTTAAAAAAAGCAATGTTTAAACTGATTAGGATCTTCAGTATAATCCAAGTCAGGCAGTTTACAGAGCAGTTTATGTTTAAAATTTTCCATACGAGTTACAGTTTTAGGTACTACAGTAATATCTCGTGTTACCACAAAAAAAGCACACATCTGTCCACAGTGGTCAGAATGTAGTTTGTTTATTATTCCTTTGGTGTGTGGGAATATTTCAGTAAATATATTATTTGAACACCTGGCTGTGGTGACAGGGATCCTGGTTGGCTCCAAAAGGATGTTATCAAGGTTGTATGATCCAAAAAGGTTTTTAAAGGTTTTAAGGATGTATCTTCCAATATATTGACATTAAAATCACCACAGCCATCTATACTTTTCTTTGATTTACTTACTTTCTGCAAGACTTCATTCAATTTTTTTTTCAAAAATAACATACGATGCGGATGGATATTTGAATTATATGAAACTTCATATTGTAATATGCCATGTTGTGTAACTGCATACCTAAGGTTATTTTCTGTCTCCGGCAAACCTTTACTATATGGCAGTGTAAATATAACTGTCTGTTTCAAATCCAATGAACATAACTTGTTATCTTGTCTGCCTATCTAAATTTCCTCTATTTACAATTAAAACTATCAGAATTCAGATATTTGAAAAAATTCTTATCCAGGCCTACAGAAATTAGTAATTAATAAATCACTGCACATATTTACGGCAACTGACCCATACCCTTCCCAATCTCATTACTGAATATTACAATTTTATTTCTCATTAAGGCCCTGAGTTTTCTGTGTTACAAGGGATGTAATGGAGGTGCCACAAGCCAGGTTATAGTGAGCCGGGGAGTGTTGACTACTAAATGAGTAATTTTTTGTCAAAATTTGAGCATGATTACAGTTATACAAACCAGAATTCACCAGCTCATTCACATCCAGCATGTACATTTGCTTTTCAGAACTCTTATATTTATTGGTCATAGATATGAATTTCTCATTAAGACAATTTAACTGAGAATTAAGGTTTTGTGTTTCATGTACCATAGTTCATGTGACAACTTCTTAATTTTTATGAATACATATCTAATTTTCCAAACAATGACAGTCTCTCTCTATTTCATTTGACATTTAAAAAAAAGCCTATGTACAAACTTTTGTGTTTTTGTAATAAATCTATTAATTTTGATATATTTTTTGAGTTTATTTTTACTACATTTAACCATTCCACTAGATTTATTCATGATATCATGGCAGGTGAGATCCATGTTCACAATTGGCTTTTGTTTATTGACAGTGAACACATGCAGATGTTTATAGATGCATGAATGTACATAACTAATTTGAAGTTAAAATGTGGCAGGTGGCGTAGTCGCTCTGTTCGATATCGACATCCTGAGAGTGGCGATGTCGATTACGTAAACCTCTGAGAACGTAGCGATGAGCGATGACACTTGAACTTTAGTTGGCGCAGCGCGACGCGCAGATCGATGGGCGCGCTGGGCGGGCCGTCGCTCGCCGCCCAGCGCCAGTGAGCCGCCAGCAGGCGCCGAGAGCGACGCCGCTCCCCGACCGCACGCGCCCCGCGCCGCCGCCCGCGACTGTCCGTGTGTTGCGATGAAGGTATAGCGACCCTTTACCGTAGCGCGGTAGTGTATGCCTATTCCGTAAGTAGCGGCGGACGACGACGCCCGGTACGTGTCCGTAGCTAGCCGCTATCGGTGTGCCGCGGCGCCGCGCCCTCCACCCGCGGCCTCGCCCGCTCATCGCCCTCGGCTCCTCGCCCCGAGGAGCTCTCATTGCCATGCATCCGTCTTACCCTTCATCTGCACGTTCACACATCGTAAATACTATCATCTACCTACATAAACGATTCCGTAACTTACTGCTGAGCGTTTCTACATCGCTCTTGATCCGATTAACATTATCTACTTACCACTGAAAAAATATATATTATCTTATTTGCATTTAATTTCTTCAGTATATCGAAATATTATACTTATTATGTTACATTTAAACAAGATATGGTCAGAAAGTCACGATAAAATAGATCAAATCCTGAAAGACATTTTGCGATCAATAACAGGAAACAAAAACCCATACCTTCACGGTGAAGTTATCAAGTGTTTTACATTATGTTATATTGCATTGGTCACGCTTAAAAATCTTTGTATCCATTTATTTCTATAAAAGTTTTTTGTTAGAGATTATAACAGTTATTAATGAATACGTTTTGTTTCAGCAACACGAAGTACTGATTAGAAACTCGTATAATGCTAAAGCTACCCAAAGGCCTTAAAAAGAAGAAAAAGGGAAAAAAATCCAAGCGTAAAGGAGAAGAGGAGCTTTTTACGGAAGAGGAATTAGAAAAGTACAGAAGAGAGCATCAACAGCAAAGTGCTGAAAACAGTGAAGGAACTGTCAAAGAAAATGAAGAGTGGTCTAAATTCAAAGATTTGACAACTGGCATAGATTCTGTTCTTAAGAAAACGCAAGGTGATCTTGATCGAATTAAATCTACTTCCTTTTTTCAACGCGTCCCGGCAGGACCAAAAAAAGTTGAATCGAAAGAAAAGGAAGTTCCACACAGGCCTGTAGTTGAGATCACAGAAGCAGATTTTCCACAGCTAGTTCAGTCTTCTGCCACAGAAGCGGACGACGGTAATAAAAGTGAATACGGAGTTACAGACGACGAGTCTGAGGAGGAAGACCAAGACGATATTTTTGATACTTCTTATGTAGAAGCAGTTGAACGCGGAGAGGTAAAACTCGCATATGTACCTGATTCACCCGAAGAATTTCAAGACGATGATATTTTTGACACATCACACGTTGATGCATTAATAAAAGGGCAAGAAACTAAAAGTTCTAAGGGAAAACAAGGGCTCGATATCGGGTTAGCTGTTGGTGTACTCACTGGTAGAATAGACAATGTTACTGTCACTACGAAGAGACCTAAAAGAGTGATTCCTGGTGATTTGTTACTAGAAAATACTGACGGACAAGAAGTCGAGCGACGAATCGAAGCAGTAGTTCAAAGTGAACCTGTTGAAAAAAGTATACTCGATATTGACGCTGATATTCCTATTACAACACCCATTGATCTAAGCGTATCTCTTCACACATCTTTGATACAACAAAATAAAAGAAGTGATCAAGAAATTTTGTCAACACCTGATGTCATAAATACTGAAAATCCATCTGCGGAGGAAGAATTTGACGAGTTTACACTTCTTGCTACAAAATCACTAGAAGTTGGTTCCGAAGTTATAAAATTAGTGGAAAACGATTTAATATTAGAACCTGTTGTACAGGAATCTTGGTCCGCTTTTGAAGCAGATAAACATGAAGCAGTGTTCGGAGCTTCCATAGTTGAAGATCAGATTGATGACCCATACCTAGAAGATGATGATCCATTCGATACAAGTTTTGCTGACGCTGTAATTCCTTCATCTCAAATTCAAGTTAAAAAAGAAGTAGCGATTTTAGAAGACGACGACGATTTTGATCCTCGCGCGGACGATGTATATTTCAGATTAAATAATAGACGCAAATCTTCAGTTCGCATTCATCTTACAGATCCTTCAGGTCTACGAGAATCTATTACATCAGATGATATTATTGACAAAGAGAGAACTCCAGTAGTCCAGGACCTTCTGGGTGGAAGCACTACTGATTTAACACAGTTAGGCGATTCGCCTTTAAATCCCATTGATGTAAATAGTTGTGAGTTTGATCCTTTTGATACTACTATCGTTGATCGAATTGTCGCACCGGGTAAAGTTGAACTAAAGCTATTAGAACAAGAGCTGATTAGTTCAATTATTTCACCAGTTTATAGGGTACCAAGCGATCCCGATTTTGATCCAAGAGCTGATGAACCAAAAAAAACAGAAAGACGAGCATCTCGTCCTGAAAATCTTACTGTTAGTAAAAATGTTGTTTTTGACCTAGATTCGGATACAGGTATCGATTCGAATTCTAAGATTAAAACTGCAAAACCTCTAACTCCATACTATACTCGAGAATTATCCATTACCGAAGACATTGAAGAAGCTGAAGCAGCTGACACCGTGCCCGAAGTTTTAAAACGCACGCGGTCTGACGAAGAGCTCAACCAAAAACTTAATTATCAAAACAGAAGGAGACATTCTGAATATTCTCAATTGAGTAATATTCAATTAAAAGCCAGTGACTTGCTTCATAGTGCTCAAACTGACATCAAGACCAAAGTACTGACGCCTTCGGAACCTGAAAGAGTTTCTGTACAGGTTGACCCCTTCGATACTTCTTTCGCGAGTAATATCGCTCCAAGTAAAACCGAATTAAAGCTACTAGCTACAGAATTTTCTTGCGAAGAATCAAACGAAGACGATAAAGATCGCGATTTTTTAGATCCTACTTACGATATTTTTCAACCAAAAGCTCTAACTCCGGAACCATCGGACGTTACTAGGTTACCACCACAAGATTTGGATCCGTTTGATACATCATTCGCGGGTGATCTTAATCCAGGGAAAACTGAACTGAAGTTGTTAGAGTCCGAACTGTTAGGTTAAAAAGTTAAACAAATAAAAGAAGCACAAAGAAAGTAAAGGCCACAAAATGGCTTATAATCCATTTTTAAGTATGACCGAGCCTAGTGCTCCAGTGACAACTGAGGCACTTAATCCTTTTATGATTACTGACACGGAACCATCCGAGTTCAATGGTGATAATCCTTTTGCTGCCAGTAATCCATTTTCAGATTTCGGTGGCAGCTACGACCCTCCTGTTGGTGACACAGTACCTACTGATATTTTTGGGGGTGCTGAGCCTACCGGAGCCAAACACTTTGAGGAATTTACGAGAGATGCACCTGATTCCCTAGATATATTTACCAGTAGTTCTTCAGAAACTGAACGAATGGTTAAACCTACAGAACTTGATTTAGTATCGACTAGAACCGATCATATCTTTTTAGAAGAGGAGGAGCTCCAGGGGTCTCAGCCACCAACACGACCTTTGCCTCCTGAGACACAAAACTTAATACTAAGTGTTACTGGGCAGATGGAGTTTACCAGTTCCCACCTCCTCGACCGCATTCCACCAACCCGAACGCCAAGTCCTGTCTCAGTCCGTGATATCCACTCACCGAGCCCTACGCCAGAGCCTGATTCTGAGCCAGAGCGACAAGAGGAAGTGGTGACGGAGAGCTTTGACATTAACCGTAACAAGCCTGTGCGGCCACCACCTGCACGCCCTCCGCCAGCTTCGCGACCTCCTCCGCCACGTCCTCAACCACCACCACCACCTCGGCCACCCGTTGCACCAGGAGCGACAGCACCTGTCGACCACTCAAATGATATAAACTTGTTCGATGCGCCTGTACCCACATCTGCTAAACCTACTAAGGAAGCTATAATGAGTTTGTATTCAGCGCCTAAGGCAGTGAAGAAACAGATCGATTTTCTTAGTGATGATATTACAGACGATATGTGCATCGACGCAAGTCACGAAATTTCCCAAAATTTCGTAAGTGAAGTAACGACGTCATCACCGATGGTTATTAACCAGACTGAACCTAAGTCTGAGCAGATTACTGTATCCAGCACTAGCCCTTTCAACGCGACCGAAGAATCAACGTTGACCACTGTTGTAGCGCCGATGGATTGCTCAGAACCTCAAACGGATATCCTTCCTGCACCATCTAATACGTCTCCTTTTGCAGATGAAGCTAAAAATGCGTTTGAAAGTCAGCCTCAAGATACAGAACGAAATCCTTTTGAAAGTGCAATTGAAACTGAGTCGGAATTAAATGTATTCTCCAATTCCGTTACAGATATGTTTGGCGTAAAGTCAGACGATGTGGTTATGGCACCAACAAATCACTTATTTGATGACACCTATGTGTCACCAAGTCAAAATGTTTTTGAAAGTGACCCAGATAAGGCATTTGGGGACATATCAATGACCAAAATAGACGAGTCTCATACCAATATTTTCAACAAAGATTCAAAAGAATCGACTGAAGTTGACGCGTTTAATGTTGGGGAGCGGAATGCATTTGACAACAGTGTCCCTTTGACTGCTACGGATGCCGGTTGGGGTGAACCGGGAGAGGGGCTAATGCAAGATGCCTTTGCTGGTGGCCAGGATGCATTTGATGCATTCTCTGCTAAATTCGATGCTACTAGCGCAAACAATTTAAATTCAGGTGAATGAACTTAATTTTTTTTAATGGTTATGGATAACTTATTAGCATATGAACTAGGAACCGTAACTGTGAAAATCGTATATAAGTTGTTTTTACTAAATAGGTGCGTGGGGAGATGACGGTACAGGCGACCTCGCAGCTAGTGGTTTTGAGGCAGAAGCGTTTGACCCATTTTTGAATATGGGAGCTCCACCACCACCTGCAGCAACGCCGCGACTTGATCACCAAGGTTCCAGGGAGTCTACTGACGACACATTCTCTGTCTTCATTAGGTAAACTACGTCATTATAATAAGCATTATGTTATTATTAAGATGTAGAGTGTAGATATGGTTTTAGTAATGATTTGATCTTATTGTTTTTTAGACCGAAAGATAGCGAAACCAGTGGCGAGGAAACGACAGTACCAGTGCTTGCGCCTCCACCGCGACCACAAGCGCTACCTGAGTCCCCTCGAGTCAATCCGTTTGACAAGAATGGCTTTGAGCAACAGCCACAAATGGAGCAGTTCAGTAAGTGTATTAATAATTATGGACGCAAGACTTCCATAGCTTCACTCCGGTAAGCATTTGTAATGTTGATGGTTACATGCATCGTGCAGGTGAGCGCACGGAGACAGATGTCGGAAGCGGCGGGGAAAGTCCGCCCACACCGCTTTTCGACGATGACGTGTCCATGCCCCTCGAAGACTTCCCGCGAGTTAAGTACACCGGCCCCGGCTGGGAGATGCATTTGCGACAGCCCAACAAGAAAAAGATTACAGGACAGAGGTACGACAATTATTAAATATTACCAGGAACAACCATTTCATGTATGATTGTAACACTTCAGTTTGTTAATACTTCATAACTTACTTACACTCGTTTCTCCGTACATATACAATACATATGTACATATATGTTATTTCTTTTCATCCTATCAGGTGAAGGTTTTATACTATTGAAAAAGGTGTTACAACTTTCCTCATCTAAATCTGTAAACCGACTTATTATTCTTATATTTTCAAATTCAATCTCGCTACCCATTACTAAACTATAAACTAGTTACTAAACAAAATTAAATTCAAAACGTTTAAAAGAAAAATAAATAATTGTTTCCTGTGTAGTTAAAGTATCTAGTAATAAAATTTTAACCCTGTGTTAAATCAGATTTTGGAAAAAGATCTTCGTACGATTGAGCTACCAGGGAGACAATCCTGTGGTTCAACTGTACAACGCGGCGACGGATAAGGAGCCGTTCCAGGAACTGCCGCTCCAAGCGTGCTACTCCGTGTCCGAGATCGGCGCGCAGCAGTTCGACCAATTCGGCAAAATCTTCACCGTAAAACTGCAGTATGTTTTCTACAAGGAGCGGCCTGGCGTCAGGTGCTTATATTGTTGCAGTGTATCTTGATTCACTAAATATCTTGTTACAACTTAATAACTTAAAACATGTTGGACAGACCGGGCCAAGTGACGAAGGCGGAACGTATTACAAACAAGCTGTCACAGTTTGCGGCGTACGCAATACAAGGTGACTACCAGGGCGTTAAAGAGTTTGGAAGCGATTTGCGCAAGCTGGGACTTCCTGTCGAACATGCGCCACAGGTAAGGGGACTCTTTATTCTCTGCGTATATTCTTATTGCACATAATTTAAAACAGTGGGGAAAGTCAAAATTTCGAGGCGAGATGTTTAATGTTTATTGTGTTTTATATTGTAGGTGTCGCAGCTGTTCAAGTTAGGCTCATTATCATACGAAGATGTAAAGCAGTTCTCCTGCTGCGTGGAAGAGGCGTTGTTCCGTCTGGTCGCGCACCGCGATCGCGCTCTCACTTACAAGATGGAAGAGGTTGCTGTTTCTTTACTTCACATTAATTATATTTTTGTACTTTATGTTTTTTGTTTTACTTTTCTATTTAAACTTTAATAGAAGTCAGTTACTCTGTTGTGTGGGATTGGATAGGTTTGACGACTTATTACTGGGGAATTAACATATTAATACATATTTACATACAGGTGCAAATAACTGCAGTTGATGAGCTGTACGTGGAGCAGGATGCAGAAGGGTCTGTAATCAAGCAGATCGCGCGCGTTAGACTCTTCTTCTTGGGCTTTCTAAGTGGTAATGTACAAGCTTCAGTAATCCAAATCAAAGCGAAACTGCAACAATAAATTATTTTGAACCAAACTTGACAGAATCTTGTATATGCGGCAGGTATGCCAGACGTGGAGCTGGGTGTGAACGACCTGCGCCGTCAGGGCAAGGAGGTGGTGGGGCGTCACGACATTATCCCCGTCGTCACAGAAGAATGGATTCGCGTTGAAATTTCAGAGTTTCACGCGTGTGTTCAGCCTGAGGAGTTTGAGAAGACTCAAATCATTAAGTAAATACGTACTTTTCTTATTATAATAATAAATCGCTTTATTGTACACCTGGTACATACAATAAATAACTTAAAACTAGGTGAGGCAAGTACAAGTGGCGGCCTTATCGCTTAGGGGCAATCCCTCACAGGCAACCGTGGTATGGAGAGAAAACATGAAAGGGAAGTGGTATAGGGTAGTGGCTGGTGAGTTAGGAAATAGATAAGAAGAGGAAATCAAACTAAAATATAATATATGTATGGACAGGGTTACTGGGTAAGTTGATCTAGATACTTTTAGAAGTTGTAGTTGTCATCATTTATGATAGATTTCACTATGAAATACCATATCGTAAAGCTAACCAATATCTTATACCAATTTATTTAACTTTTAAGATTTTTGAAACGAAGTTCCTTATTTATTAATGCGGACCGGCAACCGTGGTAGGTACACCAGTCAGCACTCGTACGTATAACACCGAAAGCCTATCTAAGACCACCCTAAGTACGAGTGGAGTGGGTACCATAGTGAACCATTCAATACTCGTACATAGGTTATGTACCTAAATCCCTGAATTCCTACCTACCGGCCCGAGACGAGAAGGGAGCGGGCTTTAGGAGATGATTTTCTCACTGCCGGTCGAGCAGGCTCACAAGACCGATCTACTGACGGCTAAAGGTGGAGAGGTGGGCCAGGGTAAAGAGTTAAAGTAGGATTAGACAAAATTACTGATTTATTTACATAAAATTAGACCTTATCTACTAATCTTACTCTAAGTCCAAACGGATAGCTATTTACTTGTTTTCCATCCGTGTGTTGTGTTGATGCAACTGCCTTATGCATCTCATGCCGAAATGCATTGGCTTTACGCCGCACTGCTTGTGACACTGATGTTGTTGTTGGGTGATGCAAGCATGTTCATGTTTCAACAATATCCTTTATTTTAAATATAATTACAATGACTAAAATTGTAGTTAACTTACCTTAATAATTGCAAAAAGAAATAAGTTTGTATGTTTTTTTTTTTACAATAAATATTAAAAAATCTTTGACAGTTGAACTGCACATTTGTTAAAAAATATGTACGGTATGGTGAACCTGAAACAAGCCAAGTTTTCAATTAGTTTTCAATTAGTAATCACTACCGGGTTGTACGCTAATTCTTAACACTCCTGGTCTTTCATATAAGTTTTTTTCTAGGATTTCTGATATTATCCTACACTTTTATACATTGTTAGATAGCTGAGAATACGCACATGTTTTTAACAAATTAGCAGTTTAGCTGTCATAGAAAATTTTATATTACCCGTCAAAGAAAAAAAAAACACAAATGTATTCCTTTTTGCTATTATTAACCATCTCATTGGACCCAGTTTGTTAAATTAACTACAACTTTAGTTATTAAAATTATAATTATTAAATAATTCATCAACTACACAAAAAAACAGTAAAAAAACATAAAATATAGGACATAAGTTCTATAAAAATGGTATCAGGCAAAATTTCAACAATTTTTATAAAAAAACTTAAAAGTCCAATATCTTGAAAATGTGAAATCTATAAGAAATGATAGCAACTACCACTCCTTAAAGTATCTAGGTCGATTTAACAAGTAACCCTGTATATTACCTATATTCATATGTATATTTTATTAAATATATCTATTATTTTTGTATATTTTAAAAATATTAATTAAAATATAGTGTGAGATTTATGAATCATCATCAGCCTATCGCAGTCCACTGCTGGACATAGGCCTCTCCCATTGCACGCCACTTATATATAGATTTATGAATAGTATATACATATCGTCATGATCGTAGAATAATGTCGCTTTTGATGTATGATGACACTACGTTGTCTAAATATTATTACTACATTCAAGAAAGAAATATACGTATTTTAGATTTCAAATTATCCATTGTTTGGCTGAAAGGCGAAAACAAACCCTATTTTTCACTTGTTTGCCAATTTTCATAATTACAAATTTAGAATTATAAAAGTTATGTCAAAAAATCCACATAATTATTTGTAATGGCTGCCCTGTAAAGTTCAATAAATGTCAGATCCGACTCTATTCTACTCGTACGACTATGACGATATATTTTAAGGAATACTGTAACCTTATTGACTTAGTCGAAAGTAAATTACTCCAAGGCAATGTTCTTTAACTAGTTTCTTTAAGGTAGGCAACCTAAGGGAAAAAACTACGCAGAACACCAGCACTGCAAAGAGAAGAAAAACTAGACATAAACCCTTTTTTTTTAACGTGTGGAAATCCCCTCGGACCGTCACCCCACCGGGGTTTGCGGCGGGGTGGTGTGTAGGAATCGAACCGACTAAAGCCACACGGTGTGCCACTCTGCGCCTGTAATAGGAGGGATCCGGGAACAGCTGTTATTAAGACATCCGGACCCCTCCTAGCGCCGGTCCGCTCCTGTTGCGGGCTCCGTCTCAAAATTTTCCTCTCTTTAGGCGACGTCCGGCACACGCGGACGCCGCCCCCTCGCGGCTGTCCAAACTATACCATATTAGACATATAAATATATCATACTAGACATAAATCCTATACCAACCCGTCTGGCCAGCGTGGTATAGTAGGCCAAAACCTCCTTTCTAAGGAGAGGCTTATGTCCAGCAGTGGATTAGTAAAGGCTGTTGATGGGGCGACCTAAAGTAGGGCGTTCCAGTTCCACAACCAAACCGCTTGAACAGAGGAGTGGCCGAGAAATTTAGTGGAATGTCCAGGCATTTTTCAGATCTCGACAGTTTAGGAAGTGTGTCATGAAAGAAGGTAAACCGTGATTTGAGGATTAAATAGAATAGGCGGATGGGTAACCACTTGAGCTTTTCTTTTCTTCCAGCATTAACTAGTTACTTATCAACAACTTTGAGGCAGTTTGGCTAGGTAATACATACAAAAGTAACTTACTATGCACAATGTGTCAGGTTCAAGCCTCCTGACGCGTGTTACATCGAGCTAATGCGGTTCCGCGTCCGCCCACCCAAGAATCGCGAACTGCCGCTACAGCTCAAAGCGGTCTGGTGCGTCACCGGCAACAAGGTGAGAAAGGAATTCTACTTTATTCTAACACTACAAGTATGTACAACGTGATGACAACTACGTGCATTCCAGGTGGAGCTGCGAGCTGATGTGCTGGTCCCAGGGTTCGCATCTCGGAAGTTGGGCCAAGTGCCGTGTGAAGACGTATGCATTCGCTTCCCCATTCCAGAGTGCTGGATCTATTTGTTTCGTGTAGAAAAGCACTTCCGATATGGATCCGTTAAATCGGCTCACAGGTGAGTTTAATTAACTTACTATTGTCTAAAGTTATTGTATACAGCTATTTTAGTCCATTTTGTAGTAACTGACCGATTAACACTCAACCAATATACATAATACCCAAAAATAGAACTCTGTGTTGGCCTCACGTTGGGCGCCAAAGTAGCACAGATTTTTTCTTTGAATCCAAATGAGCATTGTAAGTGTTATTGTACCGATTATTCAATGTTAATGTTACGTCGGTTGTTCTTTACAGACGTACTGGCAAAATAAAGGGTATTGAGCGTTTCCTGGGTGCAGTGGATACCCTACAGGAATCGCTGATCGAAGTGACTTCAGGACAAGCGAAATACGAACACCAGCATCGGGCAATCGTGTGGCGCATGCCGAGGCTGCCAAAGGAGGGACAGGGTCAGTTACACACAACTTGTATTTTTCTAACAAATTTTCGTGTGTTTTGGTAGTTTAGGTGACAAGCTTCTTATAAATACGTATATGTGTGTGTGCAGGTGCGTACACGACGCACAACCTGGTGTGTCGTATGGCGCTGACATCATACGACCAGATCCCGGCGGAGCTAGCGAAGAATGCCTACGTGGAGTTCACGATGCCGGCGACCCAGGTCAGCCACATGACCGTCCGCTCCGTCTCGCTGCAGGACCACGACGGGGATCCACCTGAGAAGTACGTGCGGTACCTCGCCAGGCACGAGTACACGTGAGTATAACTAACTTATTAGCGGGCCGAACTAACGTACTTCAAAAACATTAGAATATCTCCTCATACTGAGTACAGCAATATTGACCTGAACTACCTGAAAGTACAGGAAATTGTAGGTGTATTGCGAATGTTACGGGCGAGTTCCTTTGGAAATAAACATACCTATTATATGATTTCAGAGTGGGCATCGAGCGCACGTCGGGTCAGTCTGCGCCGGCCTACGCGCTGGCCACGTCGCGCGAAAAGCCCCCCTCCGCCGAGCCCAGCCCCGCGCCCACCCCTGCCGCCCCGCAGCCTCCCTCCTCCGACTCAGATTCGGACTAGAGGAGTACACCTGTAGGCGGCGACTTGAACGTCTTCCGAGTCGCTATCAACATTGACGACTTCAGTCGGCTGAGGCGTTTAGTGGATGTATACGAAGTAACCTTCACTTTGGAGGACGAGGACATCGATATGTAATGGCAACCACTAATTAAGCTCACGCTCTCAATCGTGTCTAACTTCGCGGCAGAGAACGAACCGCAAAATATAATTTTTATATTATATTTACAAAAATGATATTCTATCGTAGGTATTGTAAATTACTCATAAGCGTTCATATCTATTCCTTTGAGCTGAAGAAAGAGAAGGGTAGTAGTAGTATCGACATCGAGAGGATAATCGTTATAATCATGAAGTCATAAGTAATATTCATATCTAACGTGTATATAATGTGATAAAGTGATCGCTTAGAGTGTGGTCGTAAACGACTGGCTTAGGACGTAACCCCGTCATCACCATTATAGGTATGTATTTACAGTGCGGCGTGCCCGCGTGGCAAGCACGCACTCTTTGCAATGGTGGCGAGCTCGCAGGCTGCCTCTATTGACATTTATCGTTGAAGCGTAAGAACTTAACTTTTTAGACCTTAAGCAATAATATCTATATAGCGTTATAAACATAGCGTGTGCGTCCAAGGTGGAGGCCGCGGCAGGCACGGCGAGCACCAGCCCCAGTCGGTCGGTACCCGTCACAGGCGGTAGCATCTCTTCCTAGTTCTGTGTGTAGATGTGCGCGCTACCGTTACCGCTTCACTATTATCGATACTTGTTTACATTTAACGATATTGATCTCATTATGTTTAGAAGAAATGCAATAATATATAAGAGATATTCTATTATATTTAGGTACTATATTATATCTCATGAACTTTGAGGAGTTCTAGCTAAACCCATGATATTAAGGTATTAATCGCAAAATGTAACAGAGTAGTTAGGTGTTACGCTGTTAGACCATTTCTATGTATATTGTGATCTATGTTTATGATTCACTAGTTAAATAACGATATTATAGTATAATCGCGGGGAGGAGTGGAGGGGCACCGTGTGGGAGACTCGGTGTGTATTTGGTCCCGGCAGCAGAGTGGCTCGCTGCTTGTATAAAGTAAAATGAAATGTTTATTTATGTACTCCGTATGTCTGTCACTATACTCAAGGCGACATATGTATATGTATACATTAAGAGTGATTGTTCTAACCGCTGCCGCTGTTTGGAAAGTGTTACACGTACCCAGTACTGACTTGCGTCGCGACCCCTATGTTCTGTTGAGAATAAAGTTTAAATATGATCATGTGTATTTATTACAAAAGGTCACCCCTTCTCGATGCCCAGGTACTGCAGGATTAAGTGTGATGCGGGTGAGCTATGTATGTCAACCTCAACCATAGAGGTGCGTTAATATTAGCTCTACGTTAAACACAAATGTTTTGGGCACAAAAGACAAAGGGACAGTAAGCACAAGGCTCGTTGACTGCTTTATACAAAGCATCTAAATATGTAGTTAGTAGAGTTCAATGTATAGTTAAACACAATTAGGTAATATTTTTTACTATTTTTTATTTAATTACTATTACTATGCATTTCTAAAGTGAAGCTTAAAATGGGCCTGTTAAATCAGAAATTTTTAGCCATGAATAGTAACGCGTTTGTTAATCGAAACTTTTCTTAATAAGGCACATAATATCTTAAATAGATTTGCTTCCAGTACCTAGGTGCAGGTAGCCGAGATGGGGTATGGTGGGGCACTTTAAATGTTTCTTGTACTTGTAAGTTGTAACGTGTAATGGCAGTAATATATAAGTGTACCTCATCAATCATCATCATCAACAGCCTTTAATAGTCCACTGCTGGACATAGGCCTCTCCTTAGAAAGGAAGCTTTGGCCTACTGTACCACGCTGGCCCGACGGGTTGGTATAGGGTTTGTGTCAAGTTTTCCTTCTCTTTGCAGTACTGTCGTCCGGTGTAGTTTGCTTACAACTTATAGGTCCGGTGTAGTTTGCTCCCTTAGTCGGCTTTTACGACACCCAGGCGATGATTGGGGGTGGTGATAATCCGTATTCTTAATCCGTCACCACACGGACCTATCAGAAATAAATATACTTGGGTTTCCTCGGATGCCGTAATTAGTAACTGCACCCAGTAGAAAGGTATGAAATACGGATCAGTCGCGCGCGTGTAACTGCGTGAAGTGGAGTCCGTTGTCCCAGCGGCAAAAGTTCGAATTTCATTATTTGGTAAGTAAATTTTTTGCATCCAACCATTACGAAAACTGTCTCTGTTTTATCCTTTAGACATAGAAGAAAATAAAAAGGTTAAAAAATTAGTGTATGACGTGAGGTAATTGTGTTTGTATAAATGAAAGTAGTGTGTCAATAAACTGCGAAAACATGTAAGTTTCCGATGCGACAAATTTTGGCTATTTTCTAGATTTCAAAATTTAAGATAAAAATTTGCAGCTCCCCAGGGCTGCAAAAAATATACCATTCAGAGGATATACATGTACCTAAACGTAAAATAAGGTTATTAGATCCTAATACTTAATGATTGTGCACAAGGATCTAGTTATAACGTTAATAGAACGTTAAGAACCAAACTCAAAATATCTTTATTTCATAAAAAAATATCGTCTTTTATGTACACTCTAAAGTCGTAGATCAACACTCACACAATGGCAACAATCTCTGTTTTGTCGAATAGTTATCAAAATAAATTTAATATAAATTATACTAATACAAAATCTATGATATGCATGTGCCGATCTCCAAGCTCAACCGCTTGGGAACGGGTGTTCCCAAGCGGTTGAGCCTCATGAGAAGAAAGGGCAAACAAACTCATGGCCAATCTTGCAATTTACAGATAGATACAATGGCGTCATTAAATATACCATAATTTTGTTTTGATGTGTGCCAGTATGTCCGTTATTGAGGACTAAAAAAGTAAAAAGACTATAAAGAGAAAAATATTATGCGATTAAGAAAAAATATCAAATAAAAGAGAAAGGGAACTGAAACATAAAATTTTTTTCTTTTTAAAAAAAAAAAATTACATTTCCACTTAAGAAATAGCCTGCGCTAAATTAATCATAAGCATTTTTGTCTTCTGTGTAATCCACAACTGAATAATAGGCTTTCTGACATAATTTACGTTTTATTGTGGATTTAAGTTTGTTAATACTTAAGTATTGAATATTATTTGGGATTTTATTATAAAATCTTACACATTCACCTCGAAAGGACTTGTTTATCTTTTGGAGCCTAGAGGCAGGTACCACAAGTTTATTTATATTTCTGGTATTTATAGAATGTACATCACTTTTTTCAAAAAGCTATCCTTGTTTTTATGAACATATATTACATTTTAATAGATATAAAGGGTTTTCCAATAAGAGGTGTTATTTTAGTATTCAAAGAAAAATGCAATTTTTTAAGATAAATAATCGGCTGTATATTTTATAATAAAGAGGAAGGTATGCCGTTAATAATGGAAGATAACATCAGCCAAATGGCTACCACGACCACGCTTACAGGGCCATATCCTTTTAATGAAATTTTGCATAACCAAATCGCAAAGTGGCTGCCCTATGTCCTCGATAGCTTCACGAATTCCATCTTTGAGGTCTTGAATCGACGCTGCGCTGTTGGCGTAGACCTTATCTTTCACGTGGCCCCAAAGGAAGAAGTCGCAAGGTATTAAATCACAAGATCTCGGTGGCCAATTGTGATCACCTCGTCGAGAGATAACACGGTCAGGAAACTTTTCCCGTAAAAGAGCAATGGTTTCGTTGCTTGTGTGGCACGGCGCCGTCTTGTTGAAAGTAAACGTTGTCCAGATCAATACCATCCAACTCCGGCTATAAAAAATCATTAATCATATCTCGATAGCGCAATCCATTCACCGTAAGTGTTCATCCAACCTCATTTTTTAAAAAGTAAGGTCCAATGACCCCGCCGGACCATAAACCGCACCAAACAGTCACACGTTGAGGATGGAGAGGCTTCTCAAAAATAACTCTTTGGTTTTCCGAGCCCCAGATGCGACAATTTTGCTTGTTGACGTAGCCTCCTAGGTGGAAATGGGCCTCATCAGTCAAGATGATTTTTCGAACGAATTCCGGATCATTTTCATGCATTTCAAGTACCCAATCAGCAAAGACACGACGTTGTTGATGATCGGTCGGCTTGAGTTCTTGTGTTAACTGAACTTTATAAGCCTTAAGACCCAAGTCTTTATGCAAAATACGGTGTAATGACGTTTGTGGAATGCCCAATTCGAAAGAACGACGAGGAATGGACAAACCTGCGTTTTCTTCAACACTTTGGGCTACAGCAGCAATATTCTCAGTTGTTCTTGAGCGACGTGCACGGGTTTTATTCTCCACATCACTAACTTGTCCCAACAGCTCGAATTTTTTCACCAATTTCTGTATTGCGGTCCGACAAGGTGCTTCACGACGACCAAAAAATGCTTTAGTTTTGCGAACTGTGACTGCAAGATTTTCACAATTTTTGTAGTGAATTTTAATAATTTCAATGTGTTGTTAAAGTGTGTATCGTTCCATTTTTAGTAATGGCGTAGTTTCTACTTGTCAAATGTCAAAAAATAAAAGCTTCAAATGTGACAGCTACCGAAATACCGGGTGATTCAAAATAACACCTCTTGTTGGAAAATCCTGTATGTATATTGACATACCACAGTTGGTATGTTTATTTATTCAAATTTCTGCCTCAATGAAAAACAATTGCCTATTGCCTTTTTTTTTACTTTCTTGCGCCTTTAATACATATATTAATTATTGCCTAAATTATGAAGTGCTCGAGTCACTCTCTTTTGCAGTACAAAAAAATTTGAATGTCGGTAGCATTCCTCCATCTTCCTTTTATGCTATGAAAATAACTAAAGTAAACAAGTCGTGCTGTATCAACATCAGTCAACTCTCGAATCTTTCTTACTGTGTATGCTGCTGAGCTGAGTCTACTCGATAATTTATCAATATATAGTGTTATATCTGAAAATGTCGTAGTATCCACAAGGTCTAATTCGACATTCTTAATCATCGCAGTAGTTTTCACTGGCTTGACGTTTGGCATAGTGAAACGTATACACTTCGTTTTTTGTTCATTTAAAAGCAAATTGTTGACGTCAAGCCAATGAACCACTTTCGAAATGGCGCTGTATACGTCTGTGAAATTAGTGTCCGTTTTAGTCTAAATAGTAGCTGTCAAGTGATACCTATTTTATATATACGTATTTTGTTCGCATTTATTTAAAAAAAAATATTATTAATCTTTACCTTTTATGAGAAATAGACTGTTTTTTTTTATCTATGTCTCTTCATTTATAATTTGAAACTATAAACCAAGCAATTTGTTATTAGTGGACACAAGCCTATTCCTTTTCTGCCACCTTTTCATACCTATCATAAAGAGATACTAATTGACCACAGTGGTCAGAATGTAAATGACTGATTATTATCTTATCCTTAATTACAATGTCTGTAAATATATTGTCCGAACATGCGGCAGTGGTTGCAGTGATTCGTGTAGGCTCCAAGAACAAGTTCTTCAGATTGTATGATTATAAGAGTGCCTTAAACCTGGTTACTATACTTGATTTTCTAATAGGTTAATATTGAAGTAACCGCAGATGTTGACTGTCTTTTTTGATCTTGTTACTTTAACTAATACTTCACCCATAACACGTTCGAACCAGCCATACATAAGGAGGAGGAGGAACTGAAGGAGGTCTGTATACACATACTGCTATGAAACCTTTTAGTTCTATACAGGTTATTTCTGTAGTTCGCTCAACCGATAAACTAACAATATCATGGCGCTCTTTAAACTTATGTTGCTTATTAATGAGTATCATAGTGCCACCATGTATTGCGGTACTTCTGCTGACCGAGCTGCCTACCTGGTGACGATTAAAATTGAATATGAACTGCTGTTTTAGCCAATGTTCAGTATTACAAAAATATCAATCGCATTGCAGTTCATGAACAGTTCCACCTTTAAGTCTTTGTCCATCATTCCTCCGATGTTTTGATGCACCAAATTTATATTATTTATCTTATGATTTTTAATGAATTTACTATGATTGAACTTTCTATTAGTGTTGAAATCAATAGTGCAAGAGGTAGTCTCTATTCTCTTATCAGTAAATTTAAATTATTTGAAATGTCAATCACATTATTAGGTAACTTATCAGATATGTAATTTAAATTTAAATAAATGTCAAAAGAATTATCTGCCATCGGATTGGTAAAGTCACTATGGGTGATGTCAATTTGCTCAATAGAAGCAAACGTTTTAGCCAAGATCTCAGATGTAATAGAAAAGTAATATGATAGCGAAATTGCTATCTGCCTCTTATAATAATTAGAAAGGTAATGTCTACCTTTTGTTAATAAAATATTATTACTAACAAGCTTGTTAGTGTCGATTAGATGTAATTTATTGCAATAGGGTCAATTTATTATTTATTTAAATTATGTCTAACATTTTTTCCTTCTGCGAAAACCTTTTACTAAGAGGAAGTGTAAACAATACTATTTTATTTACATCTAACTTTAACAATGATTCAAAATATTCTAAGAATTTATTCTTGTTTACATTTCCCCTTTTTTTTCCGTGCGGAAGTCCCCTCGGATATCACCTGTCGGTAGCATGTCGGACTCGAACCGACTAAAACCGCACGCCGTCTCGGGTTTATTTACATCTAACTTTAACAATGATTCAAAATATTCTAAGAATTTATTCTTGTTTACATTTCCCCTTTTTTTTCCGTGCGGAAGTCCCCTCGGATATCACCTCGGACTTGTGCAGAGCCACCTCGAGACCCAGCCGCCGGATTCGCTCAACGACTTGGGCAACCCCGGCCGTGGCCGTGGCCGTGGCCGTTGCCTCGTGGTGCGTTTTGCCGCGCGCCGTCACGAGCGTGTCGTCCGTGTAGCACACGACGGCGACACCATCCAAGAAGGCACCACGAAGCACCCAGTCCCACGCCTACCGAGACCGGTACTACTGGGGTAGACGATGGCTCTCTCTGACAAATATGCCCCGACTATGCGGCGGAGGTAGAGAGGCACTTCGTGATACACGAGCGCCTCCCTGATGCAGCTCCAGGGCAGAGTGTTGAATGCGTTGGCGATGTCACACCGCCAACACCACTTCGCCCCGGGAAACTGCTTCCTCCGCCAGAGCCTTCACGCGCATGATCGCATCCACGGTGGAGCGCCCCTGACGGAAACCGTACTGGTTGTCCGCCACATCCGGCCCCACCATCACGTGATGCTTGACGAGGCGCCTTGCAATCACTCTTTTAAAGAGCTTGCACACCTCGTCAAGCAACACTATGGGCCGGTAGGCGGACGGTGAGTTTCCCCGTCTTCCACTATTTCGGAAACTGGCCCCGCTCGAGGCATGCGCTGAAGAACCCTCGCAGTCGGGGCTCGAGAGCCTCGTCGACTAAGGCCAGGACCCACGCTCGGCCAGGAATGCCATCGGGTCCCGGGGCGGTGTTTTTAGCTTTAAGCCGTAACACCGCCACCCTTAGTTCCACCCCAGTGACCGTCAGGCACGTCGTCGTCATCCACGTTAGGCGAATTTAACCTCGAAAGTTCTATATTTCGAGCGTTAGCAATAAAAATTACAAGCACAAAATCACATTGTTACAATTGCAATCAATTCCGATCACATTGTTTGTTATCTGTTTTGTTTGCGTTTGTTATTGTACGCTTTATACGCGTTTCTCAAAATACCGAGACGACATTCCGTATTAAAATGGCAGGGCAGAAAAACAGTTTTTAATGTAGCTAACTATTTATAAGCATAAAATCACTACGAGGCGTAAAAATACCTGGTATAAAACATAATGTAGTTAGCTCTTATCTACCTTTTTGATCTGTTACTATTAAATTCCGATGTACTGAGAATTCATCATCATCATCATCAACAGCCTTTAATAGTCCATTGCTGGACATAGGCCTCTCCTTAGAAAGGAGGTTTTGGCCTACTATACCACACTGGCCAGACGGGTTGGTATAGGGTTTGTTTCCAGTGTTCCTTCTCTTTACAGTGCTGTTGTCCTGCGTAATTGGCTCCCTTAATCGACTCTTACGACACCCACAGGATGAATAGCGGCGGTGACACTCCGTATCTTAATCCGTCACTTACTGAAAATTACATCCGACAAATTATTTTAGTTAAGTACGTAAGGTAGGACGATACAATAATGTAGGTAGTGTTGAGTCAATTGGTAATTAACATGAAGACGCTGTGCCAGCAAGCAGCACGGTAATGCAATCACGTCGTGTGTTGTGCATGAGTGCTGGTGCATGCTCGCAAAATGTTCGTAGTGTTACTTCATTTAAATTTTATTTCTAAACATATTAATCTATATCTATACTAATATTATAAAGCTGAAGAGTTTGTTTGTTTGTTTGTTTGTTTGTTTGAACGCGCTAATCTCAGGAACTACTGGTCCGATTTGAAAAATTCTTTCAGTGTTAGATAGCCCATTTATCGAGGATGGCTATAGGCTATATATCATCACGCTAAGACCAATAGGAGCGGAGCACCAATGAAGAATATTTCAGAAACGGAGAAAATTTATTACTATTGAGAGACGCAGACGAAGTTGCGCGGGTCAGCTAGTAATATTATAAAGCTGAAGAGTTTGTTTGTTTGTTTGAACGCGCTAATCTCAGGAACTACTGGTCCTATTTAAAAAATTCTTTCAGTGTTAGATAGCCCATTTATCGAGGAAGGCTATAGGCTATATATCATTACGCTAAGACCAATAGGAGCGGAGCACCAATGAAGAATGTTTCAAAAACGGAGAAAATTTATTACTATTGAGAGAAGCAGACGAAGTAGCGCGGGTCAGCTAGTAATAAATAAAGGAAAAACATATAAACATTTATTTATACTTATATTTTGGGCAGGTAGTTTTGGGCAGATACCATAAAGGATTCTACCAAAATTTAATTGAAATCTGATTAATACAGTTTAAGAACGCGTATTACGCGTTTACTTAAGTTTAGTATATAATACTTAGTATATAATATGCATGCTGTAAATAACATATTATATTAAAATCCGTGTGAATTGGCTAAACAATTTAGTGTTTTGGGTGCGCTGAAAGCTGGAACGAGGAAACACTTAACAGATATTGGCCTACACGTACATATACACTGTTTGACGTGTAAGTAGAACAAGTACGTGCGCCACGAAGCTACAACAACACGCGGCGTGATGTCACGTACCAAATTCATGGCAAATTCATGTCAATCGTACGTTGACACGAGGGGTCGAATATTAGAATCGATCTAACTACAGTAAGTCGCTAGAAACGACAACCCGTCCTGCCGGAGCGACGCGCCGAGTGCGGCGCACGGAGCTCGCGTCGAGCGCTCGCCCTCGCGGCCCTGGTGCAACAGATCGCGCGGCTGACGGCCAGGTAATCTATTGTTACGTTCATGTAGCCATCGAAAGTGACGCAAGTCAATGCACGATGCATATCGCGCGCTACTTGTGATGCGCGGAGGAAGCGAAAGCCCCACTCGAGCACGGGCGCATGTGCACCGAGCGCACGCATGCGCAGTGCGCTGGGGCGAGGGTGGCGCGCGCCTCGACGGAGGAGCACACGACGCCGAGCGCGACGAGAGCCAGGTACAGCCGGCCCCCGCCCCCGCCACCACCAGCGCCGCCACCATCGGCTCGGCGCGCTCGTACCCGCTGGCCCTCTGCCACGTCCGACATAGCGCACGGGGAAAGAGCATATAGTAACCTCATCGCGAACATATTTGTTAATTTATATAAATCCGCGCATGATACATAAGTAGTTACTTACCTGTCGTGCAGTGTTCTGGCACCACTACAAACTAGTGCAGCCAGATAAATAATTGTAATCACGAGATATACGTATATAATTTTAGTCGCATGTCTTATTGTATATCACGAGAAGAAACAGAGACAGTCAACTAGGCAGTCTTTCTACAACATACACTTTGGCGTTTTTCAACAATCTAGTGCTAATAAAATGAAACAGTGAAGTTAGTTATGTTGATGAGAATTTGAGTATTAAATCATACATATCGCGATAGGACCACAACTTACGAGTTATACATTCAGTGCAAGTGGTAAAACGAAATCGATTTTCTAGACCAAAATAACTACTATAACAGTGATCGAAAGACCGTTTAACTCGTGCAATGTGAGGTGTGTACTAAGAGAACGTTATGTTGTGGTACAGTAGGTAGCGTGGTGCGGTAGAAGGAGGCCGCAATGCCCGGGCGGCAGCAGTAGGCGCGGCGTGGTGTGGCGCGGCTCGGCGGATGGCGGCCAGCGGCGCGTCGGTGCGCCAGCTGCGCCGCGGTCCCGCGCCCATCGCTTCCTTTGACCACGACGGCTCTGACGAGGTGAGGCCAGTACGTATCCTAACCTTCTCTCTTCGCTCATCACTTTTCACCTGTACACTGGACCGTTTAAATCTATCGCCGATCGCTACCCTTTTCGTGTTCACAGTCGAGTCCCGAGACGAAGCAGGCCTTTCGGTTACCTGAGATCCGAGAGGATCCCGTGAGCTCGACGTCACTAGCGCCTCCGGAGCAACGCCAGCGCTCGCACTCGAGCCCCGCAGTGGCGGCGGCGGGCGCCCTGGGCGCGCCGCCTGCCCCGCGCATTGACATCTCGCGCGCCTCTAGTTCCAGTCATCACGACTCGCGCGACAGCTCCCCTGAGCTCGCCTTGTTCGCGGGCGCCGGAGAGGATTCGAGAACCCGGCTCGATCTGGGTTTCCGCGAGGACGGCGCACTCGAGTTGAGATCGTCTACCGAGGAGCTCGCCTTCTTGGAAGGTGCCCCTGGAGAACCGCGGCCGAGTGCGCCGCCTCCGCCATCCATTTTACGTCGCCACTCTCGAAAAGACAGCCAAGGCTCCGAAGCGGCGTTACTAGCCGTGTCCGGCCGTACCAGTCGTCTATCTAGTGTCGGCTCACAGTGCTCGGCGCACTCGGCGCTTTCGGCGCTCAGCCACGCGTCGCACATATCCCGTTTGTCTATAGTATCGGGCGTATCTCGGTCGCCTTCGCCGCATAGGATGCTGCTCGAGACTTCCTTCTGTGGACCTAAACCCATCGAGAATGACCCTGAGATTTGTGCCGCCGACGTCGAAGAGCGTTTACTTGAAATCGCAAAACTGAGTGCCAATTCACCCCCGGATTCCGTACCCGCACCGGTGGATGCGCGAGACCGACGCGAAGTGCGCACTGAGGCCACAGTGGAACGCGCTTCGCGTCCTCCGCCTCCATCTCCACTGCCGACCCCTGCAATCGTTCCACCGACGCCGGTGGCGCCGACCAGCCCCCCTACCTCACAGGTTAATCATCAACCCGTGACTGCCGTAATCATAACGCCGGTGGCATCTGTCGATGACAAGTTACAAAAAGAAAACCAGAACCGAGTCCGGGCGCAAGAGCGACGAGCGAGGCCTCGCGTCCGCAGAGAGCCGTCCGAGCCCGAAGTCTACAAGAGTAGAAATCGTTCGAAAGATATAATCCGCATCAAATTGAAGCCCGATGACCAGTATGATGACACGGAGGAAGATGTGACTAGCCAGAAACCGATCGTCTCAGATAGCGAAGAAACGGCGAGAAAGCCCGCGTCACTAGAGTTAGCGGTTATTAACGATAGAGCTGTGCGCCCTACTGAGCTCGTAGGGCATTCGGAGCCCGCGCCTCTCAGCCCCGCTCCACAGAACCGAGTACCACGGGACAGTCGCACGCCGTCACCAGCGGGAGTACCGGTGTCCCGCAAGTCATCGTTCTGCTCACTGTTTAAGTCGCGCGAGACGATCGCATCACCGGATTCACCATCAGAAGCGCTTCGTCGAAAAAGGAGTCTCACTGAAGGTAGATCTCGCAGTAAGAGCCGCGACCGGTCTGCGACCCCTTCCTCTAGTGGTAAGATTAGGGGCTCAGTACTCTCACTATTCAAAACGTCCCGTAAGAGCGCCACATCACCTTCGCCTAGCTCTAGGGATGGGTCTCCGGTAGTTCATCAGCAACGAGCAATAGCTGTCGTCACACAACCCCCTGCTTCTCAACGCCCCGGTGAAAAACTTAAATATTACGACGATACCAGAGATGGGATAATCCACATCCCTTTGAGGACTCCCCCAGACGAGGAACCAGGTTCGACTAGTGCGCGGCGTGACCAAGAACAGCAGTGTGCCAAAGCGGAGCCGCCGATACACCGTGAGACACAACGACCTGCCTCTGCGCCGCATACCCGTACCCCGCTCGACCGCGACGCAGTACCTTTTTCTACTCAAAAGCCTATACATCGAACCGTCCTCCCCGACGGAAGCATCATTATACCGCTCCGGTCGCCCACAGAGCGTTCATTCGAGGATCGACCGTCGATATCACCGGAGAGTGTAACGGTAAACCCGTCCGTCCAAAAAACGGCTGAAGTAGAATCGGAACCTCAGGCTGCGAGCGCCGCAAGCGCCGCCAGTGCAGGTGTCGTTTCCGCAATAAGCTCTCGCCCCCTCGATTGCAACCCAGAAGTGGCGCCTAACCTGGAACACGTCGAGAGCGCACCCACCGTCGATGATGGTCGACGCAGGCGGAAAGAGAGAATTATTTTCACAACTCACGTGGGCAGCCGAGAGCAAGTTTTCAGCACACAATTTAGTATAACGAAAACACCGAGCGTCACGAGCGAGATATCCGGCTCTTTTCCGAGCTTCGTCGATCCCGACGAAACGAGAGGACCAGTAGCGCTAGACGCGGCAGTCGTCAACGGCGCTCCCCCGGCATCAGAAAAGAACGACGGTGGGACGACCTCCCTCCCAGCGTGCGCGGCTACACCACCGTCGCCGCAGGAAGTACGTGACTCTTCTGAGTCGGAACCGAGCTCTGAATCGGCTCCACCGCGCGGCGGTAACGACGTAGAGCGACGTGGACTGGTAGTGCAGGAATCGTTCGAGGAGGAATTGCCTTACGTGCCCACCACCCTGCCGCAGGAGCGCTCGGTGGCGTTGCCAATGGTGCCGGTGCGCGATCGCGGTGGCGTACTACTCGCAGCCCTCGAGCGACCGCGGGCCGCTGTACCCGCTCCGCCTCCGCCCGCACCCACTGCGCACGCGCCGCGCGTGTCCCGGCCTGCGGCTGCTAGCCCCGCCATCATCTCTGCTCCGGCGCCCCCGGAGCGGATGCGCATCCGCCTGCCCCGGCGTACGCGCACGGCTTCAGTCGCGTCCGTTGCGACGACACCAGCACCGCGCATCGACCGAGTGCGTACGCGCAGCGGTGGAGACGGTAATATTTAATGTCATTTTTTTTTGGTGTTGTAAAAATACAGTGAGTTGTATTTTTTTTTTGTACTGACTAATATAATTACAGTCATCTCCGCTATGTGACGGTCACACGATCGACTCAGTTTTTCTAAATCATTTTCGATAAGAGCAGTGTTTCTCTACGTTAGTACGAGGCTTCCTGTTGTGTTCGTACCTAAGGAAGAAAAATTATCGAAACGAATTGTACCACTGACAGCAGTTCGTTAACTACGATCACCTGTAGACATCAGTAACAACATTACCTACTATTCGACTAATAATGTGTTGATTTCCTAATTCGACGCCTACGATTACAGAGACTCGTCCAAAAACTGAATGGATCGACTTCGAGGAGGTACCGGAGAGACGAAAACAGCCAAAGCGAATCCAGACATTGCCGGCGGCAGCGGCGAGCGGGGCCAGTGCAGGCGTGGTGTTCAGCTACGTGGAGCCTGAGCACTGTCGCTGTGAGTGCCATGCCCACTCGCGAGACGATGAGCTGCCGTTACTGCAGGACGACCAGTTGCCTCACGCTAGGTAACACATTCTCGTTATTTTTGAGCACTAAACAAAACAACTCGGCTAATTCGCTATCCAAATACTTACTTTATGTTATCTAACCGGAATATAGATTCTCCTAATAGAAAACATTAAAAACAATGTTTTAGGCATTTTATTAAAACCTTTTCTTTAACCAAATCTCTTTTTCGTTTTGATTCAATGGCATACCACGACGGTAACTCCCAGTCTCTCTTCCAACTCCAGACTTTGTTCCACAATATGTATAGTTATCACAGACAAGACAGTATTTAACTTGACTATCAAAAAATGTTGCAATAAAATAACAAACCTTTGCCTATTTTTAATTCCCTCGTTAACTGTTTACTACAATGACATTGTTTGATAGCTCGTCGTCATTGGATTGCGGCGAGGGGGAGGCCAGCGTTCAGCTCAACGTGGAGATCGCTCGTCCTTTCACCGCAGACCTTGACCTGCACCCGGTTACACACATCGACCAGGTAAACTCCACGTGAAGCGCAACCAAAAACAGTATGTCATTCTTTAAGTACTACTATCTGCTACATAAACCAAGTTGCCGTGGAAAATTGGCGTAATATCCCGTGGCATCAGCCCCTTGGCAGTGGGGAGAGAGTGAGCAGTCGTCCGTATAGGTCTTCTAGAAAGTTTCTTCACAACGCTAGTAACTTTTCTGAAAGGCTTGCCCAATAAAATTTCAGCTTACTAATAGTCACAATAAAAATAACCTCACCCATCCCACACGCGGCCGTCTGTACTATGGTAACCAGACTGCTGATTAACATCCCTACTTATATCCAGTAATCCCCCTATAACAAGATACTCTTATAACACATTTTCATATTACACGATTTCAATCCCTCGTACAGCACGGGTATTCCCCTATATAACGCGGGGATTTCCCACGTTATATTTCTGTACTGTGAAATTTATAATGATTTGCACGATCGTACCTACTCATCACATAGTTATTTGTCCTATAATAATTCGAAAATCTTGTGAAAGTTGAAAATGAAAAATAAATAAAATATTTGGATTTAACTCATGAGATTGTCAATATGTGGAATGTGGATTCAGTGATCATTGTTCCGATAGTCGTATCTGCTCACGGATTGATAGAAAAGAGCCTCGACCAACAACTTTGGGAATGGATGGTGGATGATGCAGAAGGCAGTTCTCCTTGACACGGCCCGTATAGTGAGGAGGTTCCTGTCTTTGGGGGATTAAATGTATTTTTGTTTCTTTTGTTATATATTAAAAAATATAATTAATATGAATATAAAAAAGAAAATATACCTACCTAGTAATAATATTTTTTGGACATCTGACACACAACGCCCTCTAGTTTTAAACTAAGCAGAGCTTGTACTATGAAAGCTAGATTTATTTTGTAAAAACTTACATTTAATACATAGAAAACACTCAAACTAAGAAACAAATATTTTTAGATCATAGGTAGTAGGGAACATCTGCCAGTAATGCCCAATGAGGCAAAGCATAGACATCGAAGAAGACCCAGCCGTACCTCATGCAGCATTGAATGGATCCAAAAACGCTTACACATTGGTGCTTACACAGCATCGTATGAGATGTCCGAGATAATTATATCCTAAACACGTTTCATGTCCAAAACAAATGAGTAAACCCAAACTATTGTTATTTTTTTTAAATAATTCTACATAGACTTACTCTTGTTTTGTGTTCACCTCGCAGGGGCGACAGCCGCACTGACCCGCGCCGGACCGCGCCGCGCAATCTTCACATCTATAATGTTTTATAGTTATATTCTCTACTGACTGGAGGGAGACGTTATCATTTTTGAGATGTAAATTTACCCGGTTCATTAGGTATATAACATGTATATTTATAGTGTCGTTTATATATCTCCTACTAGCCACCGTTGATCTTTGCATTTTTGATGTTTATTGAACTGTTCGAATGTACGTTGTGATTTTTACAAAGAAAAACTAATGTTTTATGTACATTGTGGTACATTCGCGGCTGGCCGCAAGTGAGCAGCGTCTAGTGCATGCTGCCGTGAGTTCAGAGTGAACCACGTCATAACGCATTACTAGTACTTCAATTGTTGTGTTCTAATTGTTGGTGACCTATGCACCCTTGTCAAGCATTTTGATACTGTCACAGGAAATAACTATAGTAGCGAGCTTCCGTTACGTGTCCGCGCCGAAACGAAACATACTCATAACTATGCTTGCATAAGATGCTATCATTTTAATGTGGTGCGCGGACGGTTCCATATATATCTGTTCCATAAACTATCAATAGCATTTGAAATAAAAATGTCGATAACGGTCTACTTCGTCCCGTTCGATTTCTACCAAGGAAGGTGATTCGAGCACAACAATTTAACAGATTTATGTCTAAACAGTAATAATATATATACATATATATAATAAAATCGTTTATTTCTGCAAAATGTTACATGATAAGGTAATAACAAACAAATGACTTAATTTAGTGACATACACTTTACAGAAAGCGTAATAATTAAAATTTATGTTATCCGTTGGTTTCCTCACTAAGCAAGCCTGTATGGAGGAAACCTTAATTATTAACAAAATATAAATGTTTTTATTCAATGTAAATAGATGTTTATGTATTATCTTCACTTTGTCGAATTGCAGGACATACTTCTGCTATTGAATTGTCTAACTTTGAAAATATATCAAATTCATGTGAAAATATTTAAAATTTAGAAGGATTAAAAAAATATATTTACAACAATATTAATGTTTAGTGGGTCGTTGAATTTACCAGCTCTTAGATAGTGCTACCTACCCACACTGCTGCACTATTCAACTCTCCAAAGGGATAATCGTAATGCCTTTTTCCCAGAACTGCGAATATTTTTAATGGTACCTGTTATTGAAAATTCTGAATATTAAAATGTTTAATCTGATAATAGATATCTATTGTTAAATGTTTAGTTACAACAGTTTAGCTTCTCCTCTTAATCTTACCGTTAAGTGTTTATTTTATAATTTTATTTTAGTTATTTACTCTACTTCTTGTTGTTATTTTTAACATTTTTGTAAACAATTGCGTTATTAGGGCAAAATTATTGAATATGATGCTGTTGCACAGCGGGTTCGTTTGATCAGATAACTCCAACATTTGCATCTAGTGAAAAGTCAGAATTAAATTATTATTTTTTATTCGTGACCAAAACAACACAACACCACAATCCGGAAATAAACACGTTAAGCACTTTCGACGAAGGTACCTCTGCTCAAAATTAATTTCTGCAAGTAATACTTCGGCGCTTCGGACGACTGTCAGTGTTGTTAAGATCTCAAATATTTATATTGTAAGAATGGCCACACCAAGAGCTCAACATTAGCCCTTAGCACTATATTATCTTAAGGTCTTATGATACATTATGTGAGCTTTTATGGTGTGGAGTAAGGAGATTGCAATAAAATGATTAACAATTATGTGATAATGTAAAACCGACCAAGGTTATGTGTGTATTGAGTGTGATGTTGAGACCCTTGTGGCGTTATGTCGCTGTAATCTGTCTTCGTACAGAGTAGAAGGCGCAGGGCAGGGCGCTAGGGTTGCCAACCTACCTACATAATGAGATATATGGTACTATACTATGTATAACATATCGTTCGCTGTTTAAAACAAAGAAAAGTAGTTTATAATAAAATGAGTAACGCATGTTGTAAGTTCTACCTTAGATTTTTTCCTCGAATATTTGAAAAGAGAGAAATAATAAGTATATTAAGCGGCAAAGGTGTTGTCAACCCTAGCTGGCAGGGCCCAAGAGCGAAAGTAGCATTTATAGAAATGGTAGTAGCGTGTGTGCCGCGCTCAGCGTTCACGCGCAACAACTAAATGCATTTACCTATATACTGTTATTATGTACTTATATTTACTTAATGTTTTCACCTGTACTTGTTTTGGGTGTGACGCCACTATTGCTGTCGTGAGTTCTACCCGCTTCACTAACTTATTTGTACGTATCTACTCGCGTCCTTTTGCTCGCAACTTTTACTTCAGCGATTCTATTGTAACGTTAGTTGATTTTATTAACGCAATATTATGTAAGAAATATATGTAATAATGTTAAACAAAAATGATCAGTTAGGCAAAAGTCTGAGACGAGAAAATATGAATTTTGCTTTCCATTTATTGCATTTTTATTTTGTAAATCACAAAATCCGGTGTTGTAGTTGACTTCTAATAGTACTATTACTAAGTGTTCTATGAAAATGGCAATACAATCGGACTTAAAAAGTATGCAAGACTGAGTTTAAAATAGTTGCAGCACTAGGTTTTAATATAGGTGCAGGACCAAGTTTTAAAAACTTTGCAGCTATCGAAATGACATACTTATTTGAAGTAACGAAACAAACCGATCACTTATCCACCGTCTCAAGAGTAGTTGCTGTTTGAAATATTTGAGCCCTTATTGAATCCTTCCTTATTGAATTTACCAAGTTGTCGTACCTCGTAATTGTAAATCAAGTGAGACGCACACGACACATCAATCACCAAAGTCACCACAGGCACAAGTGTGAGTTTATTTTGCATCTACTTGACCGTCACGGTGACCGCGACGAAAACCTCTGCGACGATCAAAATTTTCTCTGGTGGTTAGAGGCAAGTATCTTCTTCAGGTATGATGGTTAAAACGTTACAACAGCCCAAGGTGAAAGAACCACTGTCGCCTCTTTAAAAACTTAGCGTAACCTAACATATTAGGCGTAAGAGCAACAAAGGGACTTTATATACTACGAACTATATAGATATAACAGTGTAACAACCAAAATATTTTAATTATACACGCCGCGGAATTATGAACACCGAAACTTTGTAAGTCCAGTCTTCCATAACATAAATATAAACATGTATTGAGAGATTGACGGAAGAAATAAAAGTACAATTTTAATTTTTATTGAAATCGTGAACTCGTTTCTTCCAAACATACCTATCCCATTTCGCCATCGTTTCATACGGCAAAATCTTCATCCCCATCACTTGGATAATTGACACTACACCACTGCGCTTTTCAAGACATTTTTGCCTCGCACAGCCAATATGTGGTACAATTTATCGTCTGCGGTATTTTCGGACCGATGTGACCTTCCAAGAAAAGAGAATAAATACTCCTTCCTCAGAGGCCGGCAACGCGCTTGTGACTCGTGAGTTTCAGGCGTTCATGGGAGGAGGTGGTCACTTCCCATCACCTTTTGCTCGTTTGTCCCCTCTCGCAACGTTACACAAGTGGTTATTTTTTTAAATCATAGGAGGAGAACAAAAACAACAAAGAATAAATAAAAAACAGTTTATTAGAGCCGGACGTCGCGGTGTGGAGCGGGCGGCTGGCCACTCGGGGCGGTACAAAATAAATGCGACTTCTTTTTACAATACGGCGGCGATGAGGGGGCGGCTCATTTGAAAATCTTGCCCTGGTTGAACTTGCGTCCCTTCTTGTCCTCGCCGGACCACGAGAAGTAGTTCTGGACCAGCTTCTTGGTCTCCTCGTTGGCGGGGTCGAGCTTCTTCCAATCGTAGGACTCGTAGTCGATCTGCCAGTCCGGTGACAGAGGGAAGGCCAGTTCGTGGCCGCGCCACACCCACACGCCCGAGATGCTGGAGTCGTTGTCCGTGCCGAACAGGCACACCGACGCGAAGGCCTGCTTGCGCATCTTGTCCAGGCGCTGGAACATGCCTGTAACCACACGCGCCTTATAATACTCTCACTCCTTAGTTATCGAGGCTTCGTAATAATAAAGTTTTCAGTCGCTTCTATGAGGGCTTTAGAAACACAGATGATGTTTAGATTTCAAGTACTCGCAGTTTTTATAGTTTAATAACGGGATAGTAATGCATAAAGCCCTAAGGTGGACTTTGTGTTGTTCGTTTTGTAACTCCCCAATTCCCTATCTCCTTGTAGAGAAAAATCGTCAGTAAAATTACTTTAAAATACAATTCAACTTTAAATTCACCACTCTAATGTACAAAGTGAACGTACCAGTGATGAGGTTGCAGCTCATGAACACCTTGGCGAGCTCCTCTGGGTACTTGTATTCAGCGTACCAGATGGAGTAGTTTGCAGGGTCAAACTTCTCCCAGAAGTAGGGGATTGACTTTGATTCATCCTCATTTGAATAGCATCTCTTGAAGTCATCCATATTGAATGTTCTGAAAGTCATACATACATTACGAAAACAATGTAATGGACGTTGTCAAACCCAGAAATATGCAGATGTGTGTTTTTAAAACGAAGGCTATTTCAGTACAAGCGTTTCAAATAATATTTCTGTATTTACACTGTCATTACATTTGGGAATAACATTTTCTAGTTTATATTATTTTTTACTGATATGTATTTTGTATTCAAAACATTGCCAACATTGTCACAACCATGCATGCAGTTTTTCATTTAAATACTTCAGTTATATACGTTTTTCTTTCAGTAATCGTAAAGTGTATGTATGTATGGCTCGCCCCATAAATATTTACCCTTTAGGCATAGAGTCGAAGGGATCCTTGGACTCCTTAGGCTTCTCTTCCAGTTCATCGTCTAGAGCTGGGGATTCCTCCACTTTTTCTTTCTTGGGCTGTTCTTTCTTTTCGGCCTTCTTTTCTTTCTTTGCACCGTCCTGAAACAACTCAAACCGTTTACACAACCGCTGTTTACTTTCGAACGGTCGTCGCCGTTTCGAAACGTTCGATACTGGGCTAAAGTATAAAAATACTATTTTGACTTATCATTTTGTTAAAGGTTACACAATGACAGTTTACGTTACACTGATCACTAAAATGAAATGAGAGCTTCAAAGCTAAATGTACAATGTTAGGAAGAGCGGGTACCTTCTTGCTGTTGGTGAGGTCCTGGAACTTCTTGTGGTCGACGGCGGGCGGCGCGGCGCAGAGCGTGACGTCACCGACGACTGCGCGGACGCGCGGCTGGTTGGCCACGGTCACGAACCAGCGCCCCACGTTCACCAGCGACTTGCGCAGCGAAGCGTCCAGCACGTGCTGTCACACACCACGCCACTCTACTTATAATACCCCTGTGCCACCATAGTGTGTACAAATGATGTAACACACAAGTCATATTTCTTGTAAGCTTCATAAATCCTACTCTGTAGTGTTGATGACACAAAATTAAACTTATTCGAATTCGTGTTGTCATTAGGAATGGAATGTCAATCACCTGCCATAAATCATATGATTTATAAATTATAAAATCACACATGTGACTAATTTACAAAACCACTGTGTCTTATCATTATTACAGGCCAGACACCATCACAAGTGAAATAGCTGTTGACTAAAACCAAACATTTTATCATATGATTGATTTGAAAATAGCAATAATTTCCATCTCTAGTTGAAAATGTAGTAAAAATGAAAGCAATGTGATAAAATATATCAATATTTTATAGTTGGAATTATGTTGCTATTTAAAAATTAGCTTCACGTCCATTACTATATGTAGTACCTATTAAGTTACCTGGTAAGCGTGCAGTAGCGTAGTGAAGACAATGATGTCTGCCAGTGTGATCCTTTCTGTGACAAGGAATGTGCGCGTCAACAAGTGAGAGTCCAACACCTTCAAAGCGGCCAGGAGGTCTTGCTTTGCACGCTCAACATTCTACGGAGCAAAAAACACAGGTGAATTTTAGATTTCAGAGCTAGAACACATACAAATACACACATAAGCTTGCAATGAATTTAGGGCACAGGCAGGTGGCATATTGTGATACAAACATTTTGCCAAATATGATTTGGTCTCCCTCACATAATAGGGGAGGGCAAGTCTAAAGCTCAAGTATATTGAAAGAGAAATATGAAATGGTTTGAGGTTTGTAAGCAGAGCTTGAGCTGGTCCAAATTGCATAACTGCAACTCAAACCAACTGTTAGGGGAACTGAGATCCTTCTAAATAGTTTTATTTCAAATTTCATTCCCTTAAAATGTTTGCATGATAATTAATGATCCCGTTACCATAAAAAAACAAGTAATATTTTTCTTAAAAAGACTACAAAATGTGACACAGGATATATATTCCTAATATATATCCTGTGTCACAGGGGACACAAAGAACACCCAGATTCAGAACAACAAGGTGGTGTCCCATGTGGGGATCAAACCCACAACAAGCACAGTAGGCAGCCGCGTTGCGACCGCTGTAACCACTAAGCCATCACTGCAGTCATCATATTAGTGTGATCATCTAGAAATATCATTTAAGTTACTAACCAGTTTGTTGAACTGCATGATACCGAGGTAGGGAAACACCCAAGCGCACGAGGCAGGCAACAGCTCACTGTCTGCCCATGAGGCCCACTGCCATACTCTTGCCTGAGTAGCCAGGTCACCACCACGGAGGGCAGCATCAGCCACTGTAAAATAAATATTAGATTTGAATAAGTACTGTTCTAATTGGAACTGACTGATGTTAGAAATATTTCCAGTTTGAACAGGATTATAATATAAATGAATATTTAACTAAGAAACTGAGAGATGACTTTTTTTGATGACTCACTTCACCCTTCAATCTCCTCTTGGACTGTCAAGATAGCTTCTGAGCTATAATAACTGATGACCAAATAGGCCAAATTCTTGTATGCCATATTATTGATATAGAAGATAGGATTTACAATATTGAATTTATTTATTCTACAAAAGAACTTCTACAAGTTTACCTGACTTAAATTTGTTGTCTGTGAATTAAGTTATCTGGTACCTTTATAACTTATTTCTCATTTGTAGCTAAACCCTTGAATTATTTCTTTTTTTTTCAAAATCTAACTAACCCACACACGGAAATAATTTAGATTTGATAAATGCAAAGTCAAGTCGCCGAGATTAATACTTAATAGGTCCACGACATCTGCTAAACAACCCCATTTTTAGCGAACATCTGCAGACAGATGATTGTAGGTTAGAATTCGGCAGGCAAACTTTCGTCTTAATATAAATAAGTATGAGTTTTAACACTTACCGTAGTATGCGATAGCATTGCTCTCTGTGAGTAGTACTTTACCGTCGGCACTTTCATAGGCTGGCACCTACAAAAATCACATAATTACACGTCACACTCACTCAAATATGCCGAAAAATCACTGAACATATTGTAGAAGAGCAGTTATGTTACACTCACTTTACCGGCTGGGAACTTCTTTAAGAAACCCTCGGACTTGTTAGTTTCACCGAACACAAAGTTAGGAGCTATTTTCACATCGGCTCCGGAGTACTGTGCGGCGATCAACGCCTTGTAAGCGCGGAAGTTTTCCGGATAAGTGTAAAGTACCTATAAAAATAAAGATATCGCACATCAACGTACACATAAATTGACTTTCTTTAATATTGTTAGATGAAATAACACTTTGATCACTAAGATTTTACACGATAAAATTTAACCTACCCCGGCCGCCATGGTTGGAACTTTTGAAAGAGAGGGGGGGAAGAAAAGTGAAGAGGGAGGGGCCCTGGCTCACTCGGCTGACTTTGACATTGACATTTCTTTGACAACGCATGAAGCTATTATTGTGTTTCGCTATCATGCACATTGGCAATATCTAAATAGGCTCATTTTATCATAGCGATCAAAAGCCGCAAGTATAATTAACGAGTGTCATGGTACATAGTATTCATGTGCTATTGTAGGCAACTCCACGCTTGCTGGGCGCCAACTGCGCTTTGGCGTTGTGGGTTGTTTTATGGGTTGGATCCTAAAAATAGCTATCCAAGCCATCAAACAACCTATTCTCAATAATTTGACACACCCTTATTATCATTATCCACTGCCAAATTTCGAAATATTTATATTTATTTAATCTTTCTGTGAAATATTTCAGATAACTCCTTATTACTGAACTCAAACTAGCTGCTGTAGTTTATTGTTTTTTTTTGTTTGCAGTCACCTAAAACTTTTTTCTTTGTAACTTTTAATGTTTATGAAAATAGCATTTTCGCAAACTTTTGTATATTTTCTATTCTCATTTCATACAAAAACTACTTTTACAAAATTTGGTAAAACTTTAATAACAAAAAATAAAAGTTGCAATAATCTCGCTGACTTGTAAATCAAGTAGAAAACACTGAGAATTAGATTAATATATATATATACACATATATTATAAATATAATTATTTTAGATGCAAAGATTATATGTATATTGTATATTGATATATTGACATATGTATATGGAAATATCAAATTAATATCACAGTCTCACCCCACCCATATCTGTTATTCAAGTAGTGCACTACGGTCATTTATAATTTCGGTTTACAAAAGTCGTAGTTTGAAAAGTCCTCTCTAAACAAATAAGGGATTTCATTTCTTATCTAAATAAGCATATAATATATTGATGAGGGAACAACCTCCAACCTTATAGTTCTTAATGTCCCTACCGTGGAGCTAAAAAGGAAAGGCGAGGTGAATAAAATATAATAAGCGCCAATAAAAAGCATATTCTATGATCACTCTCTGTTCTTTTAAAAGCATGCAGTTCGTTTAGAAACCAGCTGAGGCTGTTCAATTCTGTCTAGTTGATTTTATAATCTGTGCCTTTATTTAGATTTAGATCGATGGTGTGAAGGTGTAGTGAGCTTTCATTTGTGCGACTTATTAGAATTTGTTCTAAATTTCCGACACATCGCGGGTATTGTGATTATTTAATTCAAGTCCCAATTAAAACTAAGAAAATGGTTAGTATTAGTGCTACTGTGCATGGTCTGAAGTGAGGAAAACATTGCGGATTGTGATTTTAGGGAGAGGAGGATCCAATTTCGAGAATGAAACCGGTGCCCGTGGTGCCACCACAGATCTTAAATCAAAATCATGAATTAATTCCACTGCACCAATTTTTTTATACAAGCTTACAGCAATTATTGTACATCGATAACCCAGTTCCAACGCTTATTCTTTCAGGGTAACGAGAACTCTATTCCCATGGAACTATGTTCAAATTGTGAGTATTAAAATATGATAACGAAATTCTCTACTATCTCTTCTTTCCGATTCTAATCTTGTTCTCTTTTCATTTAAGACTTTGATATTAAATGCTTAATTCTTGCCTTAAAGTGTTTTGAGATAATTTAAAGAAGCCTGAATATAATATTGTTTGATGAATAAACCTATTTAAAGTAATAATTGGACCAAAAAGTAAATTTGATATGTTTTGACAGCATAGTAATCAACGAGATGCTTTCTATGTATTCTAATATTTGTGTGGCTAATACATTGCCTCATCCCCAATTAACATGTTTCTGCGGGACAGTCCGAGTCCCGTGCATATAAAGTACAGTACCTTGTAGGGTGTGCAAATAAAGCATAACAAGAGGTTTGTTTTCAGCGCGTGTAAACTGCATTGATTTTAAGGTGGAGAACTGTGAGTGTCGTAGTGTCACTCGCCTCCGATGTTCATCTCCATGTTAGAGTACCGCACGCACACACAACATTAGCATCCAGAACAATTTTTCTGTAATACTATGAACACATTGTGAAGTGCTATCTTAACAAATAACAGTTTAATAAATGGTTCTAAATGCAAGGCCATTTTCCTTATAATTATAATTGACTGACATTGTTGACTGAGGAGGCTTTCAAAGTCAAGTCAAGGTTTTAATTAGTTGATAATTTAATAAAAACCCAGTTGAGCTATCATTATTTTATTTATTTAAATGATAAGGAGTTTATTTTTATGTCTATCCTTATACATATATTGGTTTAAGTGCTTCATGACTTTTGTTATGTTGTATTGTTTCCGTTTCCTATGAAGTAACCATGACAATGTTGAGATACTGCTAATATTCTGCATAATTCCTCCACCTTGATGAGCTGTTATAGTGTAAAAAATTGTTCTGGATGGGTTGACATAAGATCCATGGTTATGTTTTGTTAGTGCATCCCGCGTCACAGCAGCCTTCTAGTTAGAAATTTTAAGCTATGGATGTATTAGATGCTACTATGATAACATTCAGGTGTGAGGAATCTATGCAAGCAGAAGACAGAGGTCAGCTGTTGTACAGAATTACATGGGCTCCATTATCAGTTCTTTATTTTCAATGTCTAAAATAATCACTAACCAAATGCACTCTTTATAAGATTACCAAATTATGGAAGGATAGATATTTAGAATGATTTTGGAGCCCAATCCCTATTATGTGTGCCCTATTGGTTATATCGCCGCTCATAAATAGCTCCGGCCCGCTGTCGCTTGGCTTCACTAAGTGTTCAGTGACCTTTACTGCCCTTCGCTTAGATCACAAAGCGATCAGGGAGTCGCACACAGAGATGTGACCACCAAATATAATGCTGACCTTTGTCGTGGCTTGTGTTAGTTATTGTTGTGTGTCAGAAAGACGCGAGTCTTCGCTCGCTGTTGGGTAGCGTCGCCGTGTGGTCATCGGTCGCCTGCACTTGGTTGACGCGACCGCTCGCCACACGATACGTTTGTATCAGGATGTTCACGGCCTTACACATTCCTCATAGTGCTACATACCATCGTGTATTTGGCTCTCGTATTTCACGTCAAGGAGATTTATTATACTTCTCTAGAAAATTAATGTTCTATGAATACATAAAATTGTGACGATGTTTGTACATTACAGAGGAAGGTGTAATCAGTGCGCATCCTTAGTGTTGCTTTGTATGTTTATTTATAGAACGGTACAGCCCACAACGAAGGTCGATAAAAGTTAATCTGTGTGCGTTCACGTGTTATAATTTGCGTTTGTACACTCTGTTGCTACACGACTGATGTATAGTCTAATAGCCTGACTGTAGTGCCCGTGCCCGGCCGCTCAGCGCCGCGGGCGAGCTGGACCGCTCGCCCACGACTCGAGCGCGCCCTCTCTTCGTGGCTGACTGTCGTACTCGTTGGCTCTATGCGAATGTCTGTGTATATTGTACCAAATGACGCATTTCGCGCTTTATGATAAGACGAAACACACGGTAAGATTATTCATGACCTTATACATTTTCGGTAAAACAAAACTCGCGATGCGTCGCGCAGGCCTTCAGCTTCAAAAGACTCATTAGCGTCAAACCGAACGGTTTGTGATACACGAGGACAGGCCACTTAGAATAATGTATATTTATGACGTAACTAATGTACACGCATAGTTAATATATTCGTGTTGTGTCGATATACCTATATCATTTACATTACAAAGGGCATCGTTCCCAGTTTGCGTTAGTTATTATTTTGTGAATGAGCTGTAATGAGTAGAACTGTTATCTGAATGTGATGCATCTATAAACACAAGTCGCGTTGCATGCTGTAAACGCTACATGTTCGAGTGAATGCTGTATCGATACAGACCGAGGTGAATCCCGGCGGCACAGTCGATATATATTGTCGTATAACGCATACGGACGAACGTAGAGTGCGTACAGGCGCGGCGTGTACGTGTACATACACCGCAGTAGGTATGTGTAGGTGTGTAGGCGCTAGAGTAGCTAGGCGAGTGGCGAGCCGTGGTGGTGTCATGTGCCTGTGTGTGTCGCAGTCGACGCGGACGAGATCCGGCGGCTCGGCAAGCGGTTCCGCAAGCTCGACCTGGACAACTCGGGTGCGCTCTCCATCGACGAGTTTATGTCGCTCCCAGAGCTCCAACAGAACCCTCTAGTTCAGCGCGTCATCGACATATTCGACGCGGACGGCAACGGCGAGGTACGTACTATTTACCACATTAATGAAATTCTCTTACAGATCTTTCAGATGTTCTACCTTCCTGATGAACTGAGGCACTGCTTTTTATCACTACGTGACTAATTGGAAGAAGGCCATGATTCCTCAAAACAGGGAGAGCAATGCTTTGGTACGAATGTGCCGGCTAAACCGGAGTGATACCACGGCCTCACAGAAAACCGGTGTTTTCACTGAGTGAGTGAGGTTATCGGAGCTCAAATCCCCCCTCCCGCTGACTCGAGCGGGAGGGACTCCAAGGGCAGCAATGCACTTGAGACTTTTGAGTTGCAGGTGTCCATGGGCGGCGGTAGTTGCTTACCATCAGGTGACTCGTCTGCTCGTTTGCCCCCTTATACCATAAGAAAAGGAACTTATTCAGTGCAAAATTAGTCTCCCGCGAAGCGTTTTTAGTACTTTGATGCTGATGCAAAAATGTTATAAATTTCAAACCAATATGGGACCTGTTAAATGATATGCGACTAACGTAGGCCCCCATGTCAATAGCATATCGACGACTCACGTTGTATGTCAATTATTATTCATAAAACGATTCGGAACTCCTAACACGATAGGCCTCGCATTAGTCATTTCACTTGCTTAAGGGGAATCGAAAAGCTGTTACTTCATCAGCTACGCATTACGACTACGGAGAGTCGAAATCGGAGCTATGGTAATGTAGTCCTAGAAGACAAAGTGTACTCAAATATTGATTAAGGTATTTAAATCTTACGACGTCTTCTCTTAAAGGAGATAATCGCATAATTTGATGTCTTAATCTTTGTGGAATTAATGAAACTTCACCAGTTTTTTTTATGTACATACATGAATGGTGTTAAAAGAAAAATTACCACAAAACCATTTTAAACTTAAATATTGAAACAAGTCGGCGGTGACGTAAGCTTAGAACATAAGTCGAATACCACACGGGCATACATTGTGTCGACTGGTGGAACACTGGCCGTACGCTTGCTGTTTGGAGTTGTTTGATGATAACTGGACACAACAGTGATGGTGTAACATGTTGTAATAGCGCTCAGGTGCTGATATCAACGACAGATAATGTATAGGACTGCAATAACATGCTATCGGTCATGATAGCACTGATTGTGTTTACATTATATGTATGTATATTATGATATACATTTTAATAAAAAACTGGTTTTAATTCATTGTAGAACTTGTCACATAAACTTATGGCTTTATTTTAGGAGTGTTAGGTAGGTATGTACAGAAAAATAAACGGTAAATTTTCCAATATAATCCGTCCGGTCCGTTTCAAAGTAAAAATTTTAATAAAGAAAACTGAATCTGTTAGTTTTAGTTTGCACGGGAACTGCTAAAGTCCAACGAAGTCACGAGTAGCAGGTCCATTATGTATGAAAGTTGCAAACTTGAGCGCTCTGGTGGGGCGCGTGCTGCCTTCACTTAACAACGTCGGCCGTTATGTAAATATCATACGTGTCTGTTAATTGGCTCCAACATACTGTTCTATGCTCTAAAGATAAATATTATTCAAGAATATGTTTTAACCTATTTAAACGGGCCTGTTGGTCTAGTGGTGAGTGGCCTTGCTGAGCCGGAGGTCGATGGTTCGATTCCCACCCAGGACAAATAATTGTGTGATGAGCACGACCATTTGTTCTGTTTGAACAAATTTATCATTCATTTAGAAATATTTAGGTATGTTTATCAGCAGTCTGGTTAAAATAACACGGGACCTGGTTTGAGATCAGACTGCCGTGTATGTGTAAAGTTTTTATTATTATTATCAATAGAAGTAATCACTGTTATAAATAGAAATACATGTTTTGTTTAATGTAAAATTGGCATTGTCATACCGAACAGTGTCAGCTTGATGACTTATAGTACAACAGTGTACAAACGTTATCCGTGTCTTGACGGATCAACAATACACAGGTCACCACCTCTATTCATCCCGTGGGTGTCGTAAGAGCCGACTAAAGGAGCAAACTATGCAGGACACCCGTACCAAGAGGAGGAAAACTTTAAACATACCCAACCTGTCTGACCATCGTGGTATAGTAGGCCACTACCTCCTTTCTAAGGATAGGCCTTTGTCCAGCAGTGGACTACTAAAACCCGTTGACGATGATGCTGTACGAACGTTACAGGTAGACTTCAAGGAGTTTATCCAGGGCGTGTCGCAGTTCAGCGTGAAGGGAGACAAGCTGTCCAAGCTGCGGTTTGCGTTCCGCATCTACGACATGGACAACGACGGCTTCATATCCAACGGTGAACTCTTCCAGGTAATATCATTCGTACTTTACATTAAGTTAATAAAATTTCTCATAGGAAACGATTTAATGAGATATACCTATATATTGTTACGTTTTAGGGTTTGTTGATTTGGAATAATGAACCTTCCGTCGACTAAAGAGACTTTATTATCACTACACTTAGAAACGTTCAACGACAGTGAAGAATAGTCCCGAATGATCGCCGAGGTCGCCGGGTCACACTTCTATTCGCTTTGATGTTTACCGCACTGGACCTCGAATTGAACTAACTCCAAAGAAGACGTGTCCGTATTTATAATACTCGTAAAGGATAATTCTAGCAAATTCCAATCCTCAGGAGAACGGTCTGCTTCTGTGAAATAAAAATCCGTTTTGAATGTAAACAAGATAATCACGTGACAATCTATTTTCGATCTTATGCGTATTGGCATAAAACTTATTGTTCCGTGCCAACCTGTCTTATTATTAAACGATGCCCGGAATTGTGCGGTTAAATGATTTTTCTGGAATGCGTGTTATTTTGTTTGTGACAATATTTTTTTAAAGGGGGAAATAAGGGATGAATGGTTGAATGTCAATTCGTCGTTTTCAAATTTAGAAACACGGAATAAGAAATACTCTTACGAAAAACCTAGTTTTTAATATACAGACATACTAAAACAAGCAGAATTCATAAAACTGATCACATATATTTTATAATAACAGTCCCTACAGACGTTAATTTTTCTATCCTGTTTCTCATACAGGGTTACTGGTTAAGTCGACCTAGATACTTTAGGGGGTTGTTGTAGCCATCATTTCTGTTAGATTTCACTATGACATACCATATCCCAAACCTAACTACGAGGGCGGGTCAATAAGTCCCAATTGGAATAAAACACAGATTTTTTGATAAATAAATCATTTTATTTTTCAACGTAGTCTCCCTTGAGCTCTATACACTTTGTCCAACGCTTCTCCAATTTTTTTAGCCCTTCCAAAAATATGATTTGTCGAGGTCCTCAAAATAGGCCTTTGTTTGCGAGATGACTTCATCATTGGAGTCAAATCTTTTTCCACCAAGCCATTTCTTCAGGTTTGGGAACAAGAAGTAGTCACTCGGAGCCAAATCTGGAGAATAGGGCGGATGAGGGAGCAATTCATAGCCCAATTCATGGATTTTCGCCATGGCAACTGCACATGTTTGCACCCTTGCATTGTCTTGGTGGAAAAGAACTTTTTTCTTGGCCAAATGAGGTCGTTTTTTTTTCAAATCGTCACTGAATCGGTCCAATAAGTTGCCATAATATTCCCCATTGATTGTTCTTCCCTTTTGAAGGTAGTCAATGTGGATTATCCCGCGTGCATCCCAAAAGACAGTCGCCATAACTTTATTGGCTGACAAACCCACCTTGGCCTTCTTTGGCGCCGATTCACCCTTAGAAACAAACTGTTTTGACTGTTGTTTGGTCTCTGGTGTGTTGTGATGGATCCATGTTTCGTCCACGGTTACAAACGGCGCAATAACTCCTCCATATTGCGATTAAACAACGCCAAACCTTCCTGTGAAGTTTTTACACGATTGCGTTTGCGTCGACTGTGAGCGATCGCGGCACCCATCTTGCGGAAAGCTTTCTCATGCCCAAGTGATCATTCAAAATTGAAACCACTGAGACATGCGAGATCCCTACGGCTTCCACAATCTCTTGCACTTTCAATCTTCGGTCGGCCAACACCATATCGTGAATTTTTTCGATTGTTTCGGGTGAAGAGACCTCAACTGGGCGTCCAGGACGTTCGGCATCTTCGTGCTTGTACGGCCACAACGAAATTCAGTAAATCACTTTTTTACGATTGAAATCGATGGTGCAGAGTCCCCATAGTATTTATCAAGCTTAGCCTTGGTCTCGGTAATGGTTATTTTTCGCAAAAAATAATGCTTAATAAGCACACGAAAATCACTTTTTTCCATTTTTTCCTTAAATTACTGGGTAGTCTGATAAAGATAGCTGTCAAACACAAACTAACTGACGCAGCAAGTTCAAATTTTGACAGGAGTCAACTGACAGATGCCTGTTGACAGGAGTAGTGTTGCTTTTTCAGTAAAGTGGTCAGAAATTCAAAAAGTCACGGACTTATTGACCCGCCCTCGTATTTACAAGATATTGCACTTTTAATATTTTTTATAAAAATTACCGAAATTTTTCGTAATACATTTTTTTTGAATAAATAGCGTACTATGTATTCACTCACGAGCTCCTGGGTTTCCATTAGTAACCATTTTCAAGTGGTTAGGTTTGGGATATGGTATTTTTATAGTGAAATAATATTATTATTATGTCATTTTATACCTTGTCTGGTCTCCCTTTTATTTTAAAGGGGTAACAAAATCTAACACACGGGCCTTAGCCAAGTGTGCCAAAAAGGGATGATGATATGAAGTTAAGATGATGAGGATGAAGCTAGAAATTTGCGTGTGAGACGGCATGTGTTAAGAAGGACTGCTTTTTGTAAGAGTATGAGAGAAGATTTCGGCATTTCCAATGTGTTGAGGCTATCTTGAAGAGTCTTCGGTACTACACCAGTTGTAGATATGACAATGGGTACTATTTTAACTCTATCTACCTGCCATTGCCTTTTTATTTCCGTTGCTAAGTCTGTGTATTAATCATCTTTTCTGTGTGCGTCGTGAGGAGATTGTGTGTGTTACATACTGCTATGTCTATAATAAAAACTATTTTGTTAGTTTTGTCTAGTATTGTTATATCCGGTCTATTATAATATATGGTTTTATCGGTAATTATTGTCCTATCCCAATATATTTTTTAAATGCATTATTTTCTAGAACTGTACTGGGTTTATATTTATAATAAGCAGTTTTATTTGAAATAAATGAGTATTTGTGAGCTAGATTTTGATGGATTATTGCTGCAACTTGGTCATGTCTGTGTTTATAATCAGTTTGTACAATAGATTTACAAGAACCAGTGATGTGTTGGATGGTTTCGGAACTGCTATGGCATCGTCTACATAAGTCGGTAGGAAGGTTAGGGGTACGGATTATGTGTTTTTTATAGTTAAGAGTATCGATAACCTGATCCTGAATAGCGATCACAAAAGCCTCGGTTTCTGGGAAGAGTTCTCCGCGCCGCAGCCACTCGTTCGACGCTTTTCTATCGACGTGTGTTTGGCTGAGATCGGGGAGATGTCTGCCGTGTAGAGACTTTTGTGCCCATAAGTCTATTTTCTGCTGTTTGCTCAATAATTTTGCTTGAATGTTTGTGTCGTTTAAGTTGAGCGGAGTTAATTTTTTGTCTATATCGGTTAAGAATTTATGAAGATGGGATTGTCCGGCTTGGGCGTAGAAATATTTGCGTAACTTATCTATAAGATTGTTGTGTAGATTCTGTATGTCGATGAGACCTCTCCCTCCATCTTGCCGCGGTAATGTAAGACGTTGTGTGCACGATCTGGGGTGATGTTTCCTATTGGTTGTCATGTGTGTGTTTATTGTGCGCTGTAATTTAATGAGATCGCTCTGGACCAGGCTAAAATCCCAAACGAATAAATAAGAACTGGTATTGCATATGTGTTGATGGCTTTGATGGTATTGCTCTCAAAATCTGACTTATTCTGGCTTTGAATTTCTGTGTTAACTCTAATTTTGTCTGTTTTTGCTGAATCTGTCTAGACTGGCGGAATCCTAAATATTTATACGTCGTATGTTCATCCATTGGTTCTATTTGTTCACCTGTATCAAGTGTATAAAAATTGTATTCTGTCTTGCCGCGGTTGATTGAGTGAGTTTTACATTTGTCTACCCCGAAATGCATATGAATATCTGTCGAGAATGATTGTGTAATGTCAGTTAGTTTATTAAGTTCAGTGTTGTTAGTTGCGTAAATTTTAATATCGTCCATGTAAAGTAAGTGTGAGAGTATGTGGAATGAGTTATTGCATCTTAATTTAAATCCTATATTTGTACTATATAGCAGTTCAGATAAGGGGTTGAGTGCCATACAAAACCAAAGCGGGCTAAGCGCATCTCCTTGAAATATGCCTCTTTTAATTTTTGTCAAGTCAGTGGTTAACTCGTTATTTATTAATTTTAATTTAGTTTTCCAATGAAGCATGGCTGTGCTTAAGAATGTTATGAGACTAGGGTGAATTTTATAATGGTCCAATACATATAATAACCAACTATGGGGGACAGAATCAAATGCTTTCTTGTAATCGACGTACATCATATGGATGTTCCTATTTTTAGTTTGGGCTTGTCTCATTACTATTGAGTCTATGATTAATTGTTCTTTACAACCTTGGCTATTTTTTTTACACCCCTTTTGTTGTTCTGCCAGCACGTTGTATTCATTTAAGTGTCTGTAAATAATTTCGCTAATGCAACTTGTAATAATTTTATATATAGTTTGCAAGCATGTGATAGGTCTGTAATTTGCAGGATTTTTGGAGTCTGAACCTTTTGGTAGCATGTATGTGATTCCTTGTGTTATGAATGTTGGCAAAGTGTGCGGTGATTGAATGAATTTGCAAATGTGACTGTGGACGAATGGGTGTGTGCAGGTTAATTTTTTATACCAGTAATTGTGTATATTGTAGGTGCCTGGTGCCTTCCAGTTATGTGTGTGATTGATGATCTGAATGAATGTGTCAACTGGGATGTTTTCAAACTCCATTTGGTTAACGTTTGATGTGTCTGCTATTTTTTGTAACCAGTCGGCATGAGTGTTGTGTTGCACTCGGTTTCCCAAATGCCAGCCCAGAATTGATGAAGGTTTTGTGGTGAGGGGACTTCTGTAGTTTTTGATGTTACTTGATTATTATGTCCTAGGGTTCTATAAAACTGTTTTTCATTATTTATGAAGTTTCCATTTTGCTGTTTCCGTTTAGTACAATTTAAATATCTTTTAAGTCTATTTGTGGTCGCGTTTAATTTCTGTTTTAGTGTGTCAAGAAAATTTTGTGGTTCTGTGTTAGGTTCTTCGTGTTGTGAATGAGTTTTATATTTATTCTTTATTTCCTCTACAGTTTTTAGTATTCTCTGACTTCTATTTCCTGACATGTATTGTGTTAATCTTCCTATTTCTAATCTATATTTTTCTATTCTGCTTTCAATTCTTCTTTGCCACGCAGGCGTCCTATTCCGTTTATAAGTGGTTATACTATCTTCAGTGCTGAATTTAGTGCCGTTACAAATAGCAGCTGTATAGGCTGCTGAATATATTAAGGTGTGTAATGAACTAAAGTCTAATTCGTGGTTTAAATGTTTCGGCAAAATATTTATATTTAGAAATTGAGTAATTTTAGCAAATTTTCGTGACGTCTTTTGTTTTGGAATATATGGTCTTGCTTCTGGATCAATTATATTGAAACGTGTAAGAGCTTTATTAAATTTTATTTCTATCCTATTACTATCTAAACTACTGTTACTATCCGTGTTATGAATCGTGATGTTTTCATTCTGTGCATTAGTTGTTGTGGTTGTTTCAGTCAGTGTTAGTGTACAGTCTATTAGGCTTTCGTGTGTGTTGTGTGTTTGTTCAGTAATAGAATCGTTTAGGTTAGGTAAAATTTGGTTATTTTGATCTGTTAGCTTTAACTGTACTTCATGCTTTAATTTATTTATTCTGTTAGTGTATGTTTTATTAATGAATATTAGTCTTCTTTGATCTGCTATTCTCTGTTCAGTTAAATTAGATAAATTCGGATGTTTTTCTAAAAACAAATCATAAAGTTTTTTACGGTAGGCAGTCTTATTTGTCTCCAGTTCTGTTGCTTCAAGGTAGCATCTTATAACATCATCGTTCATTTCGATGTTGAAAACATTTGCTCTATTGCGTGTTGTGTGATCGTCGTGACTATGTATCTGTGAATGGTTAAGGGTTTTATCTTCTATTTGCTCTTTTACTTCAAAAACTATCTCGTCTAACACAGGTTGTGACAGTAATTTTCTTCTAATTATGGCTCTTTTTTGGTCTCCTAATCGTTGTCGAGTGGCATGCATGTCGGGATATCTATTGTCAAATTCTCGATGCAAAGCTTCTAAATAGTTGTTCATTTGTGAAGTCTCGCAGTTTGTTATTAAAAGGTATGTACGCCATATAAAACGGTTCATATCTTCAGTCCATTTCTTTCGCGTACGAGAAGGGCCAGCAGTGGGTACAGGGTTAGTGGCTAATGCCTCCTGCACAGCAGCCGCTGACCTTGTAGTTCGGGATGAATATGTAGAAGTAGATGATAGTGATGAGGTGGGTGATCGAAATAAGCTATGGGTTGAAGACGGTGATGGTATATTAGAGAAGAGTGAATGTTCTGACTGTGTGGTACTAAGTGAGGGTGAAGGTAATCGCTCGGTTGATCGGCGTTGCATAGCATACGCGTTATTGGTGCTAGTGCTTGATAATCTTGCTGTTCTTCTTGTCATGTATGGAAGGCAAGTTTGAGGGATGGAAGAAGATAATGTTTTTGTATCATCGCCTGAAGAATCGGCTGTGACCTCAACGTCATGAGTCCGCCAGTTCAACTCATTACGACCGGCTGTAGCTTCTACGCGATAAGTCCGCCTGCTCAACATCCCACCACCGATGGTTCGCATGCTGTGGCACCCAGCATCGGCTCCAGATGCGCCCCGGCGCTCCCCGGGCAGCGACCGTAAATTATACTTCTTCTTCTCAGTTTCCATAAGGTGCTCCATTGAATGGGTTTGGGATCGTTAGTTGGATAGGTGCTAGTATCAGGTCTCCGGCCACTCCAGAAGCAGAGACCCAGCACAATGATGAGTTGTTAAGATCATAACCAGTACCCGATACCCGTAAGCCCCCCCCACCACGGCAAGGTGATCCCCCGGGGGGGTTATTATTAATATTATTATTTTACTGTTGAAGAGCCATGCTTCTGCACGAATGGGCTGCCTCGACCGGAGTGATACCAGGCCTCACAGAATACCGGTGTTAAGCAATTCTTTCGTTGCCTTTCACTGAGTGAGTGAGGTTACCGGAGCCCAAATCCGCTCGAGTCAGCGGGAGGGACTCCATGGGCAGCAACGCACTTGTGACTTTTGAGTTTCAGGTGTCAATGGGTGGCGGTAGTTGCTTACCATCAGGTGACCCGTCTGCTCGTGTGTCCCCTTATACCATAAAAAATTAAAAATGTTCGTAACTTCAACCCCTTAAAGTATATATAGGTCGACTTAACACATTACACATCAACAGCCTTTAATAGTCCACTGCTGGACATAGGCCTCTCCTTGGAAAAGATTTTTTGGCCTACTATGCACACGGCATGGTATAGGGTTTATTTCAAGTTTTCCTTCTCTTTGCAGTGCTGTTGTCCTATGTAGTTTGCTCCCTTAGTCGGCTCTTACGACACCCACGAGATAAATGGGGCTGGTGATACTCCGTATTCTTAATCTGTCACCACACGGAACCCTGTATAGTAATGTATAACAGTAGTAGAGAGTATGATAGAAACGCGCGCTTTGGTGACGTTCCAGGTCCTCAAGATGATGGTCGGCAACAATCTAAAGGACACGCAGCTGCAACAGATCGTGGACAAAACGATTCTGTTCGCCGACAAGGACGAGGACGGAAAGATCTCATTCGAGGAGTTCTGCAACGTGGTGGGCAACACTGACATTCACAAGAAGATGGTCGTCGACGTCTAGGCTCGCCCGTCGGCCCCCCTCGCGCTCTAGCTAGAACACTATTCAATTTGCAAGTCGGTCGCGACGACCTCACCCGCGGATAACGCGTTGGCAGTTCAACAGCCTACGGACGAATACACGCAGAGTTGTATCACCTTTAAAGCACCTGATTCTCTACTAAAGAGGAAGGAGTGTTTCGAGTTGCTTACTCAGAACGTTCACATGTGGGTAGCTCTGTGCATATTTGTCTGTAGTGTTCCCGAACGAGTTGGACTCTCAACGCGTTATTTTAATACTACATCTCTCTCTCTCCTGCCCTTCTCTATTTAAATTATATTTTAAAATAATTCAGGGAATAATCGAATATTTTTGTCGGTTATTTGTTAAAAAAGACAAGTGGTGATTTATTTATGTCGATGTTGTTTCAACGGTATACAGGTTGCTACAGAAAGGTGTGATCAAATATTGTCAGTAAAATCTGAACATTCCATATAAGTTTTGAGTGTCATATCATCAATTCATTAAATTAAAAAAATCAATTAAAGAAAAACAATTTTCATACTTAAGCTAAATAATTTTAGCGCTTCCATTATCAATGAAGTCCACAATACAACCGTTCAATGTGATCGCCATCTGTCTGTACCACCCTGTGTATCGCGTCGTGTACGTGCTGTTATAAAGCTGTAATGAAATAAAGCGTCGTGCGTCGACAACGCGACGGGGACATTGGGAGCTGCAGCCTGTAGCCGTGACGTGTACAGTGTGGGGGGAGTGGGAGGGGGAGGGGGCGGTGACGTCACCGAGCGGCGCCCGGTGTCCGCGAGTGGCGCGACCGACCCGCGCTAGATCTATCTTAATACGTTTTAAAAAAATCTGTTTAACTTTAAGACATACATACTTATATTATAGTTATACATCATTAGACAAACTTTATCGTAGTCGAATCGGACGTAGATTTTTTATTGTAGTTTTTGTTGCAGTAATTTTAGTTTATTTTGTTATTTAGTATTTTATTTACGGTCACGGCGAGTCCATCGCACGGTAGTCTCGGTAGCTCACTGACTCTCGCTCTTGTGTGCCTACACCTTTATATTATGTCGGTAAGCTGAGCGTGTCGTATAACGTAGCGAACGCCATATCTCAATAATTAACCTCAACAAAAAAAACGACCGCGGTTGAGGGTAGACCGAAAAAAATATTCAAGGTCTGCCCTTAAGTACTACTGCTCTCTACGCTGACACTCTAGGATATCTCGAGTGACAGGTTAGTTATTGAGTGTGGCCTATATAAGTCGACCTGTCTTCAGGACACAGGACAGGACAGAGGATGTCTTTAATCTTTAAGATTGTATCTATCTATGGTTTTAAGTGCAAGTCGAAGCCGTACGTTAGCTTCCCTGCCCTCCGTCCCCTGGGACTCGTCGCCTCGCGCGGTGCAGGGGACAGAGCGGGTCGCATATAATCTTCGTGTACTTTAATATAATTATACACTGATCTTATCGCCTTATCCGAATTTTATACAATTAAAGTTTATTATTAGCTTAGAGTTCATAACACTCAAGTATTTTGTAAGCCTTCGAGAGCCGTGTATGTATGATGTAGATACTCCCGCTAATCCCTCGTGTCCACTCCTGGCATCGCCGCGGACTGAACCTCGTACACCGTCAGCGTAACAAGTTGCTACCGCGGCACTAGCTCCTGGGCGTATCAAATTCTGACATTGATCACAAAAAATAATTATCTGTGGTACAATCAATTAAAGCACAAATATAAACGAACGCTTTATTAATCTGTATATAAGCATAGGTATACTTTAGTTTTGCAGTGTGAAGTTGCATCAGCGTATTTGTTGTAAATATGAAAGCGTTCCACTTAACTGCGAATAGGGATAGATGTACCCAGAGGTCCAGTCCTCGGCGGTGAGTGACCGATCCCTCCTCTCCGCAGATCTCCGAAGCGATGACCAACTTCAAAGCGTTGTGCAAATGATCCCTCGCCCCGCCCAGAGCCCAAAGCCCAGTGCCCTACCACGACCGTGGATCGGTTCTAGACGTAACGCCACTTAATGTACAAATAAATAATTATTGTATTTACTATATTTGTGTTATACGCCGGTTTTGTAAAATACTATATGTAGGAATGTTTATTCGTTGAACCCGGGCGGCCGGAGCCCCCGGCATAGTTATTTATCAAGATTTTAATGGTTTAGTATAGTTCTCTTTATAGCCGTGTGTTGTTTATATTAGATAATGTTACCGAGCCGTCGGCGGCCCACGATACTTGTAGCGGTGAAGGCACGTGAATCTTGATATCTAGTCACAGCTGTTGTGCGTTATTGTAAGGATATGGTACCTACTCGGTCAGCGGCGCGGCCATCTCGGGACCGCGCACTGCGACACCGCCACTGGCGTCCTCAGCTTTAACGAGTCGGATGTTACGTTAGCAATATATACATTCTAAAGCCTTATACTTAACGGGCGCGGCTGCGCTCCTCGACCGCCGTCGGTTCTACGTGACTGTGATATGCAATAGAGGACACGCCCCGTAGTTGCCCGCTAGTTGCCAGTCAGTCGCCCGCCGGTCGCCCGTCAGTCGCCCGCCGACCTCCAGTGGTCGTGGTTGCTCGGCCGCGCCCTGCGCTATATATATATACTTGTAGGATGATATACACTGTAAATGTTGATGTCGTGTCGTCTGCTCATCTCCATCGGTAGGTAGCGTGTCTTAATTAAGTCTATTCTAAACTGAACATAAGTTTTATTAAATTTTCAAATTTCAATGATCATGGTGTTTGTTTTCATTTTTACCCAAACCTTATGATTGTATAAATATTATAATTTAAAGAGAGACGAGATAACCTATTGTTGGTTGTGAATATAGCTAGTGATTAGAAATAAAGTTCAAACATTCCTGTATTTGTACTGAATCACTCTCGTTATAAATATTGAAGGCGTTAACATTTTCCAAATATAAACTGCACTTGAAAATGTTACCTATATTATACTACCAGTAGGGTCAAAAACTTTAGCAAGACTTGTACCCTTTTTATTTATTTGCAGAAATTCCCTCAGACACCACCCACCGGTGGGGGAGTTATGTCGGACTCGAATCGACAAAAACTGCCACGCCGTCTCGGGTACGAGTAACCGGGGAACCAGGTGTACCCTAGAAAGGAAAATCCATGGCACCCCAACGGACCTCGAGCCATCTATGGCTTGTAAACGACCCCCTGGTGTTTGGGAACCACGATGTTAACATTCTCCCTAAATGCTCCGCAGACATAGATGGCTTTACTTGTCACCCGCAGGCCCGCGCTTATGAAAGACGGAGGTCGTTCTGCGACATTCGGCGCGTGATTCGCGGATCGGTAGAGGTCTATAACTCTCCCAGTCCCACTCCGCCGTCTCTTTCCCAAGCATGACATGCTCGCAAAAGGAGACAGCCGAGTCCCACGCGCTTTCGCCCCTTACCACTGAGGCGTTGGCTTCTTGCGGATCAGACACATGTGATCTCCGAAGCATTCTTTTCACCTGCATCAGCCGGTATGAGAAGGTCCGCCTCTGCCAATCCACCATAATGGGGTCTTACCGCCGGAATAACAGCGTGCCCGGATAAGTACCCTGTAATTTAAAACAAACACATTGGGATCACTATGAAAGTGATTTAATATTACTTTTATGCACACAGATAATAATGAGGACTATTGTAATGAACAGGATCATGATTTATATTACATGGGATATAATGGCAATGTCTGATATCGGTATGAATGGCAAACATTCGGGACTCCAAGGGCGGCAACGCACTTGTGATTTTTGAGTTGCAGGTGTCCATGGGCGGAGGTAGTTGCAGACTGCACGGATGGCGTAGTGGTTTAAGCGGTCGCTACGCCGTTTACTACTGCGCTGAGTGTTGTGCGTCCGATCCCCACATGGGACAACACTTTGTGTGTGTGACAACAATTCACAAATTGTTGTTCTGAGTCTGGGTGTAAAGTCCCCCGCGACACAGGATATATTCCTAATGCGGGAGTGGTCTTTTATAATAAACAAAAAGTTGCTTACCATCAGGTGACCCGTCTGCTCGTTTGCCCCCTTATACCATAAGAAATACTGTCATAATTAGGAATAAAGTTGACCTGAAGCTTCATCTGTATCCCTCAAAGGAATAAATTTGTCCCATATTTGCAAAATTTTTCATTGATGCTCGGGTCCTTCCTATTTGTCGTACCATGATGTTATACAGCCTATAGCCAGATTACTGCTATTGTGTGTGTTGATCTGAGTTCAAGTCTACATAAAGACGTTTTTTTTTAAATGTAATAAATATATTTAGACTGACTTTACCTCAATAAATGAGCTATCCAATAAAAACTTAAGCTTTACAATAGTAATATAGATATATATAGAAACTATCTTACTGCAGAGTTTAATGTAACAATTACATACAAACCAACTAAAACTATACAATTTCTGACATTACACATATTTTCAGTAGTATGTGCAGAAGACTACATGGATGGTGTAGTGGTTTAAGCGGTCGCCACGCCGCTTCCTATTACGCCGAGTGTTGGATTCAAACCCCACATGGGAAAACACTTTGTGTGATCCACAAATTGTTGTTCTGAGTCTGGGTGTACCTTGTGTCCATTTCATATATGTTTGTAAAGTCCCCCACAACACAGGATTTATTTCCAGTGCGGGAGTTATTTAAAAAAAAAAAAAACTAGATAATGTTTACTCCTAGTAACAGTCCTCATGTAGGTGCTATTTTATTTTCTTCTGATTTAGATACCAATGTATAATTTGTTTTCATTTTACAGTAGCCGTACAAAATCATAGTTTTTTGCCTAATTGTGGTTGAAATACTTGCAATTCATTAATTACAAATTAAGAATTGAAATAAGGACTACATGATTGCATTATATTCAATTTATTGTTACCCTATGACTAGCTATGAAATACTAATTATATAAATTATACAAATCTAGTTGCTATAGATAATAATTTGGTATAATCAGCTCCTTTTGAGTGCGTCTTCTCCTTGAGTATGGTGCGCAATATAGTTGGGATGGGAACATGGATGCGGTTGCCCAGCGGAGTGCCGTTGTCGTCAATGAGAACTACATTGTTGCTGTCAAACTTTGGCACTTTCGCCTTCTGCGTCTGCTTCAGGCCCACCAGAATACCTTTCTTTTTTTGCCCTTTGATAGCAACTAACACTCTATCGCCAATGTAACCTACACCTGTAAGGAAGTAGAAAGTTGTAAGTTACGCCATATAGTAATTATTGATTGGGTAACCAGTAAGTGTAAATAGTTTAAAAGAAGAAGATATGAAGACGTACGTTGTTTATTATAAACGCAGATAATTTTAGGAGGTTTGCCTTCAGCCATTGCTCGTTTGCCGATTTCCGAGTTGTCCACCACTCTGAGCCGAGTCAGCAGTCTTACTTCATTCAATGATGCCGTAGTGTGAAAACCGCATGATGATTGTACAACATGAAGTTTCTTGATTAACGATTTTAACATTTTATAGCAGTGTTTACTAATCAGTACTACTAAAAAGAGGTTAGGTTATGTTCTTTGACAGATTTTCGAAAATGACAGTAATAGTGAAGTTAGCTATTTCGTTCTAAAATAATTTTAACCAATCACTAAAAGAAAAAGGAACATTCGATTGCTGAATGAACCTGATAAAAATTAAAGAAAAGCAATTCCCGCTAAAATAAAAACTTATCACCAGAAATAAGTAAGTAACAGAATATTGAAATACAAGATCACTAAACTCATTTAATAAAATATATAATGATAAATAAATATATAATGCCAGCGTGGTATAGTAGGCCAAAACCTTCTTTCTAAGGAGAGGCCTATGTCCAGCAGTGGACTATTAAAGGCTGTTGATGTGATGTGAAACTCATTTAAAGAATGAGTTTGAAGTGGAAGAAGGCTTACATCTTAGAAAATTGAATTTCAAATGTTAATCGAACCATAAAGTTATCAGCGTAGTCTGCGTTCATCTATCCGCGTTTATCAGAAGGCCAAGTCTCATAATGAAACCTTCGGTCTGAATTCAGTTCCGATCAACTTTCGATCTTACAACTGTCATAAAAGGTATTTTGGCAGTAAAGTAGTAAACATCCAACGTTGACACAACGTAATGTAACCCAAAATTGAATCGGTAATCTGCTAGTCTTAGTAATACTTTAATATTTTACTACGAAATAACCTTAAATGATAGTTGTGAGATCGAAAGTTGAACTGAATTGAGACTGAACTTTTATTACGAGAATTGACCTTCAGGTCTCTGGCATAAACAACGTATAAATTAAAGATTATCAAAAGCATTTCAAAATATTAATAGTTTTACTTCTACCTGTAGCCGTCTCTATTTGCCTTAAAATTTTCTAAAGGGACACTGCTGTGTGCAGCGTGATACTAGTACTAGGTAGTTATTAAGTTTTATGGATTTTGTGAACTTGTAATAGGATTCTCTAGTCTACCTTTTTCTGGGCTTCCTCTAACCGTATAGTCTCCAATATCTTCCACACTCATTCTACATGCATATCAGCTTAAAGTTACATACCTTCTTCATTACCTACTGCTTCTGGCTGGAGGGATATTATTGAATTTGAATGTATTATGGTAGTAGGTAGTATAAGAGTGTACATAACACTGCAAAAAGCCAGGATTCTACTTGGTGGTAAGTACTGTCTTAAAATTAACGCCAACAACATATTATAGCTATGTTGAGAATATAGAGGACTAGGCTAATTTAGTAAGAGATTTATAACAGTCTATAATTCAACTCAAAAGCCATCAGAAACCATATCAATAGAATCATATCAATAGAATAGACAATACAATCGACTTAATATCATTAGAAAACAAATAAACAAAACCGGAGGAATCGAAAGAGCTTTAAAACAACTTAGAGAACATTCAACATGGATACCAAAGACAACGCAAAAAGGAAAAGATAACAAAATACAAACTACAACTAATCGACGACATAACTTACAAACGGCAACAGATTTTTACAAGGAATTGTATACGGATGATATGAACGAATACTTATGCAAACTTCTCTGACCCTTCTTTCTTCTTTTTTTTTGTCTGTACGGAAATCCCTTCGGATACCATCCATCGGTGGTTATGTCGGACATGAACCGACCAAAAAGGTGCACCCTAGGAAGGAAATCCGTGGAAGACCGACGTACCTCGGGCCATCTCAGCTTGTAGATGACCCCCTCGTGTGTATGAAGCACGGTGTTCCCCTTCTACAACCTAAAGGGCACGCGCAATCCATAGCGCGTCACTCTGCCTACCCGGCCTGCTTCTGCTAGGGTGACAGATGGCCTCACCTCCAAGCCTGCGCTTATGGAGGACGGAGGTCCTTTTGCGACCTCCGGCGCCTGAGTCTCCAGCGGTACCGGGCCTGACGGACCGGACCGGGAGAGTTCTAAATCTCTCCCGGTTCCACTCCGCCATTTCTGCGCTCTCGCTCCGTACCATGACCGTAATCATGCTACTAAGCGAGAGAATTTCCACTCCGATGGCCGCCACGAGGTCACGCCTCTGCTCAACCCACGCCCAAAATCCCCTTCAGGAACTTCTTTGACCTCCTTAAGGCGATTTTTCTCAAAAGGAACGAATGTCGTATGCATTCAAGTGTTTTCTGAGGGATTTTTTAAATTTATAGAACGCTCTGTTATACAATTTCACACCATTGATTTTGAACTCTATTTCACAACTCTAGTGATTTTTTTTTTTTATGTTCTTACCCAAAATTTAGCCCAATCCGTAAAGTGGTTTGAGTTTTGTGTTGAAATATCAGTCAGCCAATTAGATAAGATTATTTTTGATATGAATAAGTAGCACTTGAAGTGCCCGCCATGGAGGTATGCACTTTATGATGGCTGGCTCTATATGCGCAGTTACTTTTATAAGAATATCCACTGACTGTGGAATAATTAAAATTTAGACAACCAATAGGTGCATAAAACGTTGACATGAAACGTACTTACTTATAGCTATTTCGACGGATACGTTACAACCAACATTGAAGCCGGATCCCGGATTAAAAATCTGTGCATTTTCCGTCTATTTAAGTTGCATTTCTCTCCCTATAACTCGGTAACGATATTTTTTTGAACTCAATGAACTAATGAGACGTCTCGCCCGTTTCATGTCATACCTACCACTAACGACGTGTTTCAAGTATTAGAGTAGAAACGAGACATCCGCCTAGTTTGTGCAAAGCGTGTTACGGGTACGATTCAATTACTCATTTTTATTTGGGCGAATCAAAGGAGTATTGATTACAGAGCGGCGCGGTGCGTATTGATTGCGCGTCGTTAGGGCCACATCTCTGTTACAAAACGTCCCGCGTCAATGATTAAAGGCGGTAACCCAATAAGGAGCGGATTGCGGCGGTTATCGGAAACAAAACAAAAGAGTGCGGGCTCGATTTACGTCATTAGGGCAGAGGGGGGAGCGGGCCGGCGGGTGGCGGGGTCTCGACGACACCTCAAAGCTTTTAAAGATGTTTAAGTTCCTTTATCGCGCTTATAATGGTTCGTTTTCGCGTTCGTATCCGGCGCTATTGTGCCGATGTCCAAACAAACGTCCCCCACCCCCGCCGCCGCGGTTCCTCACCCCTTCCGCGTCAGCCGCGCTGGTGTCTGCGTGTGAGGAGTGAGTGGTACGTTTGTTTAGGTGATGGCTCGTCTGTCGCTTCCTTTTATTGGGACAATACACGTTTTAGTGGAACTATTAGTGGATTAAGCTCACTGTTGTGGGTATCTCGTGACGTATTGTATTACCCGCGCTATTGTGCCGCTCCTATTTGTCAATCATTGCAAAGATTTCTAAGCGAACGAAAGCGTTTTCATCGATCGTAATATTTGCATGAACCTTTTTTTCTTGAAAAGAAAACAATTGCCGTACTAAAGAATGATAATTATGTTATGAGGAACTTAAAAAAACTAAAACTATTAGCGTCCATAAAGTATCTCATTATTTTAATGCTACATTTTTGCACTTTGCGAGGTGACCACTTAAACAGCTGTACGTCACAGTTTACATAACTAATCGCAAAAATTGTCGTGTTTCTGTTCTTGATTTGATTTCGAATCTTCAGCCGTAGGTATATCGCTATCATTATAAGTGTGATTTAACATTTAACTGTTTTCTGCAGTAGATCTTTGTTTCCGTATGATTCTCCGTCAGTAGGTTTAATCTGTGGAAATCTGTGGGAAGCTTGCCTAAGAATGCATGTTGATTTTTTTAAGCTGTGTTGTTAATTATGTAGCATAACAAAACTGAACCAACTGATCAAGTAGAAGAAAAGGCATATTCTGCAGCATTCCTCTAACTCAACTTAGGTGGGCAAAATATTAAGAGCTCCCAGTGACTTTACTTAGACCAAAGGGAATTGCATAATTTAGTTAAAACTTGTGTGATATAAAGAAAGAAAGTTATGGAAATATAAGTAGATAAAGAGGGAAATTGCAATTCAGTAAAACTTGACACGGGTGAAAGTTGAGTGAATTATATTGCATAGCACTTGAAATTGAAACAAAGGTTTTTTTTTTTTTTTTTTTTTTTTAAACTTACTAGTTTAAACTAGTTGAATAAAGCGGACGGGATGATAAACTTATCCATCAAAAGTACTGTTATTTGTAAAAGAAAAATCCCTATCTAGGTATTAGTAGTTTTTCTTTTGGAACATGTGTTTTAAATGACTTCGGTATATACATTGACTTTTTTTCTTTCAATAGAAAATCTAGACCATCACTCGATGAGGCAATTATTGATATAAACTTCTGTAAGGGAAACCATTTCCTGTTATTACCACAAAGGGTATTTGATGGTTCCGATCTGCCGCTGCAAGAAGATAATAGAATAAAACAGAATAAAATCTTTAATCACAGCTATGTTTCTGTAAATCGATGTTGAGTTTAATAATGATAATATATAATAATATCAGCAGTTGGTAGCTTTACACTACCTAATATCCTGAACTAAGTGTAGTTCCTTAATCGTAAAGTCCTACATATTGATCCAACTAATTGTTATCTTCTGTGTAGCTGCATTGGCTACTCACTCCGTATAACGAAAAGCCATAAACAGAGGGGGGATGAGAAACGCCCGTAAATCCTTATAGACATTCGCGATCTTAATAACTCTTTAAAACGATGTTCACGCGTGACTTGTTGACACTTTTGTAGAGGTTACAGTGGAGATGGTGTTCTTGATAGTGGCTCAATCAGTCTTTATGTAAGTTGTCTATTGCTGTGACGTTCGCGTATTATCTATAGTGCCACCAACTTATCTGTTCAGTAGACGGCGTCGCTACTGGAGCGATAGGTGTTGCTATTTAAAAAAAATATCAGGCGATTAGGGTATTTGAAACATACGAAATCACGTGAGCTGTAATTTTAAATATTGATCGGAGTTTATTAATTAACTATATAATTTATAAATTAGTTGAAAAGAAAGAAATATTTTGTTTTGCATACAGATAATACGATTTATTATACCAAACTAGTTACATTATATTTTATAAAAATAATTGTGGTCGTGATATCAGTTTCCCCTGGAAATTGATATCTTCTCTTAAAATGTTCAATAGCTTAGTTACAGAAGGAATTTCTTTTTTTACTGAATAAAATTCATGGGTTTTTCTCCTAATCACACCAATATCAAAGTCATCAACTTCTAGTTTCCCTGTTTTCCTTTCCCTGTTTTTACCAGGTGTACATATTTTAGTATTAGTTTCTTCAGCTCGTTTTTCTTCATTCATTAATTTATAAACAAATCGCTCACTAACACCTGTAACAAAAAGTGGCTCATCAAACTTAAGAAATACTTAATGTTATTTTTTTATTTAGTCGGGTGGAATAAACAGTGAACACAATGTAGGTATACGTTTAACGTTTATGAAAATAAAGAATAGTAAAATGGTGCACTAGTTAGTAGTAGTGGGGGCGACGTATCAGTTTTATTTCTAATTTTAAGTGGATATATATAGACAATAAAATATGAAACATAAGCTGAATATTAAAATAATTTAAGTGGGAAATTTTACTGTCCTTAGACTATAACACTAACCTGTAGCGGCAGCAACACGTTGTGGCACTTTTTCAAATGGTATTTTTGGAGATTGGATTTAAAATAATAACTCTAGCATCACTTTTAAGAGCTTTCGGCATTTTAATTGTAGTTTTAATAATAAAATCAAATGATAAACACAGAGAGCACCCACACCTTGTAAACTGACACGCAGATTGACGCAGATTTAGTTCCGATTTTGTCTACTGAACAGATAAGTTGGTGGCACTGTATCTACGGCGAACGTCACTCATTAAGTGCCTTGCACTAGTTGACGTCTCGGGCCTGTAAAAGTACTATGTCAACTTACTTGCACCTGGTGAATCAGGCTTTTCAGGAGTTGAAACATCGACTGGAAAAAAATCCTTATTACTTCATTTTTCTTCATTCAATAATGTGTTATGTAATGTATTTGCAGATAGTATAAATAAATGAGTAAAGTAGCTGGTAAGTAACTACATATTAACACATTTAGGTACTATCAACCGCTTCTCGTCAAGATGGTCGTAACGTGGGAACTTTGTGAAACGAATTATTTATCTATTTGAGAGTCTTAGTTATTAGTTTATTGTATGTCCTTATATGTATACCTTCTCGACGGATGTAGTCATTCTGAGTAATACGCTCTGAAGAAAAAAGCTTTTAAATAAATAAAAACAAACCTATAGGTACTTTTGGTAAAGGGTTTGTGTTCAATCCTTTTTTTGTTTTCGGTGATAAAATTAACAATTAAATTGTTTTTTAATGAACAAATATTATAATAAACTATAGCGTAAAATATTTATTTCAATTATTTATACACGACACTATTAATCTATCCTTAGTAACTTGCCTAGAACAAGAAAAATATAAAAATATTTATTTTTGAACTACAAATGCTACAATACAACAAATAACAAATACTACAATACCTATAAAGTGTGTAGTTAACTTCTGTTCATGTATATATCACTATATAAATGCTCATAATAAACAGATTCTTATTAAATATGTTTTCAGGTTTGTGTGTTGAACGTTCTTTTGAAGCAACGTTATTCGTGTCTAAAATTCTTGGGCGTCGGCTGACAGATGACAGCGGCTCTCGTCTCTGATGCATCTAATGATGTTTATACAATTCGTAGCTTCAGAAATTTGGTGATAAGGAGGATTACAGTTTATATTTATCTTTCTATACTAATATTATAAGTTGAAGTTTTTTTTTTGGTTCAATGCGCCAACCTCAGGAACTACTGGTTTGAATAAAAAAATATATTTTAGAGTTCGATAGCTCATTTATCGAGGAAGCTATAAACCATTACGCTATGGGCTATATAACATTAACACTAATAGGAGCCGAGCATCAAAAATCTTATAAAAAGGGGGCAAATTTGATCTGTTTGGGCAAAGCAGACAAAGTTTGTAGGTATTCCATAAATTTTACATAATAAGGTGGCTTAATACAATCCATTATTATTCTAAACTTTACCGTACTGTCAGATCTTTATACTGATAATGTATTATTGCTGACATCATCATCAACAGCCCTTAACCGTCCACTGCTGGACATAGGCCTCTACTTAGAAAGGAGGTTTTGGCCTACTATACCACGCTGGCCAGACGGGTTGGTATGAGGTTTGTTTTAAGTTTTCCTTCTTTTTGCAGTGCTGTTGTTTTGCACAGTTTGCTCCCTTAGTCGGCTCTTATGACACCCACGGGATGAATAGGGGTGGTGACACTCTGTATTCTTAATCCGTCACCACACGGTTGTTGCTGACAATCAAGTGATATCAAATGCCATGTAGGTACCTGTTTGGTTTGTGAAGCTCGAACTTCTTGAAGAGACTACCATGTCTCGAAACGTGCATTGATTGTTCAAACTACGGCTCATGGCATTTAATGAAGGCTGTCAGTAAACTTTCAGACAAATCTTTAGTGTTGTTGGGATAATGTTTAGTAAAACATTTTACGTAGATAACTTAAACGTGAAAATTCTTTTACTTTCATTGGAACCTATTGAATCTGTTACTCATTTTTTATAAACATCAAATGGTAAGTAGTTGATAAAAAGGGTTTTTAATATCGTTCTCCTTTGAGAAAAACGCTTGTCTATTTAATAAGAGAATAGATGTGATACACGCAGGCAATCAATTTTTCAGTTAATGAATAAGGTTATGGCATTTGCGATGGAAATTGTCGTCAATCGAAAACACTCGTCCCTGGCAGACGCGGACCCACTCATGTGGTTATGACTTTTTGCCGCCATATTGAAAGAGGTGGTGAATCAAATAATGGAGAAATAATTTAATCAACACGCCCTCAGGACCTATTCGATTCTAAGTAGTGGAGTTAGGGTGTAATGTCGCGCAGATCTCGCGGAGGGTGGCAAAAAAAATGCGCCCCGTGTGTGCAACCGCCTTATGCTCTAATAGCCACCTCCCTGCCCCGCGGCCCGCGCAGCCCGCCCCTCACCACCGAGCACGTCTCATACCGAGTATTTGCGGCCGCAAATTGAAATGAAATTGCATAATTCGCGCACGCAGTACTTCGCCTCGCCGCTCGCCTCCCCGACGGCGCATAGCCGTGATTTTTGCACCTAATGAACTCCTTTCGAGCTCCTTCTAGATATCGATCGTCAATTTTACATTTCTTTAATCATCTAAAGAGAATATTATACGAGAATTGCAGAATATCAGGACGTGTGAATTAGCTCATTTAGCGTATACTAGGACTTAGGAAAGATTCTTCTGACGGTTTATAGCTTTTTGTAGGTTGAAATAATTAACGGTAAATGGGTGACGTATCAAGCATTTTACTTTAAGAGTACAAAGTTTTTAAAGCTAAAGCTGAATAAAAAGTAGGCTTATATTACAGACGGGTGTCGGGTCCCTCCGACACAAAGAGCCGATCATAAGACCCGGCTAGTTTATCATGCCTACTAGGCATGCGATAAAATCACAATAACGTGTGTCAATCATATGATTTAAAAATCATTTCATCACTACTGTGGCTTATCTACAACATCACTTATTATTATTATTACGCTAGCGCCAGATACGCAAAAGGTATAAGTCTAAAAAGGTCGGTTTCATTGTTTTTGATGGCATTTATTTTTGTCTATGACCAAATCTAAGTAGTGATTTATCAGAGGTGAAATCACAGTGACTAAAAGCAATCATTTCATCAAACGAATATGATTTCAAAGTAACAATAATTGCCAGGTCTAATGCCTAGCGGACTACAGCCCAGCGATTGGTATATATTGGAGTAAGAACTTTCATCGCTAGATGATGGTTTAGCTGTTTGTGGAAGATGGAACATGTTCTTTATAACTAAATCAAAAAGATAATCAGACATCCGCTTTATCAAGAAGTTCCTTATTTGGAAATTATTTAAAATTGAAGAAATGTAACGATTTCTCTCATAGTATAACTTCGTTCTATGACTGAATAATATTTATACTTTTCATGATGATAGATATAAAAGTATATTAATGATGCGTTTCGCGTGGCTTCAAGATTTAGTGTTATTTGTGATTTAGTGTGTAATATCAAATGTAGAGATGCAAAAATGTATTATTGCTCATTACCTATCAGGAGCGTCGTGCAAGTTGTGTTGGCTTTGTTGTACAAAAATACCCTGGTGGGTATTTTTGTACAACAAAGCCAGGAAAGTGTGGATTAATACAGAAGTGTTAGAGTGGAGTACCTATAAAAGAAGTATAGTGTGAGTGTTGAAACGTGTCTTTTCTTATAAAATAAAAACTGTTTTCATGAAAATTAAATATCAGCAATCCCTGTCTGTGGTTAAATAGTTTTGGGAATTATACAGGATATTCTTGATTTGATTATTGTTGTGGATTGGTGTTAACATGGAACACGCATTATTGATAAATTTATCAGTTAATATCGACTGAGTGCATAAGTGCTCCGTAAGTATCAGTGGTATAAACTAAAGTTTCTCTTAGAAAAAAGTGCCTACTTTTGTCATTACCTGGCGCAGTCTACATTAGCGCAAAGGAAGCCGCGGTCTAAAGCTGGCGGTTAGTGATAAGTTGAAACGCGAGACATGGCACAGATATTAATATAATACGAGTAATAGTATAGGATAGAATAATCTTTATTGTACATCAATTCAGGATATTATACATACAATACTATTCCAAGTTAATGACCATGTACAAATACCTAATAGGTATGTGTAGAAAGATTAACTTGTCACTGTTTTGTTTTTTTAAAGATAACTCCCGCATTAGGAATATATCCTGTGTCGCGGGGGACTTTACAAGATACATGAAACGGATACAAAGAACACCCAGACTTAGAACAACCATTCGTGGATCACACAAAGTGTCATCCCATGTGGGGTTTGAATTCGTGCAGTCCAAACTGTTCATGTGGACCACGAGATAATAGAAAAAAAATAACACTAAATCTTGAAGCCACGCGAAACGACGCGCGTTGCTTCAAGATTTAGTGTTTAATTTTTTTTGCATATCATAGGGAACGGTTTGTGATATGCAAAAATGTACTAACTTACGAAGATAGATTAAACTAAAAAAAGTATACAAGTAATATTTTGCATGATGTAAGATTCAGTTCATAATATTAAAACACGCTGTATCTATTCTAACATTACTTATTGTGAAATATTAGGTCTTTACCTATGAAATTGCCGTTTTGTATGCAATAAGTGAAAGTACTTATTTTTCAAACTTTTTTATTTCTGTTATTCGAAGTCCCATGCAATCGACGCATCTTTGCCAACGCATTGGCAGTTTATTGATGCCCTTCTTGTAAAAATCAGCTGGACGGGAGGCAACAAACTCTTCAAAGGCATTTTGTACTGACTTTTAAACTTTCGCGTTCCATGATAATTAATATTATTTAACGGGAATTATCGCGTTAATTCCCGTTAAATAATATTAATTATCATGGAACGCGAAAGTTTAAAAGTTAGTATAGCAAACCGCTACGGGTCGGAAATTGCAAAACAAGTGCGTCACCTAGAATATTTACGTAAAAAACGAGCGCGAATGGAAACATCGTTGATATTTCTTGTGAAGTGTCGCGATTGGGACTTATTACCTTCGTGTGTTCGAATAAAACCGCGTAGTGATATCGCGTTAATTCCCGTTAAATAATATTAATTATCATTTTGTACTGCCTCTCGGGAATTGAATTTTTTACCGACTAAAAAGTTGTCTAAATTTTGGAAAAAGTAATAGTCGGTAGGTGTAAGGTCTGGTGAGTATGGCGGATGAGGGAGAGCTTCCAACCCCAGCTCTTGCAGCTTGGAGACTGTCTGTTGCGCAGTATGGGATCGCGCGTTGTCGTGAAGGACCAGTGGGGACGACCGACTGACCAAAGCTGGTTGCAGATGTGAACACCAGTCTTTGCACCGACCGACTATAACTTAAATTTAGACAATTATCCTGATAAGGACCTCCAGAATTAACGGCTTTTTCCAATCCTAAAAATACGCTAGTGTCTTTTGCTATGTACTAAGACGTGTGCTGAAGCATACGTGATAAACTTACGTTTTACTTTTTTAGTTTTTATTAGATAATAATCATCATTAATGACTAAAAAGTAAAAAAAAATATAGTTTAAAAAACTAAAAAAACACCTATTTGTAGCTAGCCGAACTAAAAAGTAGGCAATAATTATCCATAATTTCAAAAAGAAAAGTCATTTTATCTTATAAAAAACGTGGGGTGCTTTTTAAGATATTTTACAATATAATAACCACTTTTACCAATATCTGTCAGTAAAATATTTTTACAACAATTGAGATGTATTACCCCACGCTTGTTTGCAGTCGTGCAGGTGTTCATGGACAGTGGTAGTCACTTACCATCGCCTAGTTAAAATGCACCTGCATAAATATCTAACAAAATATACATAATAACTTTGCAAATGTAGTGCATAAAATGTAATAATACCTATGTAATATATTCTTTTTTTTTTAAAGACAACTCCCGTGATAGGAATATACCTATCCTGTGTCGCGGGTAACTTTACAAACATACATGAAACGGACACAAAGAACACCCAGACTTAGGCCCGTATTTTAAAAGGTGTCTCAGTCATGAATCTAGTCTTAAAACTAATTTTAAGTAGAGATTTTATTATTGAATGTTACTTAAAACGAGATTCACCTATTCATACTCAAGTGAGTGATTGAGTAGCTTATTTAGAACCGATGTTTATGTCGGAATCTTTACTCAGGTATAGATTTTGACAGCTGTGATCTTTGTTTACGTGAGACAAGCTGAAACCAGTCTCAAGCGGTGACTTCTAGGGCTTTTTAGGGGAAATGAATGTGTTTTACGATGATTTGTTTTTGAATAATTACTAAAGATTTACTTTACTTTATTTATGAAAGAATTACTTGGCATAATCAATGTACTTTAAATAACCTCAATTGATATTAAATTGAATGAAATTGGCATTTTACACATACAATACTTGTTTCAATGAAAATCACCATAACCTTTTGGTTTATGTCTAAAAGTATAATATTATTCTAGTAGTATATATTTTAGAAATATTAAAATAAAATATTGTTTGGCATTTCAACATGACAAGTGTTGATAAATAACTTGAACATCCCTTTATAGCCTATAGCTAGTTATTTTTATTTTAATATTTAATTTTGGATGAACAACAAGCTTGTTAATATGTTAACATTGCTACACTAGCCAATAGTATACTATATACCATTTCACAGAAATTATGTTTGTAAAAGAAAATTATTTTTTAAATAATTAAATGCGTGATACAGTCAGCTCAAATCAATACTTGAAACTAGTTTCAACTGAGTAAAACTTAAAGCGCGTTCCGTAATAAGATCGATACTTAGGTTTTGATCTGAACTTAAAACTAGTTTCAGGCAATCAGAGTTCAATCCATACTTGAGACGTCTTTTAAAATACAGGCCTTAGAACAACAATTTGTGGATCACACAAAATGTCGTCCCATGTGGGAATCGGACCCACAATACTCAGCGTAGTGGTAAGCGGCGTGGCGACCGAAACCACTACGCCATCCGCGCAGTCAAATATATTCAATATGTTAATTAATAAGACATACAATAAAAAGATTTTAATTTGTAAGTGGTATTTTCACTTAATGACAAAATTTTCATTCATCACATAATATATTATGTACCTGTATAGTTTTGTATGAACTTTCACAGCTCGCCGAAAATGTTACAGTGCTATGAAATAAAGGTTCTAGTATCTTTGTCGACATCGACATATCATCATCATCAACAGCTTTTATTAGTCCACCGCTGGACATAAGCCTTTCCTTAGAAGCGTGCTAAACCGTAAGCTCCATGGCTTTTGTCAAGTTTTCCTTCTCTCTGCAGTGCTGGGCCTCAATTCTGCTATTTTATGTTCACGCCAAGCCACTGTCATACCACGGACACGCTATTGAGATGCCATCAAGTGGCCATTGGCATCGGTATAAATATCGGTAGGCTACACTAACTCACGTGTCTTTACAGTGGCGATGGAATGGCAGTGGCTCATCAGTGGTGATATCAAAAGATTGCCATATTTGGAAAAATAAATAAATCATTTCCTTATAATTTGAAAATATATTACGTTTTTGAGGAAATGATTTATTTATTTTTATTACAATAAATTATTATAGCAGAATTGAGGCCCTGTTGTCTTGCGTAGTTTGCTCCCTTAGTCGTCTCTTACGACACCCACGGGATGAATAGGGGTGGTGACATTCCGTATTCTTAATCCGTCACCACACGGACAATCGACATCCACGTATATGTTGTTATAATTCTCTCCCATTGCACGCCACTTCGATCGATTTTTCGATGAGCAATGGGAGATGCCTTTGACCAGTAGTGGGCTGTGATAGGCTGATGATGATTATGATATATATAAATATATTTTTTCTGTTAGTGGGGTCAGACGAGCTATTCTAATTCTAATTGCTAGAATGTTGAACTTGACAAATTAATTATGTACGTGATGCCCTTGTTTTATTTGTTACTATTTATCTTTATACTTTTAGTATTTTTTATATTTCTATGATTTCATAATATTTTTCTCCCTTATTGTTTTATTTTTAAATCTTATTTTAAAGAGTATTACTTAGTATTTTTTAGTGGCCAGCGTGGTATAGCAGGCCAAAACCTCCTTTCTAAGGAGAGGCTTATGTCCAGCAGTGGACTAGTAAAGGCTGTTGACTTCAGTTAATTTCAATTTGGTTTATTTGAATTTCTTTGTGAAGTTGCCTAGATACCTATTTCATATTAGAACTGTCTGTAAAAACTGTTTTCATTGCATGGTGTGATCTCTTTTAATTAAGACAACATAAGATTTAATTATAACTTTCAAGACGCATCGGTCGAGACATGTATTGCTTGTGAGAGATCACAATACAAATACTTTACTAAATGTATGGCGTATATTTAGTAATATATGGCGGATGGCATAGTGGTTTAAGCGGTCACCTCCCCGCTTCCTACTGCGCTGAGTGTTGTGGGATCGATCCCCACATGGGACGACACTTTGTGTGATCCACAAATTGTTGTTCTGAGTCTGGGTGCTCTTTGTGTCCATTTCATGTATGTTTGTAAAGTCCCCCGCGACACAGGATATATTCCTAGTGTGGGAGTTGTCTTTTAAAAAAAAACAAAACAATGACTTTACAAACACAAAAGAGGAGGTTATCAATTCGTCTGTATATTTTTTTTGTACGTTTGTTACGCGATATCTCCGTTAATTGTAGACCGATTTTTAAAATTCTTTTTGTGATCGAAAGGGTGTAGTCCCAAAGTGGTCCCATTACCACCAAATCAGGATCTGATGATGGGATCCTAGGGAAATCGAGGGAAGCTCTCGAATTTTATGGACCCTGTTGACTTGAAATAAGTGGATTAAAATAAAGGCCGCTGATTCTGTAGTACATAAGTATATTGTTCTGAAAGGCGATCTAATGAGTCGTAAGTCGAAAGCTGAGTGATAAAAGTTTTTTATAGGCGGCGCGCTTGTCCTGTTGTACCGCGCGTCTCCCCCTCTCAGTCCCCGCTGGGTACGTGCGCCAACATACTGCCCGGGTTTGAAGGATTTCAACAAACAGGAAGGGGGCATAGATTGTTGTACGCCCTCTGGATCACTCCTTTCTTGGTGCGAATCTCGGCGACACGGTTGACGTTGTCTAGTCCTGGGTGGATCTTCATTATTCTACCCAACATCCACAACAGAGGTGGTTGGTTTTTGTCTTTCACCAAAACCAAGGCACCCAGCTTTAGGTTGCCGCTCGACGAATGCCATTTGACCTTCTGTTGGAGAAGAGAAACATATTCGGTTGAGTATCTTTGCCAAAAATGTTGCTTCAGTTTGTCAATCCTTTGATAACGCTGTAGCCGATTGATGTTGATGTCGATCATTTGAGGTTGAGGAACTGATAAGAGTGGCCGCCCAATAAGGAAGTGAGCGGGTGTGAGGCAGGTAAGATCAGAAGGATCAGATGAAAAGGGTGTAAGGGGCCTAGAATTTAAAATAGCCTCTATTTGGACTAAACAAGTTGACATCTCCTCGTAAGTTAAATATGCTAATGATAAAACTCTACGTAAATGGAATTTGACCGATTTTACCGCGGCTTCCCACAGCCCACCGAAATGAGGAGAGTATGGAGGAATGTTTTTGAATTCAATACCTAAAGCTGCCAAATCTGACTGTAAATATTGCGAATAGTCGGTAATAAATGTTTTTAATTCGTTACTAGCTCCGACGAAGGTGGAACCGTTGTCGGAGTAGATGGTCTGGGGTTTTCCACGTCGAGCAATAAACCTATTCAGCGCTGCTAAAAAGGCTTCTTTCGTGAGGTCTGTGACGAGCTCGAGGTGGAGGGCTTTGACTGCAAAACATACAAACACACATATATACGATTTTTGTACCTTGCATCCTCTACCTTTACGGTCGACAATCAGCACTGGACCGGCATAATCAATTCCTGTATTTAAAAATGGGAATTCAAGATGAGTCCTATCAGTGGGTAAATCTCCCATAATAGGTTGTATCGATTTTGATTTTAATCTAAAGCATCGTATGCACTCATGTAGTACCCGCTTAGCTAGATTCCTTCCGCCCAAAATCCAATAAGTTTGTCGAATATGAGATAAAAGTAATTGTGGACCAGCATGAAATAAGACTCTGTGTTCTTTTTGGAAGATGATGTGTGAAAGATGATGTTTGCTATTGAGTAGAATGGGATGCTTGACGTTGTAAGTATAAAATGAATTATTTAAACGACCTCCTACACGCAATAAGTCGTTGCTGTCTATAAAAGGTGAAAGTGAAATCAGTCTGCTCCTCTTTGATAACGATTCTCCCGACTTTATGATATTGTATTCTTCAGGAAACATTTCTTTCTGGGCTGTACGTAGTACAATAATTTCTGCGAGTTGTACTTCAGATAAGGACAGGCTGTTTTCACTTTTAGCCCTTGGGTTTCTGCAGTTGTGTATGAATCTGCAAACATAAGATACAACTCTAATTAATTTATCGTAATTAGATTTTTTATGAATTAATTTTGAAATTAAATTATCTGTTTTGCTGTTTGCGTTGTTTTCTGTGTGTATTTTTGTATTAATACTTATATCTGTGTGTAAGGTTATTTCTGGTAGAATATCTGGCTTTGTGTTTGGTGTTTTAGGAAATTGTATGTCTGTATAGTGTAAGAAAGTGGGACCAGACCACCACAGGGATGACTCGCTGATGTGATCAGCCTTCACCCCGCGGGAAACTAGGTCGGCAGGATTCTCCTTCGAAGGTACGTAGCTCCACTGACAACCTGAGGTATTATCTTGTATTTCACCTACTCTATTCCTGACAAAAGTTTTTAGACGACTGGGAGATGTTTTTAGCCATCCAAGCACAATCGTAGAATCAGTCCAATAATAACACTTTTGAAAAGTGATGGTGAGAGATTGTTGTACTTTAGTGCAGAGTCGTGTACCCAGTAATGCACCACATAATTCCAGACGTGGTATGGTGGCAGGTTTCAAAGGCGCTACCTTATTTTTTGACGTTAAAAGATGAACATGAACAGTACCTTCGTCACTCACCGTCCTCACGAAAACACAGGCTCCGTAAGCGCGTTCAGAAGCATCTGTGAACGTATGAAGTTCGTAGGTATTTGCTTTATCACCGCATACCCACCGTTGGATACGAAGTGAATTTAAGTGGGAAAGAGACTGAACGAAGTTGAGAAATTTTGATTTTATTTCAGAAGAAACTTCATCATCCCAGCCACACTTGTCTAGCCATAGATATTGCATAATAATTTTCGCTTCGACAGTGCACGGACCCAAAAGACCTAGTGGATCAAACACCTGTGAAATCAAGGATAAAATTACACGTTTTGTGATTTTATTTTTATTTGAATTTAAATTGATTGAAAATAATAATCGATCTGTTACTGAATCCCAACATAATCCTAAAGTTTTACTTGTTTGATTTTCTTGTAGAGATAAAGCCTTTTCTGTTTGCTCATTACTTGTACCCAACTTGAGTTCCTGCAAGATTTCTGTGCTATTAGACTGCCATTTACGGAGATTAAATTTTGCAGTTTTCAGCGTCGCTACCACATCTTTACATAAAGCCATAGTTGATTCAACAGAATCTCCCCCACTCAAAAAATCATCTACATATAGATCTCTAGCTATTGCTGTTTTTGTTTGTATATTTGCGCACTGTTGAGATAGTGAAGTAAGACACTTTGTAGCTAAATACGGTGCCGACGCTGTGCCGTAAGTAACCGTGTTGAGTTTGAAATGTTTAAGAGGCTCTGTCGAGTCAAATCTGAATATAATTTGCTGTAACGAGCGATAAGAAGGCTCGACTAAAATGGCCCTATACATTTTTTCTATATCGCCTGATACAACAAACTTATGCTGTCTGAAGCGCAATAAAATTGAAAGTAAATCGTCTTGGACGACTGGACCAACCATTTGTATGTCATTGTATGACTTTCCAGTAGTTGTTTTTGCCGAGGCGTCGAATACGACACGAATCGGTGTGGTTGTACTATGCTCACGAATCACACCGTGATGTGGCAGGTAATAATTATGTTTAGAGTCTGACTTTTGTGTATTTTCAGTCATATGACCTAACTTCAGATACTCTGCCATAAAATTTAAATAACCTTGTTTAAAATGTGGGTCACGTTCGAATCTGCGTTCAAGAGAGTGAAAACGACGCTTAGCTAACATATACGACTCACCTAAAACTTCTGGTGACTCTTTAAAGGGTATAGATACCACAAATCGACCTTCCTCGTCACGCCGAGTTGACTCAGTGAAAATTTTTTCACACGCCTGCTCCTCGGAGGAAAGGCTGTACTTTGAAGAAACAGTATCAAGCTCCCAAAAACGCGAAAGCTGCGCATCATCGTTCTGTGTAAAATAACAACTTGATTCAGAGTTATTTGTATTATTTTTGCCTGTATTAATACTGGCTGAACCTGATATGAGCCATCCTAGCCTGGTTTCTTGTAATTTAGGACAATGTTTGCCTAGATCAATATAATTAGAACATAGAATGTCCCAGAAGACGTCAGCACCCAATAAAATGTCGACTTCTGATGAAATGTTGAACGTTGGGTCGGCTAATTGTAAGCCTGACGGTATAGGAAAATTATGAATAGGTATAAATGATGATGGAAGTGATTTGGTAATTTTTGACAAAACATAACAATTTATGTTGACCTGATAGTCACCTGAACACGACTGAATGACTAGGTCACATGACTCTGCACTGTGTGTAAGTTGATTATTAATACCTGTGACAGTGGAGCTCGCGTTACGCTTTGCCAAACCTAGCTTCTCACAGAGGCTTTGTGTGACGATATGAGAAGTGCTGCCGTTGTCAAGAAGAACGCGGGCCATGCGAAGTCTTCCCTGTGCGTCTGCCACTTTCACCAAAGCTGTGGATAGCAATACGTGAGGTCTGTTAGTAGTCTGTTTATATGATGATAAAACGACTTGTGTTTCTGTGTTTGTATCTTTATGTAAAAGGGTGTTGTGTTTTTGATTACAATATTTGCAGTGTGATAATTTACAATGTTTTTCCATGTGACCAGGCCGCAAACAATTTTTACAAATCTGTTTACATTGAGCCACCTTTTGTTGACGTGAATCCACGTCCAAATCTCTGAACTGTTGACAGCTGAATAAAAAGTGATTTTTATTACACAATGGACAAGTAATTAATTTATTACTGTTATTGTTTTTTGTATGTGATGAGTATATATTTTGTCTTTGTAATTGTGAAGATTGTGATTGTAGAATTTCTGGCTTATTACTCTGAATAGTATCCAAAAAATCTGCTCTGTTGTTTAAAAATTCTAGAAATTGTTTTAATTTAGGATAAGATTGTATGGCACTGCGATACTCTTCCCATTCCCTATATGTTACACTATCCAATTTTTTTGACATAAAATGAATTATCAGCGTATCCCAGTGATTAGTTGACTCCCCTAAAGTGGCAAGTGCACACAAATTTTTGTTTATCACATCAATAATGTTTCTAATTGAACGACTCGACTCCTTTTGGATTGAATCAATATTAAAAAGCGAATTAAGGTGATTGTTAATCAAAAGTTTTTTATTGTCGTATCTTTTAATAATAATTCCCAAGCTTTGGTGTAATTAGCAGATGTGACCTCAAGATTTTTTATTATTAATGCTGCGCTGCCCTTGAGAGCTGAACGAAGATATTGATACTTGTTTATGTCACTCAAACGTTTGTTTGTATGAATAATAGAAATATACGTATCTCGAAATTCGAGCCAGTGCTGAAACTCGCCGTTGAAGGTAGGTAAGGTGATTTTTGGTAACTTGACATAATCCCGAGTGTTATCAGTCTCAGCCCTGGGTCCAGACGCCTCGCTCGAGCTCGAGCTGCTCGGAGTACCCCCCTTATTCTTATAGCTCATGTAGCCCAACAGTGAACGTGCCAAAGCTACTTGAACGTAAAAGTTATTGAAGAACTTCTCACGTTCATCGAACAATGGTTTTAAGTCCTCCTCCTCGAACGATTCCAACTGCGTCTGTAATTTATCATAATCAACTTCAATGTCTTCGTATGTTTTTAAGCGACGTTCTAATTCTATCAATTGTAACTCACTCAATGAATCGAAAGTCTTGAGCTCGACTAAATACTTTGAAAATACAGTTACCTTGCCTTTTAATGACGCAATTGACCTTTTAAGATCTTTTTTTATTTGTTCCTCAGTCATTTCTGCTATTTACCATCAATTAACACTAACAAATAATATGCAAACAATCTCAATCACAGACTCACGCACAAACACTGCACAGCGTAAACAATGTAACTGAACGGCGGTATACAACCAATACTAGTCACTGCCTGGCGATAACGGTAAACAACAAGCCGCGATCTATAGAAATAAAAGGGCATCAAAAGCGCAAATGTTCACGCGCACGCGCACGAAAAAGCCAATGTGCATAAAACTTTTTAACTGTGATTTAATTACGTAGGTACTTTTGCGTTAATGAAATATCTGTTTTTATAAATTTATATATCTTTGTCTAGCAAGCTCAAGTGTCCTTTAACTATGATTTAAATGTAGGTAATTTGGTATCGTTATAATGTATAAAATTAATACTATATTGTAATTAATAATATAAATGTTTGATCGTCTAAGGCTATTTTAAATTCTTGGTTGGTAAAGGGTTATTAAGAAAAGAAATTGGAACAGACTCACTCAGAACAGATCGTTTTTTCTGTATGTTCTTTGGTGATAACCGACGCAGGTTCAAAGTTCACCGAGTTTGAAGCACTCGTTTTTCTGATGATTTCTTCTCGAAACTGGCTGGATAGGTGTGCCAACGTTGTTGTAGCGTAGCTGACCGGCTTCCGGGAAGGTTTTGAAGACCAGAGGATGCAGAAAATGAAGCGATGTTTGATAGACGTCCTTTGGGTGACCTCCACGAAAGTGACACGGTGAATTTGCTATGTTGGCGATGTAATTAGTTCTTTAACGGCGAAGGACCATTTGTTGACTTGAAATAAGTGGATTAAAATAAAGGCCGCTGATTCTGTAGTACATAAGTATATTGTTCTGAAAGGCGATCTAATGAGTCGTAAGTCGAAAGCTGAGTGGTAAAAGTTTTTTATAGGCGGCGCGCTTGTCCTGTTGTACCGCGCGTCTCCCCCTCTCAGTCCCCGCTGGGTACGTGCGCCAACAGACCCGACAACGTGTTTTAGCTTATTTCTCTAGGTTTATAGCTATTTCCGTTTAGTAGTCGTTATGTCATGTTGCTGAGCTGATGATGGAAGGGCCCTTGACCTTTAGGAGTTAGAGGATAATTATTTCAAAAATCTAATCATGTATTGACCTTGTTTTATTCTTTTAAGGTATTTGATAGGTGTTGTTTGTGTTGGGTTACAGAGAAAATACATACATATATGAGATTACAAAACATTTAGACAAAAAATTGTTTCTAATGCAATTATTTTCATGTTTGTTACCTCAAAACTCTTTCATTTGTAAACAGATTAAGAAAATTCATTTTTTATTTAGAAGGGTATATTTCGCTTTTTTGGAATTCTATGGTATATTTCCCCTTTAGTACCATTCATCACATCACATCAACAGCCTATACTAGTCCACTGCTGGACATAGGCCTCTCCTAAGAAAGGAGGTTTTGGCCTACTATATCACGCTGGCCAGACGGGTTGGTATAGGGTTTGTTTCAAGTTTTCCTTCTCTTTGCAGTGCTGTTGTCCTGCTTAGTTTGCTCCCTTAGTCGGATCTTACGATACCATTCAAATATGAAGAAAAAATACTACTCCTAGTTTTGAAAAATTAAGTAATGTGAAAAACAATATATTATCGGGTTCAAATGTAACATCTTACCACCTTATGTAAATAAAATAACGGACTAATTAAACTATACTGGTATTTGATATAATCTAACATTCTGCAGTTTGGCACTATACATTAAGGAATGTAGTGTTTTAAACATCGGAACTATCTACTCATTACAAACATATCTTACACTAAAAATGGTAAAATAAATCCTTTCAATAAAAAGTTGAACCGACGTCAAACAATACTGACAAAGAACACTTAATATCAAAAATAATTACAAATCTTAGTAAAAAACTAAAATAAGTACCCTCAATATAACAGGTAATATTATAATAGAAATAGTCCCTTCTAGTCTGTTTGAAGTCGGTGCCAAGGGAAAAAGGTGCTTAATAGGCTTGGTAGAATGTAGCGCGGCAGCTGCAACAGTCTTCATGCTGAACGAGCTAAAGTGGGTTACGCACATCTCCAATGATATTACTACTTTGAATGGTTATGTTCAAAAGTTTAACATAGATTTCTTGTTAGACCTTTTTTTTGGTTCATGGAAGAGGGGGACGACGAGCAGATGGAGACGAGCAGTCACCTGATGGAAAGTGACTACCGCCGCCGATAAACGCCTGAAACTCAGGGGTCACAAACAAGTTGCCGTTCCTTTTAGGAAGAAGTACGCTCTTTTCTTGAAGGTTTGAAGGTCGTGTCGGTCCGGAAATAACGTAAACGATAACTTGTACCACAAATTGGTTTTGCGAGGAAAAAAGTGTCTTTAAAAGCGCACCGTGGTGGAGCGCCAATTTTCCAAGTGACGGAGATGAAAATTTGCGGCCAGTATTAGTCTCAACAACAAACAAAAAAACAAAGATAAAGAATCCAAAGTAAAGTTACATCTCTACGTAACGCAAAGGGATCGAGGCGATCGGAGATCTTTGGGTTATCTACGATTCGAGTCGCTTACGTTGGGTGCGGTCCAGAGGGAGCACTTGGTACTGGGGTGACCCTGCATAGAGATGAGTGCAATATTTCATATGCGGCCGAACTTGCGCCTTATAAAGCTGAAGGCGGTGAGCCGGAGTGAAATATTACCTCGATCTGTTTAGCACACCGAGCTTCTTTGAGGCCAATTTGGCCTTACCCTCTAAGTAAACCCGAAACTGGACTTCGCTCGATATTACAATGCTTGGTATTCCGATACTGGTTGACGCAGATAGGGAGGTGCTCTCAAACCGAGGTGGTATGACAAACGGTTTCTTCTATGCGGTGAACGCACAAACCTGTCTTTTTTTTAAATTAAAGTGGATTAGATTTAGTAAACCCCAGTCTGAAACCTCCACTAAGGAAGTTTTAATTTCAAACACAAGTGACAAGACGGGGCTGTTGGTCTAGTGGTTAGTGACTGACTAATAAGCCGGAGGTCGTGGGTTCGATTCCCACCCAGAGGTGTATGTATGTTTTTAGAAATATACGAGTATAAGTATGTTTATCAGCTGTCTGGTTACCATAGCACAGGCTCTGCCGAGTTTGGGATCAGACGACCATGTGTGAGATGTGTGAGGTTATTATTATTATTATTTAGACACTGATCGATCGATAAACGGTTTGGCGGGTTGGCCGTCGTGGAAGTGGAAGAAGTGGAAATCGGCTCTTACAACACCCGCGGGATGCATAGGGGTGGTGACACTCTGTATTCTTAAACCGTCACCACACGGACTCATCAATTAAATACCACATTCTCATACCATTTTACCAGTATTTCTTTGTTGTCATATTTATTTTGTATTCCATTTGAATTTATGTCATAACATACATTTGTTTCATAAAACAAATGGTTTTACATTTATTGCATTTGAAACTATTTTAGTTTAGTAATGATTAAGTGATTTGCTTTTAATACTGATATCAGTCAATCTTTTGTTATACTTGCTAACTTCCTACTATCAGTTCAAACTGAAACTCAAAATATCTATTAAAATTGTTTCAAATTATCTCTTATGTATGTGTGTATAACCTCATCTCTCGTAGATAAACGCACAATAGCAACAATCTCTGTTTTGTCAAATATTTCAAAACGTAGGCTATGTTTTGAACAGGTAGTAACAATAATAATAAAAAAAATCTCAATCTTGTAAAATTAATTAGTTTGTGTTTTTAACTCCATAATTATATTACTATGCTATACGCGAAGGTATTGTCAGAACCAAATAGTTTACTTCTGAAAACGTCGGCTCAAAACAGTGTGAGTCGTTTGATAATAAAAGCAATTCTCTCTGTTATATCCTTAACGCGTTTGAATAATCCTCGAATATTTCCGTCACCATAAAGCTTTGCGACTCGTGGAGGGAAAGAAAATGAGTGTCGGTGAGAGCGCGGCATATTTCCCCAATGATTACAGGCGCGCACTCACTCCGCACACCACTCCATTATACGAAACTGTAATCGTGAAACTATCCGCACAACCTGACTACCCAACACCCCATAAATAACGTGCACGTTAACGTTAGCTCACTGACGAGCTACAGGTGCCAACGCGACGTAAACACAACCGCACGTAGCGACTGAGACCACCCCGTGAGTTCGTCTACATAATTATTTAAGTTAATGATATACTACACCTTTCGTGTTATAAATGATTTCTTTTTGCTCCGCGTGGGAGGGAGAAGATGGTATATTGAGTGAGGTGTTGAAGTAAGATGGAGAGTGTGGGGTGGTAATGCGCGCTCTTTGGATTATAATACCGCGCGGTCCGCGGCCCTCGACCGGAGGCAGTGGGCTGCTTTAATCTCGCGTACTCATGTACCATGTACTCGTGCTATGTACCCACTTCATTTGAACAATTTCAGGCACAACTTTGGTATTACTTTACATTTTTGTTTGATCATTATGGAAATGAAGGTGGAAATTATTTAGGTGGAATGTTTGAAAGCAATCCTGTTGTTTTATTTAAAAGAGAGCGGAATAAATATGTTGTTGGCGGTTTGAATGTACATATTTTGTGTTGAACTAAGTTTATAAATCAAGTATTATGTTTTTTATATTTGCTGATTATAATGTATGTAAAAGAAAATTTGAAAATCGACCTAAAATTGACAGAGATACCTATCGCGTAACAAACCTACAAAATAAATACAGTCGAATTGGGAATCTCCTCTTTTTTTTTATCGGGTTAATTAAGTGGGATGGATTCTGGAGATTTTGCGGGTGTCGTAAGAGCCTACTAAGGGAAACTATGCAGGAAAATAGCACTGCAAAGAGACGGAACACTTGAAATAAATTCTATATCAATCAGTCTGACTAGGGTGGCATTGTAGGACATTACGTCTTACGGTCATTAAGTTTTGGATACGTCCCATCCCCAGAAGTACAACATATATCCTTTATGGCTACCCAACCACAATAGCTGTGGTTACTGGATAACTGTTTGTGTAGCATTCTTTATAAGAAGCCTCTGTTGTATGCATAAGCATATGACTCATCTACAACATTTCTGTGACTTATTATTGTTTAAATCATATATTGACTATATGACTCATCACAGATGAAATCAAAGTGACCAAAACTAATCATTTCATCAAATGAATATGATTTAAAAGTATCAATAATTTCCATGTCCAGTTAGAGTATAGTGGAACTGCAAGGTATATCGCTTGGATGTAAGTATTTATCAGCAATGCTTCCCTTTAAGATTATTTTTTAAAGCTTACACTTTTTGAGGGCGACTGTTTCAGTTTATTAACCGTTGGACTTACTATATCTAGCGCTTCAAAGAAATCAATTATAACCACGAACAGTGAATTAAAACAATTTACCGTAATGCTTTTAAAGGTTGGTGCATTCTAATAACGTTTTCAAAGAGAGGGTTCTCCTCCTTCATTACGGAATGCTCTCATATCTGCACGGATGGCGTAGTGGTTTAAGCGGTCGCCACGCCGCTTCCTACTACGCCGAGTGTTGTGGGTTCAAACCCCTGGGTGTTCTTTGTGTCCGTTTCATGTATGTTTGTAAAGTCCCCCGCGACACAGGATTTATTCCTAATGCGGGAGTTGTCTTTAAAAAAAAAAAAAAAAAATCTGACACAAAAGGCTGACATTTTGTGTACTTCATGTATATAAATAAAAATGAATCGCCAAATGTGTTGCTAAGCGAAACCTGACTAATGCGCTTTTTCTTTTTCTTGCGGGTAACGTAAAAATTACGATTGAAATAGTATCAACAAAATTTTTCTTTTTCCCAACAAACCACAGAGTAACTTAAAACACCTGTCAATAGCTGTCAAAAATTTGATCAAACAAAACAAAGGCGTGTTAAGATTATCTATGGTATGTCTTCAAGTTGATTAGGCTGTATCTATCGATATTAATCTATGCTTGCCCAAGGTAAAGTTGGAAGAAAACTTTCGCTATGACCATAAATAAATCCCAGGGTCAGTCATCAGCAGGCCTGGGGGTGACAGGTGAGGCCATCTGTCACCCTAGCAGAAGCAGGCCGGGGTGGCGGCGAGCGCGTTGCGAAGCGCGCTCGCTTCCAGGGAGCACAGGGAACATGGGGTTCCCACACGGGGGGGGTCTTCTACTCGTCTGTAGATGACCCGAGGTATGTCGGGGCACCAGGGACTTCCTTTCTAGGGTATACCTGGTTCCCCGGCTATTAGTACCCGGCGACGGCGTGCGGTTTTAGTCGGTTCGAGTCCGACATGCCACCGACAGGTGGTATCCGAGGGGATTTCCGCACGGGAAAAAAAAAAAAAAAAAAAAAAAGGGTGATGGCTGCATCAGGTGTTTAGCAGCGTTAATCTTGAAAACCAATGCTACTTTCATGGACAGTTGTATGTTGAAAAACAGTCAGCTTTATTTGTTATAAAATATAAAATGACAATAAATATAGCATGAAGCATTTCAATGAAAATATCATCACATTAATACTAAAGTCTTACACCGTACAGTCTTTGATTATGTATTATTGAGACATTAAATACATAAATAAAGTGATCACACTGAAATATGCTTTTTGTTTTTTCTACGGGACTAAGACAGGACAATAACATTGGACAGAACGAAGTCTGTCAGGGTAGCTAGATTATAATAAAATCAATGCTCTTAGTAACACCGCTTACAATAACAGCCTGTTGTTGTGAGCGGTGTTTAATTTTAACTCGATTTTTGAATAATAATAACTTCACACATCTCACACACGGCCGTCTGATCCCTGTGCCTGTACTGTGACAACTAGACTGCTGATAAACATAATTATACATTCCTAAATACATACATATAATTACACTCAGACACAGAACAAATGATCGTATTCATAACACAATTAGGTATTTGTCCTAGGTGGGAATCGAACCCTCGATCTCCGGCTTAGCAGTCAGGGTCACTAACCGCTAGACCAATAGGCCCGTCTAAACTAAATAATTCATATTGACTTAGGATTTATCGACTTCGGTTGTATAAGCTTTGGTTAGCCACTGAAGCGAATAGGTAGTCATTGACTTTAGCTTTCTAATGGGAGCGTATTTTTTTTTAATGGAGCAGGAAAACGTCAGTAAAAAAAATTTATACCTGAGAGTCCTATTATGTTCCTGTTCAAGGCTCATGAAAAGTAGTAGAAACAGGATCAAGAATGTATATTAACTATAGTCTTACCTTGAAATTAAACACCGCTATCTTGACCTAAACTAAGCAGAGCCTGTTTTGTTGTAGTAAGTCTTATAATAGGGCTTTAGTTCACTTGAGATAGTTTTATTTTATTTTAATACACATATTTTTAGAGAGCAGTTTGTATTGATATGTGGTAGGCACCTTTCGTTGGGTGAACCGACTGCTATTGTAGTTGCTAGTGTATTAAGACTAGATTATAATTATAGGGTAATTTCATTTCCTTCTAATAAACTACTTATTTAATAACTATAATAATATATACTGGGGGTATACAGCAACAACGTTCACTTGCACGCACAAAGTATGCACGCCTGTAAGAGATTGCTTTTTAGCGATAAGGCCGCCATTTAATATAATATAATATATATTAATATATCTCACACATCTCACACACGGCCGTCTGATCCCAAACTAGGCAGAACCTGTACTATGGTAACCAGACTGCTGATAAACATACATATATATATTTTTAAATAGATACATATTATAGATAAACTACAACCAGAAACAGACCAAATGACCGTGCTCATCACACAATATTTTGTCCTGGGTGGGTATCGAACCCACGACCACCGGTTTGCAGTCAGGGTCACTATCCACTTGACCAACAGGCCTGTCAAACAGGCCAACAGGCCTGTCTTTGTACATGATCATTAACTTGGAATACTATTGTATGTATAATATCCTGAATTGGTGTACAATAAAGATTATTCTATTATATTCTAAAGTATGTAATAGAGTTACATACACGACTGAACACTACCACCCAAAATACAAGCATTTACTTGTTTTGGGAGACAGTAACAGTACCTAAAGCACAATACATCTATTTGAGTTATTAGTACAATTATAAGTCATCTCGAGAACTTCTTTTTTTTATGGTAGAAGGGGGCAAACGAGCAGACGGTTCACCTGATGGTAAGCAACTACCGCCGCCCATGGACACCTGCAACTCAAAAGTCACAAGTGCGTTGAAGTAAGAACTATATAATTTTGTGACAGTAAAACCTTATTATTATTATTAAAAGTAACTACACTGCCCCAGTCAATATATCAGTTTTCGATTCGAAGCCCATTGTGGTGTTTAGATTATTGATAGCATAAAAGATACTAAGATACTAACTTAAAATCTAGACGAGACTACTATTTTGCAATCTATTTTTATAAAAGTAAAAAATAGCAACAAATATTGCTTTACAGAAATAAGAGTACATTTTTGAATATAATATAATAGTAATAATATACCTTACACATGTCACACACGGCCGTGTGATTCCAAACTAGGCAAAACCTGTACTATGGTAACTAGACTGCTAATAAACACACTTATATATTTCTAAATACATACATAATATTATAGATGTAGTACACCCAAACACAGAACAAATGACCGTGCTCATCGCACAATATTTTTCCTGGATGGAAATCGAACCCACGACCGTCGGTTTACCAGTCAGGGTCACTAACCACTAGACCAACAGGCCCGTCATTTTATATATAAAACCGTTATATATGCAAATGCACAGGAAGACCATGAGAGGGCGTAAAACACATTATTTTAAATGGTTGAGAGAATGAACCGCCTTATTTGTCGTTGGCGAAGATGCGTATGTGCCTACATTGTTCTCGTTCGAGTACATAAGGACCTAACGCTTGTGTACTCGGTATGCACGTACATGCATCGCGTTTGAAAATATATAATGATATGTATATGGATATTTTAAAGCTGTGTACTACAGATTATAAGACACCATTCTGTACTATGTTTTGTAGGTGTATGTAGATTCTTCTGGAAGGTTCTGATCACAATACAACATTTAAAAGTACTAAAAGTTTAAAGATGATCGTGATGACACCTTCTTAGTGTGAAGTAATGTAATAAAACAACGCTGCTGTGATAATCCAATGCACTGTAATTTTTGAAAACGACTTTTGACTTTGAAAGCTTTGTTACAGTTTTGTACCATGTTAAAACCCTAATTACAATACAATACAGTATTTTTAGATTATTGTCTCTTCTAAAATACACTTAAGAATAATAAAAGTATTGATCAAGGCTACTAAACCGACGTAAAGAAACTGATTGAGCGTTGTTAAGGCAAAACACTGTAAGTGGAGTTACAGTGTTTTGGATTGGCGCTGCAAAATGGGTAAAAAGATATGGAGCTAACTGATATTTGTTTTAATTTTTATATTGACAAAAAAGACAAAAATTGTCTCGCGTTAGTCTTTTTTTTTATCTTCCTAAACTTCTTCAAAATTTTTAACCTGTCACGGTGTCAGTTATTAATGGGTCAAGAGACTAAATGATCAAATTGAACAGTTGACAGAAGTCTACTAATTTATTAACCATAACACCGAAATAACCTCACCTTGTGAAAGTAAAGATATACCTACTTAGATAGAACGTGATTTTTTTTTATTAATTTTTTAGTAAAATCAATTACTGGATATTTGCTGTAGTATTTTAGATTTTTATTTTATTTTTATTTTATTACATGGTTATAGTTCCGTGTGGGGACGGATTAAGAATACGGAGTGTCACTACCCCTATTTACGCCGTGGGTGTCGTAAGACTAAGGGAGCAAACTACGCACCACTACGACAACAGCACTGCGAAGAGAAGGAAAACTTGACACAAAGCCTATACCAACCCGTCTGGTCAGTGTGGTATGGTAGGCCAAAACTTCCTTTCTAAGGAGAGGCCTATGTCCAGCAGTGGAATATTAAAGGCTGTTGATTTTATTTTAAAATTAAATTATTATGGGGATCCGAATACGCAACTTTGATTGTTGTAATTTTCGAAGTGAAGGCTTTAATATATAATAAGTAGCTTTTGCTTACGGATCTGCCCGCGTGTTTATCGGCTATTGTGAAAAAAAGTAGCCAATGTCCTTTCTCAAGAATCAAACTATCCCCATACCAAATTTGATCTTAATCCTTTCAGGAGTTTAAGCGTGGAGAGGTAACAGACAGACAGATATATTGACAGACAGGGACACTTTCGCATTTATTATATTAGTATGAATTAAAATTACACTAATACTTCTAATAGTTTCCTAGTGTGGAGTTTAAAAGACTTCGCCTATTTTTAATCATGATAAGATTTGAAATCTAAATACCAAATAAATATTAAAATTTTGATAAATCTACATTTGTTACTTGTCAATATATGTATATTGCTTCATTTAGTCAACTTTTGATACTAACTATCATAATGTTTAGTACTATTGTTAGTATTAAATATTATGATATATCGTACACTGCTTACCACACGGTATGAAAGCTTGTGTTTCTGACGGTACTCGCTCGTAGTGCGGGGAGGAGCCTCGGCCGGCGGTACACAAGTACACAAAGCGTAGCTCGCAGCAATTCTACAGGTCTGTGTACGCGTAATTGTGTTCTGTGTACTGACATTATATGCTTTATTGTTTAAAGAACCCGCCTTTGTGAGATAATGATATACATACTTATGGACAGCGTGGAAATAGCGACCTACACGCATATTATTCAGATATCATTATCAGCATAGCAGCTTATTTACCTGCGTTCGTGGTGACTGCTCTTCGTGTCACGGTAGTAGGGTCTTGTCACATAGGTGCAATATAATATTCTCTAAGGTTATAGTGAGCCAACCTTAAAAGATAGACATATGCTATCACAAACTTGTTTTAGAACTTTTAAAGAGGAACAATACTGTCATACATGATTTTTGCGAAACTTTAACCGTTTACTCAGCGCACGCAACTGAAGCTCTCAAAAGGAATAATTTACCCCCGTTTTTGCAACATTTTTCATTGATATTCCGCTCCTGTTGGTCGTAGTATGATGGTGTATAGCCTTCCTTGATATAAGGGCTATCTAATACTGAAATAATTTTTCAAATCGGACCAGCAGTTCCTTGGATTAGCGCGTTCAATCAAACACAAACTCTTCAGATAAATAATTTATATTATACTATAAACATTGATAAAAGACTATATTTTTTTAAGAATATTATATACAGACGCAAGTGCTTGTGCCAGGCAGCTCTCTCTCCTAGATGTAATTAGATGAATCACTCGGCGCCCGCGCCCCGTTTCCTCATATAATCTGCTGTAATCTCCTAAATGCAATAATCTTAGCTTTCATCTAACGCCCGTATAACACAAAATACAAACGAATATCAACTTTATTGCAAGACGTTACGATAGTATACGGGTCATTTAACAACTTTGCACTGACTGTTCGGTATAACAGATCAGTTAGGGTTGTCGCTATTGAGAATTGTTCGTTAACTTGTGTATTAGAGATGGCTTTTTTAGAATTATTGACACTTTTGCTTTAAGAATAGAATAATTTCTTTTAAGCCTAAAGGCCCAGTTGGGTTAATTGTTTGACGGTATTCAAGAACAGCCGGTGATTTAAAATTTTATTTTGTTTAAATTAAGATTTTTAAGAATGTATGCTAAATGTTCTACAAATATCGTAAATATCGGTCAAAAGAGACACAGACACAAACACAAACACAGACAACAGTTGGTTCAAGTTACAGGTATGCTTACCCTGACTGCTAGGCCGGAGGTCATGGATTCGAACCCAAGACAAATAATTGTGTGATGAGCACGATCATTTGTTCTGTACCTGGGTATAATTTATGTATCATCTTTATGCATTTAGAAATATCTAAGTACCTATGTTTATCAGTAGCCTGGTTAACATAGACTCTGCCTAGTTTAGGGTCAGACGGCGTGTGTTAGATGTGTAAGGTTCATCATCATCATAACATCAATAGCCTTTAATAGTCCACTGCTGGACATAGGCCTTTCCTTAGAAATTAGGTTCTGGCCTCATATATACTGTACTAACACTAGTCTCTACGAATATTGTTACTAACAAAATGGACACTCTGGTCTGAAATAAAGAGTATACTATAATTTCAAGTTAACAAACTAATTCTTTTTTCATTGAGAAATTATTTTTCTATAGGAAATGTAAAACATTACACAATTTCATACGTTACTTTACATTGCAAACCTAATTTCTCATACTCCCACTTAAATTCAAATGAACTAGGCAAAGCTACATGTATTGAGAAATATTATAAAGTCCTGTAAAGTGTAAGTATGTCTTACATTATGAGACACAATATACGATATAATTGGGAAGTGTATCAATAGGTACGTATGATATCCTTGTACCGTCTAATAAATATGTAAATGAGTACCAATCAGCAGCAGCCTTGTTGCAGATCAACCTATTTGAGAATTAAACATAGAAAGATTTAGAAGTATCATCATCAACAACCTTTAATAGTCCACTGCTGAACATAGGCCTCTCCTTAAAAAGGAGGATTTGGCCTGCTATACCACGCTGGCCAGACGGGTTGTAATAGGGTTTGTTTCAAGTTTTTCTTCTCTTTGCAGTGCTGTTGTCCTGCGTTGTTTGCTCCATTGGTCGGCTCTTACGACACTCACGGGATGAATAGGGGTGGCGATACTTCGTTTTCCTAATCCGTCACCACACGGTCTGAGGTTATTATTATTATATTAAAATGATTGTTGCCAAATTGTGGGAGTTGGAAACCCCCCCCTCTTATCCCTCAGGGGAATTGGCGTAAGTGTATGTATGTATGTTAATAAGAAAACAAATATGTATATCCATTAAGTGAAACTTAGTGCTAACTACACACCACCGTGGGAGAGCCATACCACAGCCTCACAGACAACCGGTGTTAAGCAATTCTTTCGTTGCCTTTCACTGAGTGAGTGAGGTTACCGGAGCCCAAATCCCCCCTCTTGCTGACTCGAGCGGGAGGGGCTCCAGCAAGGCACTTGTGACTTTTGAGTTACAGGTGTCCATGGGCGGCGGTAGGTGCTTACCATCTAGTGACCCGTCTGCCCCTTATACCATAAAGAGAAAAAAAAGCGTCACCCAAACAAACTATCTCGGCGTTCTACTTGACAAGCTAACTGGTTACTGAAAGACTAAACTTACCAGTGAAGAAATACTGTTGAAGTAATTTTATACCAAACAGTTCCAAATTATTGTGTTTCGGTGTGTGGTTAACTTATTATTGCAATTAGAGCGTGTAGAGATTCTTTCTTGAGATTCCTAACAAACCATGTTTTTATTCAAGCTTCAACAATGGTTGCTAGGTTCTAACAGTAAGGCAGTTCTCGTCATACACAATTACCTTTAATAACAATAGCAAAAAATCTATCTATTGTTTATTGTAGACACAGAACTACTTTTGCACAGCGAAAGTGTCAGGCACTGAGTTATATTGTTTATACTAAAATAAATCAGAATATGTATCTATTTATTTATTTATTAGGTTAACTCACAGCACATATATGTAACATTATTGGTAAAATCTCAGTAATAAGGTTCTGATATACATGCCACTTACGAGCTAACACAGCATTCACAGTTTAGACAAAATATTAACAAAATCACATATATTTGTCATGTAGACATATATTTTTCATAGAATAAATTAAGGTATAAATTAAATCCCTAACTGATGAAGGCACAGTTAAACGAATTGCTGCTGCAAACTATTTTTTTTCGGTATATAGTACAGCTTCAATAAACGTTTTAGTCATAATTTCAGTTACTATTATATAACATTTCATTAATGAGAGTAGAATATAATAATAATAATAATAATATTGTACCACATTCACACAACGCCATCTAGTCCCAAACTAAGCAGAGCTTGTACAATGGGTACTAGACAACTGATATAAATACATATATCCTTTTTTTTTGTAAATACATACTTATTATATGTGTCGCGGGGGACTTTACAAACATACGTGAAACGGACACAAAGAACACCCAGACTCAGAACAACAATTTGTAGATAACACAAAGTGATGTCTCACGTGGGGATCGAACCCACAACACTTAGCGTAGTAGGAAGTGGCGAGGTGACCGTTTAAACCACTACGCCATCCGCGAATGAATGTATACAACGCAACGACTTCTGTGTATACAACGCGTATGAATGCTAAAATCCTGAAGGCTACGCTTAGCCTCAAATAGTGGACATTTTATCATTCCTTAAGATTATGATTGATTTTATATACTGATAACTTTTCACAGTGCAGCCGATACATTTGTTCTTTTATAATCATATGGATAAATATTCCAACAGTGACGAGTAAATGTAAAGATAACGTTGTATAACGTTTAAAATTACGTGTAGTGACAACCCTGGAGGTCGCTGTCACAGTATTAGGGTGCCCTTGTTCAGCAGTAATGCAATAATTCGCAGCCGCCATCTTGCCCCACCGCTATCATTGTGTTTCAACTTACCGTCACAGAGTAGCCATGCACTATATATATTATAATAAATAAATGTTCACTCTTGAAGGGTTCTCGTTTTAGGATTGGTTAAATATTCAAGCAACCGCATAAAAATCACTACAAAAGTGAAGTTAAGTTTACACTGAATACGCCGGTTAAAGGAATAGTTCATAGTTTTATAAACTAGAACAAATGGCCACGGATAAGTTTACTAGTTATTTTTCTGCCAAAATAGTGGACGTTATTTACTAAAAGCCTCTTAAACAATATATTTAGATAGAGTACTGTTATCATCAAAATGTTGACAATTCCTGAAGGCATATATAGGTATATACACACACACACGTCTTTATCTGTGAAGGGGTATACAGAGTTGTACCTAATAAACACACACATTTTAACCTACTATAATTTAAGTTCGATTCACGTAGAAGCGGAACTCCGAAGGGTAGGGACGATATACTCGTACAATAGAATTATCAGGGAAGACGTTTTTCAAGTCGCATTTTTTTTATTTTACAAATTACACACACAAAGTCGTGTTATGTGTGATTTTCTATAGGATGGAGGTGGTTCTCAAACAACCACTAAGACTATATAAGTTGTATCACTCACAATAATATTCTTGATCGTTACAAGACATAAAAGGATTTTTTTTTTATATAGTGGCAAAGATCATACGGGTCACTCGATGACAAGAGAATAAGATAGTATCGGCCTACCTCATGATTTACTAGCAAATATGCGAATCGGTTCATTCATTTCCTAAAAAAATAAAGGTTGTTGTCTAGTCATGTCTAAAATACCACTACATAAACAATCATTAAAATAAACTAGTGTAAACCCAACATATTCATCAACTGACATTATAGTATTTACGTTAGAAATGTTAACAGGACTCTACAGCAGATAAGTACATATTTATGTTAATATAATAAAGCAAGATGGCTGCACGGGCTTCGATCTAAAACTCTGTATATAAAAGTAAACAAACTACGTTCCAGGAATATGTTTGAATAATTCACGAGTGACTTTAGCTCGTTAGGGGCGCGCCGACCCGCGCTCCCTTATTATGTACTATTCAAGATTTTTGTACGAATTTGAATATATTTGTAATAATTTGAATATTTGACTACATTTGTGATACAACGGGTAATTGGCGTGGCTTACTTGTCGTAGTTTTGAGTTGATTAATACTCAATAGCATCTAATTTGTTGACAGATGCTGAGTTTGCAAGGTTTCTCATTCTAGTCTCATCTCACCGAAGTTATGTTCATAAAGAATAATATGATGTGGTTTTACGCTACATGTGTAAATGTTTTGATGATGTTTTATTATTAAATTTGTTTTCTATTAAACTGAAATGTCCTACACTGTAATATTTATATTGGTCAAATAAAAATAAATTATTATTATAAATTCGGACTTTTAGCAATAGTTTTTAAGACTCAATAGTAATGATCATTACTTACATTCTTAGTAATCTTTTCACATAAGCACAAATATACGGCTTGAGTCGTCTAAGCCATTAATAATAATTAATAATAATTAATAATTATCATGTCAAGTTGATTAAGTACCGCCGTAGCCTTAATCTGAAAGTTCTTATTGAGGTAAGTAACCTTAAAGGCGGCGGAATATTGTTTCAAATTCATTCGAGCATTACAGCACGCATAACGAAACTACTCAAGAAAGCAGACGATCTATGACCTGGAATGGATAGCGGTAGTGAGCACTGCTTAGGACCCGGACCATGTCTCCCCAAAAATCGGGTTTATAACTAGGCCCTATCCAGTGGGAAGCCGCAAGGTTTAAAGTAAGGAATATCGCAAATTTTGGATGAGAACTGATACTTTGACTATACTAAGCCCGCTTTTTGTGACCATGATCAGTGCAACCTAGTCAAATTGTCAAGCAATTTAAAAGTACACATTTAAAAGTTACCACAAAGACGCCACTTAAATCATCTGACAAAAAAGTAAATGCTATTGGAGGAATTTCTATAAATCGCGTTAAATTTCCGTCATATGTTCATCAATAGCTTTTAATAGTCCACGGCTGGACATAGGGCTCTTCTTAGAAAGAAGATTTTGGCCTACTATACCACGCTGGCCAGACGGGTTGGTTTAGGGTTTGTGTCAAAGTTTTCCTTCTTTTTAAGGTGTTGGTGTCCTGCGTTGTTTTGCGCCCTTAGTCGCCTCTTACGACACCCACGGGATGAATTGGGGTAGTGACATTCCGTATTCTTAATCCGTCACTACACGGACTCATATGTTAGTAATATTATAATAAATATTTGAACACGAAAGTTAAAAATATAGTATAACTAGATTGTATTTAATATAACGAAGAACATTATTACGAAAACAGAATTTTTCAGAGCTATCATGTACGTTTAGCTTCACACATATACAAATATAATAAAACTGAAGAGATTTTTTGTTGTATTCGTAAATCCCTGGAACTATTTATCAGATTTGAATAAATACTTTTGTAATAAATACATTATTTATTGTGGAGAAGGCCTAGTCTAAATGTATTTGTGAACAAAAAATAAATCTTCACCGAAATAGATTGTCATTGCCGTTTTCAACAACTTACTCTGATTAAGTAAACGCTTAACTCCGATGACATTAAATCAGAGAGAAGGCTATAACGTTAATTCATCTGGCCCATTGATCGGTCCAGTCGGGCCGGCTCCACTTAATAGCCAGCACGGCTTTTATCGTAATTGCTTGAACGAATGTGTCCCCTTTTCATGTACACAACATAACATAGATTATTTACGAATTTAGCAGATGTGATGACTCTTTTAATACCTGTATGACCAATGAATTCATTGAAAATAACAAAATGTAGGTTATGTTAAACTACTCAGGCTGGCCTACAGCTTCTTTTCTTACTTCACAATGTACTACTAAATCCTAAATGTGGTGACGGATTAAGAATACGGAGCGTCATCACCCCTGTTCATCCCGTGGGTGTCGTAAGAGCCGACTAAGGGAGCAAATTACGCAGGACAACAGCACTGCAATAAGAAAGAAAACTTGACTCAAACCCTATACCAACCCGCGTGGTAGGCCAAATCCTCCTTTCTAAGGAGAGGCCTATGTTCAGCAGTGGACTATTAAAGGTTGTTGATGATGATACTTCTAAATCTTTCTATCTTTAATTCTCAAATAGGTTGATCTGCAACAAGGCTGCTGCTGATTGGTACTCATTTACATATTTATTAGATGGTACAAGGATATCATACGTACCTATTAAAACACTTCCCAATTATATCGTACTAGCTGATCCGCGCAACTTCGTCTGCGTCTCTCAATAGTAATAAATTTTCTCCGTTTTTGAAACATTCTTCATTGGTGCTCCGCTCCTATTGGTCTTAGCGTGATGATATATAGCCTATAGCCTTCCTCGATAAATGGGCTATCTAACTCTGAAAGAATTTTTCAAATCGGACCAGTAGTTCCTGAGATTAGCGCGTTCAAACAAACAAACAAACAAACAAACAAACAAACTCTTCAGCTTTATAATATTAGTATAGATATTGTGTCTCATAAGTAAGACACACTTACACTTTACAGGACTTTATAATATTTGGCAATACATGTAGCTTTGCCTAGTTCATTTGAATTTAAGTGGGAGTATTAGAAATTAAGTTTGCAAGATATAGTAACGTATGAAATTGTGTAATGTTTTACATTTCCTACACAAAAATAATTTCTTAACGAAAAAATAATTATTTTGTTAATTTGAAATTATAATAATAATAACCCTTTATTTCAGACCATGGTGTCTATTTTGTTAGTAACAATATTCTTAGAGACTAGTGTTAGTACAGTACATATAGAAAATAAACCACAAAAACAAAGAAAAATAGACATACATAAAAGACACACAACAATCATTGCTGCGCCATTCCGTACGCAATGGCGCTACTGGTACCTGGAGACGGCATCGGCGACAGCAATCATTCTTAATTTTTAACAGTAAAATATCTGTCTAAAGAAAGCACAATCAAGGCACAAACCCATCATACGGTCGTAAACTGATTTTATTTGTGTTATACATTTTTTTTTTTTTGTTTTTTTTTTTACTACTACCCCTAGCAAGTGAATATAGCCAGGGTCTATGGCAAGCTACTCCTATCTCTTATCATTTACAAGTTTTACAGTCCTGCCCTTAGGGGGCTTTATTCCTATTCTAACACTCTCATTCCTGTTCTCTAGTACCATACCAGTTCTCGCAAAACATGCCTCTCGTAATTCCATGCATCAGTTCCATACTTTCCATTCCTTGTCTGTTAGGGATCATTTGGGGTTTCAATAACTTAATTCTCCGTTTTATTTGTTAAACGGTCGTGTTTTAGTCGTATACCCGGTTCTATTTTAATTTTAACAAAATGCTGATTACGCAGAAGAAGACTTTGTGCACCTAAATAACAAGTCTTTATGGAGATATGAGTCAACGATATTTTTCTTATACGTTACATCATCAGTTAAGTATTAAGTGTGATGATAAACATGTTTTCACTATGTTTCACCTTTAATTTATCATTGTAGTAATATACCGGGCCCATTAGTCTAGTGGTAACTGGTCCTGGCAACTGAGACAGAAATTGTGAGTTTGATGCCCGTAAATAGCTATGTGAGAAGCAGGATCATTTGTTCTGTATTTGAGTGTTGTTATTTTTTAAGGAAGATGGGATCATCGGATATAAAGTGACTACCGCCGCCCATGAACGCCTATAACTCAGTGGTCATAAGCGTGTTACCAGCCTTTAAGTGATGGTCTTTTAATAAATAAAATAAATATTTTTTTTAGACAACTCCCGCGTTAGGAATATATCCAGTGTCGCAGGGGACTTTACAAACATACATGAAACGGACACAAAGAACTTCCAGACTCAGAACAACAATTTGTGGATCACACAAAGTGTCATCCCATGTGGGGTTTGAACCCACAACACTAGGCTTAGTAGGAATCGGCGTGGCGACCGCTTAAACCACTACGTCATCCGTGCAGTCGTTGTATATGTGTATTTTTTATTTATAAGTATGTTTATCAAGTCTGGTTACAATCTATACAGGGTCTGCCTAGCTTCGGATCGGTGATGAGGTGACCTTTATGACGTATGAATGTATTCTACTTACTTGTACCATCCTAGGGCACAAGTGTGTAGGCACTAAACTGTGATATGATATGGCACTTCTGCCTTTTTATTATTTAGGAGTTAGCAATAGGTTAAGTGTGTATTTCCTGAGCGGAGGTACCTCCTACAAGGTGGCACTCACCGTAATGACAATCCCACCCTCGCAGTCTCACTAGAACCTACAACAACTCTTTGATTTTAAGTATTTGTTGATTTCAATGGCTGCTTATATACTATCGTCTATACTTTTCTAATAAAAAATAATGCCGAGAGCGTGATTTTAAAAGGCTTTCAGTGTTTATTGTAACGTAATGCACGCAGCGTTAAGATGGGATGGGATTAAGACTCATTTGAATAGATATGCTACGAGTAATCATGTTAAACTCGAATGAACACGGTTGGCTCTAACAGTGTTATGTTTAAGATGCCTCTTGACATTGGCTAGTAAGTAAATTTCCACAGGATGTACAAAATATTTAAGTAAAATACAAAATATTGAAGAATTCCTTCAAGCGCTTTGTGGTAAAGAGTCGTTCTCAACACAAAGAGGTATTGTTAACGCATTGAGAGGATCAGTCCTCTGAAGTTTTCTCATTTCAACATTTCCATATTATTTTGTTTAGAGGTCGCATTTCAGAAAGGAATGCCTCCTCGGGTCCCTAACGAAGGCGGCGGACATCAAACGGCGCGCCGCTCTCATTGAAATGAGAACTTTTCTTTGAAAATTGGACGCCGAAATTACGTCGTTGTATTATTTATGTGCTTTTTATATACAGCCTTAATTTTATATATATTTTGAGGCTTTGACGCGAATACGTCATTATCTCTGCCGGTGATATTGATATTATCTCGTTGTTAAAGTATCTGTTCAAAACTAAATAATACATAATTATATTTTAAATTTGGAAGGTATTTTTTGACAGATTGTTATAAGAGATACCCAAGGTTATAAGAAATGACATCAAAATAGTTTGTTTTTGATCCCGGATCGCAAAAAATTACAAGACATGAATTATTCGTTGTTTTAACGACGAAGAAAGGTTGTTGGGTTAAATGATACCTAAGTGTTCTCTTTATGATTTTTATAACTTAATAGTAAAGCATTATACTTAATTAATAATTAGGTGGTCATATCTGCTAATGGCTGCAAAACGTATCTTGGAGACTTCAACCCGATGGATTAAGGGTTAAGGAATGAAACATCTGGTTGGGTGCTTTCTACCGTTCGTTTATCGATTCTTGGTCTCCTCTTTAAGATACGTGTCGTACCTTTCTAGATACGAAGGCGAAGAACTGAAGGCTATATTGAAAGGTTATTGGGAGTTGCTTATGTTAAGGTGTGGACTGAAATATGCTTGTTAATTCTTTAACTTTTAAACATAAAATTGTAACATAGTGCAAAAACACTAAGCCGCACATTAGTGATGCCAAAAACGATATTTGTTTCGTAACTTAAGTCAGGAGCTGGTTAAAAAATCATGTTGTTTTGCTTTGAACATTTTATATGTTATGTTTCTAAAACTCCCGATATAGATAACATTTAACCCAGATATAATACTTGGTCAAAAAGTGAAAGTTATTTACACCGTTCACGAGTAAAGATATTTTGAGCACGGTGTGTGTTGTCTTGCGTTGATGTCTTTTGTTCTTTGGTCACCTGAGCGCTCGTGTTTAAATCTATTCATTGTTTAGGAATATCACTATTTTCATTTCAATTTCATTTATTCTTTACTGTACCCATTAGACTCATATATTTATATGAGTAACAAGGAAATGTCACGTACAAAGGCGAGCTTAGCCCAAAACTGAGTTTTCTTCCTGCAAACCTCAAGTGAATATAGGATAGCAGAGAAAGGGCACAGCCATGCGTATTTGGGAATCACTAGAGAAAAGTGTGTAAATCAAATCAGTACCGACATTGATTTATACGGTAAAACAAGCTGACCCGGCAAGCGTTGTATTGCAAAACAAAAAAAAATTAGGGATGGGTCACCCTTACCATTTAGGGGTATGAAAAATAAATGTTGGCCGATTCTCAGACCTACCCGATGTGCACACAAAATTTCATGAGAATCGGTCAAGCCGTTTCGGAGGAGTACGGGAACGAACATTGTGACACGAGAATTTTATATATAAGATATAATATGCAATATACATATAATATAATATGCATTTAATATATTATCCTTGCATTTATACTCTATTATATTTTGAGATTCAGCCAATGACGAGTCTCATGTGATACGAGTATAGCTAAGCTATAATTAATACGTGTGTAGGTAAAAACGTAAAATTCGCTTCGGTAGCGTAGTGGTTAAGGCATTGGACTTGCGATTGAGAGGTCGTGGGTTCGAATACTGACCTGTACACTACCGAAGTGAGCCCATTCCTAATACAAACAATTTAGCTTAGCTGGAGGGGTTAATGGGAATACTAGTAATTTCGGTTGCTAGTAAGCTAAAAAAAAAAAAATTAAAAAAAACCAGCTCGTTTCTCTGTAAGCTGCCACTGCGCAACGAAGAAAGCCCTAAAAAAGCCATATTTACATTTTCACTTTAAATTGAATTGAAATACTTGACGGATAACGATCATTAAAGATAAAATATTAAATTCAATTAGAATTATAAAAATACAGCTTGATAAAATGCCTAATTATCGAAGTTAAATTGAATACCTTAAAAAAAATAGTTTCTTTAATAATTTATTCACATTTTCATATTCAAGACACTTTTATAGCGAGAATGTTATTAATTCATGCTCTTTATTGTTATATACTGAAGCAAAGGTTTGAATTACAATACTGTTGTCAAAAAGAATTTTCTCTCAATTATTAATTGTAAAGTAAAATTATCCAAACAAAGTTAACGGATAATCCCTCATCTAGAACCGACCGTTTCTTAATAAAACAGAAACTATTTTGCTCTTAAGGATAAACACGATGGAACGAAACTTAAGCTTAGTATAATATAATAAAAATAAACAAACTGAGAAAAAAATAATAGAAATGCACAAGAGATGAATATTCAATACAAATAACAGGTCTTTACCTATGAAATTGCCGTTTTGTATGCAATAAGTGAAAGTACTAATTTTTTCAAGTTTTTTTATTTTTGTTATTCGAAGTAATCACCCATGCAATCGACGCATCTTTGCCAACGCATTGGCAGTTTATTGATGCCCTTCTTGTAAAAATCAGCTGGACGGGAGGCAACAAACTCTTCAAAGGCATTTTGTATTGCCTCTCGGGAATTGAATTTTTTACTCACTAAAAAGTTGTCTAAATTTTGGAAAAAGTAATAGTCGGTAGGTGCAAGGTCAAAGGACAGTCTCCAAGCTGCAAGAGCTGGGGTTGGAAGCTCTCCCTCATCCGCCATACTCACCAGACCTTGCACCTTGCGAATAACAGAAATAAAAAAGTTTGAAAAAATAAGTACTTTCACTTATTGCATACAGAACGGCAATTTCATAGGTAAAGACCTATTATTATAAATGCGAAACTGTCTATCTGTTACCTCTCCACGCTTAAACCGCTGATGAAGTTTAAATGAAATTTGGTATCGAGAATATGATTTTTTTAAAAGCACATAGGCTATTTATAAAAGCATTATAAATCGATATACACGCGGGCGAAGCCGTGGGCAAAAGCTAGTAAGGAATATTTCGAAGATAAAACTTTAATAACTGTCGACGACACCAAATATAAATGTAATAAACAAAATAATTATATCTTTGTAACTTAAAAGTGTTTATCTCATAAATACATAAACGCATCGACACAGCCGTTCGATCGAACCAATATGTCGACCTTTTTATGTTAATGTACAATACGACCTCCTCCTCCTCAGGGCGGGGGTGCGGGGGGGGGGGAGGGGAGGAGTGGATCGAATGTTATTGTGCAATAAATAAGTTCCAATAACTTTACTGGAATATGTGATAACTTGACTACTAAGTTATGTATCGAGGCGATGAGAAATCACATACTTTAACTTAAATGTATTTACTTTGGCTGACTTTTGGGACTTGAATATTTTACAGATTCAGATAATACTAGCTGCTTCCTGCGTCTATGTCCTAGTTTCAATTATTTTTCTATCGGAACCATTACCTTCTTTTTACGATGATGGTCCAGAAGCTCATTTTCTCATTAATAATGTTAGTTAGGTTGATAACATGTAAGTATGTAGGTTTTCATAGTAAACATATTAGTGTTTATGTAAAGTAAATTTGTAAACAAAAGGAATGGAAAGGAATGATTACATTTTTACTTGAACCCAGTTAACTTATTTCGCAAAAAGAAAACTTAACCAATTCTGAATTGTCTATTATTATAGTCCCACAGACAGCTAATGTTTATTATCTTATTTCAGCCCTTTTTTAATGTCTACACTAGCATAATATGATTGAAGAATTTTTTTTTTTTTGAGATGAACGCAAGCAGTCCAGAAGTTGTCAATCTGATAAAAGTAGGATATATTTTTGCACTTTTTGAGGAATGTTAAAGAAATGCTTGTGGTGAAAACTGCAGAAAAACTAGTAGTCAATAAGATTTTCAAGAAGCATAAATTAAAAGCATTGGTTTAATTGCAAGAGTCAATATGACCCATGTTGTTCATGTTTTACACAGATGTTAAAACCATGTTGTTTTCTATTTTGTAAATAAATGTTTTTTTATGGTATAAAGGGGCAAACGAGCAGACAAGTCACCTGATGGTAAGCAACTACCGCCGCCCATGGACACCTGCAACTCAAAAGTCACAAGTGCGTTGCTGCCCTTCGAGTCCCTCCCGCTCAAGTCAGCGGGAGGGTTGATTTGGGCTCCGGTAACCTCACTCACTCAGTGAAAGGCAACGAAAGAATTGCTTAACACCGGTTTTCTGTGAGGCCTTCGAGCCGGCCCATTCGTGCCGAAGCATGGCTCTCCCACGGTAAAAAATGTGCCTAATATTTATTTTCTTTATTAAAAACGTACATTATTTCCCCAGACGGTAGCGCACACAACAATCAACACAACACAACGCTCAGAAAACAATCTCTCACATAACACATTATGCATATTACGGCATCGTTCATTACGGCCCTTACCGACGCCATATTGCATTGTAGTCAAGGAGTGGGTGTATAAAAACTATTCTCACTAATGTCATTGTTGATGACGTGCGGGGAAAGCGTAGGTCCGGGGGGATAGTCATTACCGGGAGGACATCGTTAACGTCCGGAACTGCATCGTTACCTATAGACAAAGCCTCCTCTGTTATATACCCGGCCATTTTTCATCATACCGTATAGGAAGGGAGCTGGGAGTCGATTTTCTTGGGTCCTGGTTGAGCTGAAGGCCCTTATGGTGTATGACACACAACGTACAACCTATTATTAAGTATAAACTATGCTTCACAGTTCTATCGCGTTAAATTATTTTCTTTGGGCGATATTTTTCTATGAAAATCATACAAACAATAAATGAGCTAATAGTTGAATCCCGGCAAGCGGCATGCTATCGTCTCTGCCTATCTTAAACCGGAACGAGGCATGAGTGTATGTATGAATCAATACCTCTTTTTTAACACTATGATATAATACGAACTCCTTACATGAAATGAAATTAACTGATGTTTGGACCAGGTTACATTGCCCATACGTATTTACGATTGTATTTCATTAAACAAGAATGTTTTAAACTTAATTTAATATAATTCCCTATTTAATAAAAAATGTTTTATTATGTATTCAAATCAACATTTGCGCGATTGGTTAACAAACATTAAGACACAAACTTTATCATTTCTAAATTTATCTTGTTGTGTCTATGTTTAGTTAAAATGAACATGTAGTTGAAAACCAAAGCCGTCAATTAATCATTGTCATTACTTTATCTAACCGTTTGTTCAATACCTAGCCTTAATTTTCTACTTTTAAGGCTTATTTTAAAAGAAAAAAACAATTAAAAAATATTGAATAATTTGAGCAGAAGGCTAATTCCAACTCCTCGACTATACCTGTATATACCCTCGGCAGCAGCAGACGTCTGCGGGAGGAGGGAACACGAGGCGTGGCGTCATCTCCTTCGTTAGCAAATGCATCTCGTAATGAGCGTTTTGTTCAGCAAATGTAAAAATATATAAAATGCACTATCAAGTAATGCGGCTCCCTCCCGAGCCGACTGCGTTTGGCCGGAGTCGTTCGCTATCATGGCGAATAAAATTTTCGCTAAAGTCGGAATACGTATCTAACTTAGTATCATGAAACTGGCAATTCAACAAGAGTTATCACAAATATGGATGGGTCTTCTACTTACCTTATAAAACATTATGTGAGTATTTTTAAATTTGTCAAAAGTTGACCAAACAAATATTGCCGAATTTTATTGTTAACACATATGTTTTTTTTAAACAAATCGGTTAAACTCTCACGGTAATACTCCTTACCAAATCCACTCTAAATCCATTGAGTTTGGCAATTGTACTCACTAGCATCCAAGTTTTTCATACTTATACGTATACAGTAAATTATTTTAAAAGACTATATTTTACTCTAACATTTTTTCGTAAAATATAACTACACAGATTCAAGTCTTTCGCGAAGTCGTTCGCTATTGCTATGCTAGTTTTTCGCTGTTGTCGATCTCGAGAGCAGTTAGTCGTCAGTCGTTCATCATCGTAATAATGAGCGCCGTACAAATTAATGTGTGCCACACCCACACACACACACACCCGCACACCAGCGACTTATGTGAACATACATATATACTGATGGCTGGCTGAATTACGCGGAGACAATACCCCGTATATGTAGTGATTATTTGCACCTAACTGTGAATAAGGACAAAGTTTTGTATAGTTTTTTAAACCGAAGTTATATGAAAAGTATGTACATGTGACACGTCAAATGGGACCGAAACTTGTCTCATTGCAATCGAATGTCCAATACACTGAAGACGAGTAGACGGGTCACCTACACTCACGGAAAGTGACCATCACCACCCATGAACGTCTGCAACTCAGGAGTCACAAACGCGTTGCCGGCCTTTCAGGGTTTCCCGGTTCTATGAGAATTAACGTAATTATCTAGTGGTGAGTACCTATATATGCTTGTGGCTCAAGTACCTTCTACCTTACGGACTTGGCGATGGATGGCGCACTAGCCAGACAGCCTGTGATCACTGCCGGTGTAACCAGGTCGAAACATCCTGAGATTAAATATTACGAACTCGAAAGTTTCAAAGTTACTATAAAATGTTACTGTTTATCGTCGTGAAGAATCAAATAAATAAAAAGAAAATGAGTGTTATTGGCATAGCGAATAAACTGAATAAAACCTCATAATATTCCACTACTAAGTACATGCAATGCAGATATTTTTTAAATGAAAACTGCCAATAGTGACCCAATATTATTATAATGGCGACTAACGTTTTTATAAATGTATATGGGGACATCTCACGTTTGAAATTGATTGCAGTTTAATGTCATTAACTTATGCCTTAGGATCAAACTAAAACAGACTTCAAAAAAGCGTGTAATATCTAATTACATCTGTTTCAAATGCAAAACAATCATTAAAATAGGTTTAGATACAGACAAATCACAAAGATAAGAAGTAATATACAGAAATCAACCAACAAAAGAATCAGAAACTCCCCTTTGCAAAGTGTGCAACATAACTTTAATATCATATTGCAATAACAAATATGTGTAAATAATTGACACTTTTTCGAACATTCAATGTCCCACCCTCGCGGCTGAGACCCGCCCTGGGGTGCTGCATCGAGACCCAAACAAAGGTGTCTTCTTACAAGCTATCGCGTCGGATTCACATCACGGACCCACTGTCACTGTCAAACATTCAGAGCTTTGACATTGAGATAATACTGTCGGACTCAAAGTGCGTCTGTAACAACTGCTTTGACATTGAGATAATACTGTCGGACTCAAAACGTAACAACTGTTAACATCTGTAGATCAGTGACAACAACAAAACACAATGGCCGGCATGCCATCGGTGCTGTGTTTTATTTGACATCGATTTAGGTTTCAATATGTGAGATGGGAGATTAAACGTATTATTTTTGCATTCCTCGTTCAAATGTAATAACTGGTATTGTTTCAAACGTTCGAACTGTGCACAGATTATGCTCATTTTCGGTACGATAATCGAACGTTCGAATTATACTTAAAGACAATCATAATAATAAATTTAGTTTTAGTTAGATCAGCACTATGTTTCATTTTTATACTTCTATTTGTTCAATTATTGCGGTAAGCGATAAACTCGGTTGAATTCATACTTTTAAATTATTTTATACCAGATGAAAAGGCACATACACTATGTCCTTTTCTGTATCCCTGCGTCGTGTTTAAGAATGATCGGATGACCGATATGGTAACGAATAAAACATGAATAAACAGACATTGAGTCATATATATATATATATATATAAGGCAAACACAAAACAGTCAATTTTATAATTCTCTTTTAATTTTGAACCGATTTTCTTTTTATTATTTCGTTATTTAGAATACCAAAGTATTCGAGAAAGAAGAAGTAATATAAAAAATATTAGAACCATTTTTTCACCACATCCTATTAGTTTTTTTATTATTATCGTTTCATTGTTCGGTCGAATATTGACTTATTTAGATCACCAGTAGGTATATTGGGGGGGGGGGGGGGGGGGGCTCAGCACCACACCACGCCGGTCATATGAAGCTAATTTATGACTAGATTTCGCAACATTTTTCTTTATGCTTAGCTCCTGTTGCCTTTCATTTTCGTCGATTGGCTATGCAACACTAAAATAATTTTTCAATTCGACCCATCGGTGCCTGAGAATAATGCGTTCAAACAAAGACACAAACAAACCCTTAGCTTTATAATATTAGTACAGATTTGCCTGTTTGTCATTACTATTCATTTGTATTCACTTATTTATGCACATGAAACAAAATAAAGACTTACTCAACAGATCTAGTCCTTCATTACACAATGTTGCCACAGCTGCTTTAAACATATCATCACTAATGAACATTGACTATTAATGACATTCAAATGAGCCACTTACTTTATCCATCTATCAACCGCCATTTACCTAGCAGACTTTTAATCTATAATATACTACGTTTAAATACTTTAGTAAGATAAAAACTCTATTATTACTATCTAATGAAGATGAGTCGTGCTATGACAAGGCCATCAATTATGACAGCCTATATCCAGTTCAGCCTCACCCAGTTTTTGTGGACAAATAAAAGCCAATGATTTGTGGTGCGGCTGAAGAAGTCCCCCTTCCGCCCACTCGTGTAGTACTATCGAACCGTAAAGAGTTGACAGTCCGACGTAATGGCCTGGGTCGACGCTCGCTCACAGAGCCACGAATTCAATAGTAATATTTTTTTGGAATTTTATTTTAAGTGAAAACTACTACAATTTTTTTTGTTTGTCATCAACATCTTTTATTAGTCCACTACCGGACATAGGCCTCTCCTTAGAAAGGAGGTTTTGCTGTGCTGTTGTCCTGCGTAGATTACTCCCTTAGTCGGCTCTGACGCCTACGGCATGAATAGGGGTGGTGACACTCTGTATTCTTAATCCGTCACCACACGGTATTTTTATAGTTTTTAAGGCAACTTTTATAGATACACTAGCTGGCTCACTCAATTCGGCTCTTATTGGTCTTATCGTGATGTTATACAGTATATAGCCTTCCTCAATAAATGGGCTATGCAACAATAAAAAAGGTTTTTTCATCCGAACAACTCTTCAGCTTTACAATATTAAAATAGATTATTGGAAATTTATAATCTCAGTTCAATTTGATCGACGTTGATTAACCAATAAATGATCTTTTCTTATAAATATTACAGCGATGTAGCTCCAATTTATACGTCTAACAGATATTTTATTTCTAATAGACATAGACATTCTTACTCTAACTAATTAATTTAAGAATGTTTTGGACGTTGTCCAAGTTGTGACATTGGAATAGGCATGACGTTGCCAGAGGCCACTGATACCACCACTAAATAGGCTGAATTTGAGTTATCTTTATTGTTTTTTTTTACAATGTTCAATTATTATTGCCAATGAGAGTAATTTTCTTTACTCGATTGCTAATAATTAATTATCTTTAACCGAGACTGAATTTGCACTGGACGTGTGTTCAAGTGAAAACAACATAATACTGACAAGCGTCTTAACAATTAATCTTCTTTTAAGTCAGAAATACCTTTCTTAAAAGAGTTGGCGGAAGTTTAGTTCAGAAGTTTCTTAAAGGAAATGCAGTAGTTCTGATGGTCAGTTACTGTGTAGGGATCTAGGTTCATAATATACTACAAAGAGCTATGGCTACAAAACCTACCATTTCCTTCATTCTTTTCATACAGTAATTGCGTATGAAGTATTTATGTCCGGCGCTAAAGTATGTAGAACTCACCACCAAACAGCAACTGCAGTCACCAAAATAAACAAATTCTGAGATATTTTCGCATCTCGCGATGTTCACAACCAATATTCTTCGCGTGATGCTGTCACGCGACGATTTGCGATTTTCTAAAGAGTGCTCAGTTCGAGGGTGCTCGCTGTAACCGTGCATTTCACCACCCCCTCCCCCCATCTGGCGTGCACGGTGGGCGCACTTGTAGAGGCTTTAGTGGAGGGCACTTCTTTAATCGTAACCTGTGACAGCCATCTTCGGATGCGTTTATTGAGCCAGTTTAAACTGTTTAGTTTGACATTTAAAACTAGTTACAGCTTTAACGTTTATTACTTTTTAAATTTATTAAATATTTTTGTAACGTTATATTATTACTTTTATTTAAAATTATGACGTTTGAGATGGTACTGATGATATTTATACCACTTATAATTACAGGATCCCTATGATAAAGCGCAAGAACGGTTTAGATTAACATTTATATAAATTAGCTTTTATCTTTACTTATCCGTCACAAATGAACAGTACCGGAATTTTTTCCACTTTCTTATCGGAAAAATATTGCTAAATTCAAGAACGGTAAACCCAATGTCAGAAATAAAATGCAAGTCATAAAAGAAACCAGCCGAAATCCTTTGTAACGTTATTGTTTGTTATTAACATTGTGCGAACCCTAAACATCAGAAAGATGATAATGTTTTGGACTCGCCCAACAAGAGAGTATTTCTTAAATATCAATTTCGAATACTAAATTCTCATCAAACCCATCAGAGCACGAATGTGTGTTATCTAATATATGAAAGTGCGTATCAAGTGAGTTGCGTCTTTTGCGTGAATACAGCTCCATATACATAGCTGGGTGGGTACGCGTAATCAAATCTCATCTTGTAAAGCATGCGTCAGCGAACACCGCGCGGCTGTGCGTTTGTGCTGACGCGGCCAGCTGCGCACGCCCTTATGTAATAGGGTATGTGTGAACTGCTGAGTGAGGCATTTTTGTGATAGGATTTTAGAAGCGATCGACTAGAACTATTCACTTGGTTGAATGTGCGAGGCTTCAAAGGGTTTTTCTGTGTTAAAAAGTGATTCAAACTATTGCATGTTATAATTATTTTCATTAAGAATATTAGGTACACTTTATTAGATCCTATTATTTTTTAATACTTTTGAAATATAAGAAGAATATTTTGTGGGAAGCAATTTATTTAAAGTTTTAGTTTTTTAAAGGATTCTAACATGATGATGATCCTAGATTTCTTATAAAATATAGCTGTTAGATATATGGTCTCTGTTAAAGATATTGTAAGCCTCATAACTCTTTACTACTTGGGTATATCAACTCTAAAATCAACTGGTCTGAATTACCTGACATCAAATTTAATGACGATGTACTGTCTATTATTTTATGGGACTAATCCCACCCACACGCCCACCACTGTAACTCCTGTACACCAGGATCCACAGCAGTGACCCACGAACACACCGAGCTATGACACTCGGGAAGTCCCAGGAAGAAATTAAACTGTCTTGGAACCCGCAACGAAATTAATCAGAAGAAAATTGGAGGAGTTAGAAATACAGTAAATCTACTTCCCTCCTTAGCAAAGCGGGAGACAAAATGAAGTAAAATAGGCATACACCCTTTTAAACAGGGAAGCACCACGGCCACAAAATATTACGGGTCCTACGTGAGCTATTTTTGATTTCTATAATATGTATGGCAGAATCGCCTAATCGCACGGAAATTCACCCTAGTTGACACAAGATCCCCATAGTATACCGCCCCAGATGTCACCTGCAAGGTATTCAGCATTATATTACTCTCGATTAGTAGTTGTGTTAAAAACCTAGGCATTCTGATTGATATTTATCTTTATCTTAGGGCCCCTAAGTTAGTCAAAAAAAGCTATTTATGTCCCGTGGGTAAATGATCATATTTCATTTCATCATATTTACGCAAATGTGATCATGTGACTCAATTTTGTAAATTACTCAAGTGGCTCCCAATTCGACTTCGACGCAATACACATATTCTTTCTATACTTTGTAGTATCTTAATCAATCCATCTACCTCACCTTACTTAAAGGAACGTTTTGTGTTCCTCAGTGACACACATCTGAGATCCTTAAGATCGTCGGAATCTTCGGAGCTAATGGTACCTAGCTACACTACCATGTTCTATAACAAGTCATTTACAGTACAGGCTGTCAGATTATGGAACGCCGTGCCGATATCCATAAGACGTGCCCAACACTTAGATTTTTGAGTACCTACTGTTTGTTTTCAATAACTGTACATGACTAAATGATTTCATCGTAATTAATATATAGGTATTGTATATATTATTTATGTCGGTATCGTATCCTATCGTAGTCCACTGCTGGACATAAGCCTCTCCCATTCCACGCCACTTAGATCTATTTTGGGCTTCTTATTTTCTTCTTCTTTTTTCTTGTGTGTATGTATAGTTATGTATAATTTTTATATTTATTTTTACACTACTGTAGTTTCAATACACATAGACTATTCATTGTTTCTTCTAATCTACTGTCGATTTGTCCATCCAAAGGTTGGCTGTAAGAGATTGTTTTAGCGATAAGGCCGCCCATTGTACATATCCGTCTTTAATATTTATCTAACATATTGTAATTGGTGTACAACAAAGAATATTCTTTTCTATTCTATATAAAGTTTGACAGAAATATTTATTTCTCATTTAACAAACATATACCGTCGTATATGTATACTTCGAGAATATTCTATTGATTTAAAGTAAAGCTCTGACCTCATCTGAAGCGTAGTCATACCAACAAACCACCGTCTCAAATAACGATGCATAGCTTTTTTAAAATAACAACAAATAGAGTTACCTAGTCAAGTAAGTCGACCTATCCCATAGTTAAGTCATCTTCCCTTCACTAACCACAGTTGAAAACTTGACTTTGTTTTAAAAAGACGCCGTGCAGTACTGACTTCTAACGACGATTGCACTAATAAAACATTACATAAAGAAACATTCACTACTCAGTATTACAGGTAATAAAATAACGTACCGATTGGTCACGCTATAGTTGATTAAATAAATTGTGTGCGAGGGTGATCACGTGTTCCTTTCTCTGGGAGTGCAGGGGCGCGGCGAAGCCTCTCTAACTTAATCAGAGAGGTGATTGGCAATCTGCGGGCCGTGTCACTCCCTCCCGAGACTGTACCAAACTTATGCAATTATCTAATAACGAGAAAACTAATACGATAACTTCATAAGTTTAGCTTTATACATTCATATTACTGCGAAGAAAGAGAGATATCGTGAAGTATCGTAGGTATGTATCATCATCAGCATATCACAGTCCACTACTGGATATAGGCCTCTCACATTGCACGATACTTAGATCTATTTTGGGCTTTAATTTAGGTATGAATGGTCACACACAAAATAACTCTAAATATATAGTATATAATAAGTTAATTTTTTTTATATGATTAGGTAAAAACCAACAATATAGAACAATTTTCTTTTTGTTTTATTAATAAACTAGTTCTAATTTAAACAAGCATTTGTACTATTAAAAAAATAATAATTACGTGCTAAACATTCACCATATTGATGATTTTAATGATACCCCATACGTTTATATCTATTTTGAACTTATGAGCGTCTAGCTATGTTAAAATACACCGTTACACAATAGGGTAATTACAAAAATAACTTTATTTTAATCAATATCTTCTTGAAAGTTAAATACAGAAACTAATGACATCACTTTGTCGCTCTGGTAGGACCTTCACAATGTTAAAAGCGGCTTGATATCTGTTACTGCAAATAAGTATTGACTAGAGAACGCAGCAACGCTGTCTCTACCCGCAGAAGGCGCACCGGGCACCGCAAGTATTGAACAAAGCGGTGTTGTGCTCTTAGCTCATCTCAGAACCTCATCTCTGCACCGGCTATGTGTACACGACCATATAATAAACAATACTAAGAAATCATTGCGATTAGTTTTGTTTGAAATCTGTCCATGTTGTACCTCTTCACGTAAAAATAAATATCGTGTGGTACGTTAATGATTGGTAAGTAGATCATTTTGCTTTGCGTCGTTCCAATTTGTGCGTGAAGTGTCACAAGAAATTGCGTGCGCAGTTACAGACGGTGGTTCAATCAGCTGGTGATTGGCAATCGCTGCGCACAACTTAATTACGAGTTGCCGGGGGCTAGAGCACCCCTTTTTATGAAAAAACCAGATGTGTACAAAAATGGCGACGTAGAACTTAATTCAGATACATACTTTTAATCATTCAAAGATGATTCTTTAGCTCTTACCTGGTGATTAAAAAGAATGGCTTCTCATAAGACTTACCACGCTTTTAAACGGGCACACGGTTTGACATAGGCATATCAAAGTTCATGATATATTTTAACAACTTATTGTTGTAATGACTTTGTGTGATGATTTATAAATTCTCATTAATAGGAACATAACAAGGAACAGTTGTCAATAGTTGACGCTTAATTTGAAGGAATAAAATCATTGAATTTAAAATTGGATTCCTCGGGACTAAACGTGTTGATCCGACGGTCGAGGTCGTCACAGCAGTTTGATTTAAAAGTTACATATTTCAATTCATGAAACTATGTGTACAAGGCCAAGTGTTTATTTTATATTTACCAGACGAACGTTGAGTACCTGCTCTAGTATTAAAAAAAAGTTTTTTGGATATAAGAAAGTAAACAATATCATTTAGATTTAATTTTAGGGAGGGAGGGATTAAAGTACCTAACATGGAATTCACATCACTGGTAACCTTCTCTATAAAATATATTAAACCAACATATAAATTTAATGTTCATTGTTATCCATTAATTCATGTAAAGACGCGATTCTTTTCAATGAATTTAAAATCGTTTATAAGAAATAATTTAAATAATTTTTTTTTTTTTTTTTAAATAAGTTAAATTTTTAACCGTCTTCAAACAGGATTGTTCTCATTTCGATATAATATTTATATTTCTGTGGGAAACACAAGCTATTAAAGCACTTCGCTATTAAGAACTAATTTGAATAATTATTTATTTAACTGATTTAGTTGTATTCAAGGTCGGTCCCATTAAAATTTAAAGAAGCAGAGAAATAGTACAATTTGCTTAGTTTAGGTATTTTTATGTTGGTGACACTTCTCTCAAAACTTAATGTATTAACAAATGTACTTCAATGATATACACTATCCGAGTGGTGATGGATTAAGAATACAGAGTGTCACCACCCCTATTCATCCCGAGGGTGCCGACTAAGGGAGTAAACTAAGCAGAACAACAACACTGCGGAGAGAAGGACAACTTGAAACAAACCCTTTTTTTTTTTTTTCTTTTTTTTTTAACGTGTGGAAATCCCCTCGGACCGTCACCCCTCCGGGGTTTGCGGCGGGGTGGTGTGTCGGACTCGGACCGACTAAAACCACACGGTGTGCCACTCTGCGCCTGTAACAGGAGGGATCCGGGAACAGCTGTTGTTAAGACATCCGGACCCCTCCTAGCGCCAGCCCGCTCCTGGTGCGGGCTCCGTCTCAATATTTTTCCTCTCTTTAGGCGACGTCCGACACACGCGGACGCCGCCCCCTCGCGGCTGGCCAAACTAATGCGGGTGGAGGGGAAACCCACCCCGTCCACCCGCGGCCACACTCAGGGCGGCATGGCATGAACTTGAAACAAACCCTATACCAACCCGTCCAGCGCGGCCAGCGTGGTATAGTAGGCCTAAACCTACTTTCTGAGAAGAGACCTATGTCCAGTAGTGCACTAGTAAAGGCTGTTGATGATAATGATGACATACTTCATACTTCAGAAAACACAGTTGCTCTACGTGTCTCTGTATATCAGCTAAGTCCTCCTGAACCAAGCTATGTATTTTCATACGATTATCACCACCAGTTACACAACTTTTAAAGGTAGGTTTGTATATATTATATATATACATATATATTTAATCACATTTGAAACCAGAATTAAGCAGAGCTTGTGCTGTGGGCTTAAAACACGGAAAATCAAACACATATATAAGTTAAAATTATTCACATAGATACACGAGAAGACAAAATTTTCAAACAAGTATGTGCGAAAGTCAAAACCGCCATCAACCCATGACAAAGGTTACTGCATATAACAATATATCATCATCATCATCAACAGCCTTTAATAGTCCACTGCTGGACATAGGCCTCTCCTTAGAAAGGAGGTAACAATAACAATATATACATACAATAAATTACTTACATATATACAATACTAATAATTATGTATTAAGGGAATTAACTCGCTCACGGTAGGTATTAAATATGTACATAACTATTCAATCGTCTAACGTTTTGACCAAGTTGTATGATTACATGAATTCATTCCAATAATACATAATTAAAAATAATAGAACGCGATAATTTAAAAGTTAGTAAACAATAAAAAGTCAAAACACCTTGGTTTTCCAAGGTCACCACTTTCCAATTTGGTCTATTAATTTATATTTAACTAGGACTTCAGATCTTATCACAACCCATAATTCGTTGACAGCTATTTCAAACAGTTTTATAATTGAAACGACAAAACAGATCGCAGATAAACAACTGTCGAAGTAGCTACGCCACGTCAGCCTACACATTACTGTTAATAAAAGTTTTTATATATATATTTGTAATGCACATTATCGTACATCTCGCGTCGTTAGTCCTCGAGGGGTAGGTGGGGTGTGGTTGGGGGTGACGTGTTTTGTGTCCAACACAATAGAGAAACAAATTATTATATTTTGTTATTTACATAATGGCGGTACAATTGTGCGCGTGATAAGCATTTTAATAATACGTGGCTTGTCACGTCCTACTCTTTGTTGTTAGTTTGATATTATTATAATGTACGGGGCGGGTTGGAATTTGCCTACATATGTGTTGTGTTGTATGAAATATTTTTGACGAATTCTTTGATAGGCGGGTTGTTCTCAATCAATTGTGTGGCTGGATTTTCAATAAAAATTAATAATACAATCTGTATTGTATACGGTATTGTTATTTTTTTTTTGTTAAGAGACGCTGTCATGTTCTGAATAATTCAAGTGGGTTTTGCGTATTACCTACGTTACTCATAGCTTCACTTTGCTTTTTTCATTATACCAGAGGGCTTGTTGCTGTTTCTGTTGTAGTAGCCCCTGCAATCAGATGATGAATATGCGGGTACGTGAATCTGTAATAATAATGTATCGTATGACTAAAAAAAATCCTTCTTCCTATCACACACATCACATCACCAGCCTTTAATAGTCTACTGCCGGATATAGGCCTTTCCTTAGAAAAGAGGTATTCGCCTACTATATCACGCCGGCCAGACGGGTTGGTATAGGGGTTTTGTCAAGTTTTCCTTCTCTTTGCAGTGCTGTTGTCCTGCATAGTTTGCTCCCTTAGTCGCCTCTTACGACACCTACGGGATGAATAGGGGTGGCGAAACTCCGTATTCTTAATCCGTCACCACACGGACTATGTCTTCCTACGAGTGTGTCTCGTTTAAAAGCGATAACATTTCCAAGAGTTGACGTCAAGCAGGCGTCGGCCATGAAACAAGTCAGTTAAAATCCTTACACGTTTCACAAAAAACAGAAAAAAGAAAAGAGCAGAAAAATTATGATGGTGATGAATAAAGAAAAGAATATCGATATACTTTCGATCGATCAAAGTAAAGAAAATCTTTTGAAACAAACGATTTTAAATGAACCGTAGCAAATTATCTACGAAGTTGCTACGAGCGTCCCTACCGTCTACGATCCGGCTACGCTACTCCCTTAATCACAATCAATTACAAGATTAATTACAACCCTATTCACGAAGTGACGAGTATTGAACGAGTGTAGCGTAGGATGTTGTTTATTTACACATCAATGAGCACTTTCTCAAATGTCGCACAAAAACAAACAAACACACGGCGGATATTGATAAAAACTTTCTCAAAGAGATCAATCAATGAGTAAGGTTCGTTTTGTTGATCGATCGATCAAAACAACAAAACAAAAGGTGAGATATTGCGGTGTCAGATTACTTACGCAGTGCGTGACAATGTCTGGTGAAGGAAGTCATCGCTTCAGAGAGAGAGAGCTTTTACATTACAGAAGGAATGTAAGTAAACATCCTTTAGCCTAAATAATAAAAGAATTTCGTTCGTGTAGATGTTGTTCATAAATCATCCATCTATAACATTACTTGTGGATGAAAGGTATATCTTTATCTTTCTTTCCTTTCTTCATATTCTTTTCTTTCTGAAACGTGATTGTTAAATTTCATTTTAATCCATTGAGTAAGTAAGCAAGTAAAATAAATCAACCAACTAAAATGCCTATTCACTTTTTACTAGTTATTTAGGAGAAAATTCACATATCTTCTCTCATCCAAAGCAGGTTAGAACATACCTTTGTTTACGAAAATTAACATAATAGTTATTACGAGCCTTGGTAATTATTTGCACTACTACAGGCTAAGGTTTAGGCTGGGAGATTGTTTCCTTAGCTATTGTCACCTGAATGAAACATAGGGCAATTCAAAGATATGTTAACCTATCACAGTTGAACTTTGATAAATTTATGATAGTAGGAAACGAACTCGTTATTTGCTTGATCTACACCATAATAACAACGCAGTTTATAACACATCAAAGAACACTTAAGACAATCTAATTACTTGAAATGATATTTTTCAGGCTTCCACTACAAAAAAATTTAAATTTAGGTAATAAACTTTAATAATAATTTATAATATATTATATTAATAATAAGTTTATTACTGTAAAATGTTACATGACAAGTTAATAACATCAAATGACATAATTTAGTGACACATTTTACAGAGAGCGTATTACGAGTAATTAAAATTCATGTTATCCATTGGTTTCCTTGTATTACGAGTAATTAAAATTCATGTTATCCATTGGTTTCCTCACTAGGCAAGCCTGTATCGACTTTATACGAGTAGAATGGACTTTAGGAGACTTTTGCTGCCAAGAATCTTTGAACTTCTTTAAGTAATTATCTTCATCAATAAACAATATAACTATGAGTTGTATCTCATTAATCGCGCGAAAGAGACACCGATATCTGTGGCTGTCAAACGGACACCTGTCAATTAGTGAGCTGTCACAACTACGGCCAACAATGAGCCACACTCGTCCAGCGTTCGACCCAATAATACAATTAGAGAGGAGCCGGCAGCTGCGAGCAGGTACGCGCCCATTGTCCCACATCGCCGATCACTGCATCTCATTGTAGTCTCGTTTTGATTTGTGCCGACTCATTCTTATCAACCGTTGTCCGAATATGTGTTAACATCATTATATTTGTTGTGAAATTCGACCACAATGAGCCCCTTTTTGACGAGTTGTGACAATTGTAAAGTGTGTGTCATAAAGCGACAATATCAAGTCGAGATGTTCATTGTGACGGACGGCGCGCAAAAACTTTGGATCGGATTTGTTTGATACGTCTTTTGATAGTTTCGTTGACAATATTTAGTGAATGAGATGGTGCTCAGAAGACGTTGTTTTGGCAAAAGACGAACGTAATCTTGTTGAAGATTGCAATGAACACAAAAACGCATGAGAGCATGATGTCCATTGAAATACCTAAGTATATGAAAATAAAACAATTTCTTAAATATATGTTTAAAAGTTATAAATTGAATTATAGTTGACTTTTTTCAGCCATTATTTTGTACACATGTAGCTTAAAGCTTTTATATAATTATAATACTTTTTTGCTATTTTAATTATTTCTTGTAAAAAATTAAGTGTTCATGTGTGTAGTTGCCGAAATAAATCTTTCTTTTTTTCTTTCTTTGCTTCTAATGTTTGTTACATGATAAATTTTCTTTAGCATCATACTCTAAAACCATAATAGTGTTTGTGTGAGTGTGAAATTTTGAACCTTATCAAAATCTAGAGGTATATTTGATATATCAGATATATTTTCTAGTTATGGTGTTAAAATATATGGTGCTGAACGTCGGTTCTTGTGGGTGGGTGAGCTTTAGTGGTTAGGGATCATAACTGCTGTTCCAGAGACCGTCAGTCTGGTTACCATTGTATAGTCTGTCCGTAGTTTGATATCACTGACGGGTGAAATAATGAATGTGTCAAATCTTGGCTCCGATTTTTTTAACGAACTCGTTGTAGAACTCCGAATAGTCCGAATCTCAAACTCATACAAGCATCTGTTTGGGCATCTTTGCTCAAATCTGGATCTTAATATAAAAGTAGTCGCATCCTATTGAGAGTCTCGCTTTCAGGACTATAATTTTGTTTTGCGTTATTTCTTATCAGTATCTCATTACTGTATAAAATTAATGAGAATGAAAATTAAAGAGATGCTGATAAGAAACAAGGAATACAATCCCTATTGATTTCTTTAAAAATAATTTTAGTTTTAAAGAAACCAAAATATAGTTTGTTTAAATAAGTTAAGTAGGTAGTAACTATATTTTGTGTATCAACGATAATTGAGTTAAGAAATAAAATTTGAACATAATACCTTTAGTATGAAGTTGAAATGGTAGGTATATTTACTTAGGGGGTCCTTGATTTGTTGACGACACTATAGAGATAGTACACATACACTATGTATAAAGCTATATTTACATGTTTTTGGTTTAGTGATTGGAGATAATTACAAGATATACGTGTGCGACAAAATATTTTTCTCAGTACCTATACTTTTTGTAATGCTATTGACACAATTAACCCACAGGCAATGCGAAGCCATTGATTCTGAATAATTATAATTGTTTTTTTTTAATGAGCTGAGTTCGTTTTTTTATTCAAACCACACTGGTCTTATGGTATTTAACCATAACAATAAACGTGCCCTTAGGCCAGACAGCAGTACGTCACGGAATTAATAAATCTTAATAGTAACTAGATCTAATAAAAATCACATCTTCGCAATTTGATAATTTGATTAACCGTGCGTGTTGCCGCCGCCATTTGCAATCGCAATCACAATTACACCACCCTTGTGCTTCAACGATTACATGTTACATGATACAGAACAGCCGTCTTTAAGGTTTTATAATAAGGCTTATATTTGCGTACAGAATCGACAGCTTGTTAGGGTGGCGGGAAAAGAAACCGCGACCTAAAGCCCGAGGCCCAAACGCGGGAGGTGAAGTGAGCTGCGTGTAATGTCGAGATTCTCTGTACTCTGATTGGTGGATGTAAGTCAGTGGTGGGTCTGTGATTGGTGCGCTGTGCGCGGAAAAAAAACGCGCCTTTGTGCCGCAGAGGCGATTTATTCACGACTATTAGTTATGGTTGGGTGAGCGGCTGCTCTGGCTCCTAGTGATGGGACATGATGTATCGGTATTTTAAAACTTGGATAAGGCTAAAGTTTGAATTGTTTTAAGCATTGTATTTTTAACATAATTGATTTTGAGAAAAACATGTTTATTAATTACTTTTACTACGTATATTGTGTAAAATTAAAGCTAATTTGTGAACATTATTTTGGTCTTATGATGACACACGAGGAGACAAATTAATAATTTTTAAGTAGTGAAATTTGAGTCACAAGAAAATAAATTTACTAACTTATCAGGTAATAATGTAAATAAAATTCTAATTTGATAAAATAGTTAAGGAAAAAAATGTCACAATATTTTATTTCTGCTCTGTAATTGCAGATTCTGTATCTCTGTCAATCTCTGAAAAAAGTCTTGTTACACATTTTTCGATCTTGCTCTCATTCGCTTAGCGTGTAACGCGTAATAAGGAACTTCGTTCCAAAAATTAAAAAAATAGCTATTATTATTACGTCAGCAATAATGTTAGCAGTAAAAAACAATATTATTCAAAGTATGCTTGTAGGATTATTATTTCATAACCTTTTTTATCGACATTTCGATAGCTACAAAATCTATCGATAACGAGTGGCCCGGCGCTACCCGGCGCGTGTTTACTGTCCTCGAGGTCTATAATGGGACTAGTGGCAGTTGGCAGTTACCGTCTCAATCATCCCACCTTTTACTTACAGTTAGAGCGAGACAACAATGCACTCTGCACACGCGAGAATAGGATAAAGGACGCGCATTCAAATACTTTTTGCATTCAATTTTATGAATATTGCTTAGTTACAAGACGATTTCAACTTTGTATCCATGAATTTATGGTTTGTTTTCGTTTCTTAGAAATTTGGTATATTTTTATGTTGTAATATTTAGCACGTATGTTTTCTTTAGATATGAATGCAAATAGTCATGGCGGATTTTTATTCTGAATGTTTACATAGAGGGTGAGCGAGGGGCGGTAAATACAGCGCCATTTTGCCATCTCAGTACCGTCAGCAAAAGAAGAAGTATTACAAGGTAGTGTGAGGGTTGAAAGTGGAGGGTTAAGTAAAAGCCACTGGCGGCTAAGGGCCTTGACGAGCCCTTCAATATTTTGGAGCATTCTTACACTTAATGCGGGAATTGATTTTTGACGTTTGATGTCACTCCTGAGGGTTAACATATGGTGGGCTATGGTGGTATTGATGAAAAGAAGTATGAACGAGTCTTACTAAAATATAACAATATAAAGAGTAGAAATATAGCAATTAAAATGTCCATCAATACGACATTTTACTTTACACAGGTTTCTACGTTGTACTGTAGCCACACTGCCACTTATCTGCGGATTGATCAGTCTTAGCAGACTAGAAATCTGAGTACAGACAGTCCTCTTTACAGAGGATGTCTGAAATCAGAAGAAACACCACAGGACCGCCGCAGAACGGGCAAGTATCATTCCTAATACAAAATCGCTCTTAGAAGCATGTGAACGCCCCAGGAGGTTCTGCGCTTCTGGAAAGATCTTGGTTGACTCACCTAGCCAACCTGTCCTCAATGCATAAATTAGAGTCTTAAACCGGAGCTCACAAGCAATACCAAGGCGTAAGTCTCTAGAACGGCCTCCTTCTGGAGATCACGATGATCACCAACCAACCTTTAAGCTTAGAGTGAGCAAACTATATGGAGATTTGTTGACGAGTCATCAGTATAATTATTTTTGAGTAACTTTATCTTATTATATATAAGATAAAGTTAAATTCTCGTGTCATAATGTTAGTTACCATACTCCTCCGAAACGATTTGATAATGATTTTTATGAAATTTTGTGTGCAATATTTCCTAGAAATAATCTATATGGCCGAAACAACGTTTGCCAGGTCAGCTAGTTATATATGTATATATGTTGTATATTATAACTTTTGTTACAGATATGCATTAAGTAATTTATCATTTGTTTCATCATATACCTAGCTGCCATATACAGCTCAGCATCGACTGGAAGAAATGCAAATGGCAAAAAGTCCGTCTTACGCAATGTATGCAGGAAGTTTAAAACAAATAAATAATTTTAACAATAGTTACCTATACTAAAGACCGCCTTACGCAATATATTTGCAGGAAGCTAAAAACTAATAAATAATTTTAACAATAGTTATACTATTATTGTTAGTTCTTCTACTCAGCCAAATGTTTGTTAGCAATATGTACATTTTGGTTGTTTTCAGAGTGGAATTCGAGCCCGTAATAAATTGATAGCAATAACAATGACTTAGGTACATTAATGTTTATGTTACCGAGGCTTCACTTCTCAAGCAAGTACTTAAAATATTAACGTAATTTGACAAACACACACACAGCTTACCATTACATAGTTCGTATTTCTTTGTAATGTATTTTGTATTAAAAGGATTAACATTTACATGATTTCATCTTGTAATCATTACTAACAAGCTATTTGTGAGTATATGAGAACTGAAAACTTATCTGCGAGAACCATATTCCTTGTTTTATCAATCTTTAACACACGTAGTGATTAGTCATTCCAACATTAATTTATTTATTTATAATATGCATGTACTTAATAATATACAAGTATATTTGTCGGCAGTCTGGTAACTATGTTTTTTACGTGTGGAACCCCCTTTGGCCGTCACCCCACCAGGGGATGGTGTGTCGGAATCGGACCGACGAAAACCACACGGTGTGCCACTCTTACGGTGCGATCCGGGAACTGCTGTTATTAAAACATCCAGACCCTTCCTAGCGCCTGCCCGCAATCTATTGAGGCGACGTCCGGCGCATTCGGATGTCACCTCCTCGCCACTCGCCGTTATGGGTTTTATCTTGATGTTTTTTTTTAATTTTCTCAAAATAAGTATTCAAAATGATCCTGAAATTAAATTTAGTTTAATTAGAATCAAGACCTCTTTACCGTTCAAGATCATAAGAAGATCGTGCGGTACCCCCTTATGACCCTGATGGCCAGCATTCGCTGTGGTCGTCGCAGTAGAGCGTCTTTGCTGGCCCCGCCCATACTGGGGCCCCATTAAGGCCTATGGACCGCACAACCTCCGATCGCAGGTTACTCTAATTTAAATTTGACAATTACCGTCTAAGGTCGTCTGTAAGCGATAAGACCGCCTATTATTATAACGAAATGTATATAATATCTGTACAAAGAATACTGCAGTGGTGTACAAGAAAGAGATAGATAAATAAGAAATTAATATGTGGCGACTCCCACATACAAAGAAACAGAAACATACTACAGCGCCATCTAATGAAGACACACCGAACTACGGAGTAACTACTAAAATAAGAATTGCTAATCCTGTATCGCGATATAAAGAATTCCCTCGCCGATTAGCATATATACAACTTCCCAACATCGACCGTGGGGCCGCAGCCCGCCAGGCATGATCACCTCGCCTGGTCGGAGGATCCTCCCTTTGTGTTGGAGAGACATGACACCAGTTCCTCCACAAACATAATTCTAATCATCCCATCTAATCTTTCGTTCTTGGTTGACAGCAATGGACTTGTTAATTTTACGTTCATGCTCCGCTCACGTAAATGCCGGTTAATGCGTTAAAAAGTAGCTTATGTCTTTCGTCAAGAATCAAAGTATCTTCGTCAAGAAAAATCGTCTAAATCGGTTCAGTGGTTATTGATTCCCCATACAAACTTCCACCCCCTTTTTCATCTTCTTAAAGGAGGTTTTCTGTTAAAAAAACTACCCTATCTCCTTTTATGGAGCATTTTTTGTTGACGGGGTGGAAAATCCCTTCGTATCTCCTGCACCTCGGGGACTCAGGAGCCAGGAGTATGTGGTGATTCCACTAAAAACCACCCCGACGGCCGGCCTTAGGTGTCCTACTCTGGGGAGGACCCGGACCATGTTATTTAAGGTCCGCCCCGAATTGACACCATGCCTAATCAGGCTCTATCCCAGGGGAGAACACTTCCCCCTTCAATGGCGGCATGGCGGCCCGATCGCATCTTAATGCAATCAGGCCGGCCATTCCATCCCCTGCCGCAGTAATCAATCTGCCACCAGAGGTCCCCACTCTCTGGCGGCCCGCGGCCCCGTCGACGGCTGATATCGGCGCCGACGTCCTCTACGTTCGTGATCGGCCCTCTCCCGATCCCGTTCAGCGGTCTCTTTCTGGAGCATTACAGCTTCACAGAAAGAGACCACTGCGCCCCAGCCACCCTAGAGTACCTAACATGCATAAAACGATAACCTCCTTCTATTTTAAAAAGTCGGTTGTAAAAGGTCCTGATACGTTATGAAGGTAGTACATGTTGTTTGTAAACTCAAATTCAAATATCATTATTTCATAAAACAAAATAATATAATCGGCTCTTGCATAGACTTTAAAGTCATAGATCAACACATACAATAGCAACAATTTGTGTTTTATCAAATATTTAGCAAACTAAATATTTACTTATCCAAAATATCTTATATGCTTGTGCCGATCTACAATCGCCCATTTCCAAGGGGTTGAGCCTCATGAGAAGAAAGGGCGAACAAACGGCTACTCTTTTCAATCAACAGATTACAATGGCATCATTAAATATACACAACATTGTTTCGATGTGTGCCAGTATGTAAGTTTTAAGGACTAAAAGGTAAAAAGGCAATGAAGAGAAAATAATATATATAAAAAAGATGGAATAAAAATGAAAGTGAAGTAAAACATAAAAAATAGAAATTTAAATAAAAGACACACACAGACTAACCCACATCACATTTCCACTATGAAATAGCCTATGCTAAATTATTTCCAAGCATTCTTGTCTTCTATGTAATCCACAATTGAGTAATAGGCTTTCTGACATAGTTTGAGTTTTATTGTGGATTATATTTATATTTATTTATATTATATTTATTTCTTTAAATTTTTGCCCCAATGAATAATGATTGCCTAAATTATTAATTCCTCGAATCGCTCTATTTTGAAAAACAGAAATAGTTTGAATGTCGGCAGCATTCCCCCACAGTAGAATACCGTCTGAAAATAACTGAAGTAAACAAAGAACTGAAGAAGTAAGTAAATATCAGTCAATTCTCGAATTTTTCTAATTGCGTACGCTGCTGAGCTGAGTCTACCAGATAAATTATCTATATGTGGGCCCACTGTAGCTGTTAGAATCTAATGTTATTCCTAAAAATGTCGTTGTATCCATAAGGTATAGTTCGACATCCTTAATTATCACAGTGGTTTTCACTGGCTTGACGTTTGGCGTGGTGAACAGTATACACTTAGTTTTTTTTCATTCAAAAGCAAATTGTTAACGTCAAACCAATAAACTACTTTCAAAATCGCGCTGTTTACGTCGGTGAAATTAGTAAGTGTGCGTTTGAGTCTAGATAACAGTGATGTATCATCTGCAAACAACACAATCTCGTTGTTATCCTTGATAAGGTGAGTGTAGTCGTTAATATATACTAAAAACAAAAATGGGCCGAGAATAGGACCTTGTGGAACGCCCATTTCTATCACATAACCCGGAGATCGCTCACCGTTAAAATCAACTTTCTAAATTCAATTAGTTATATATGAAGCAAGAAGTTCCAGTGCTTTAGTTTTGATACCATAGTGCTGTAATTTCCTGATCAGCGTTTCAAGAACAACATAGTCAAAAGCTTTAGATAAATCGCAAATGTGTAGTAGTTATCAGAGGTCAAGGGGACGTGGTATCAGTAATAGAACACTATTACGACTCCAATTCCTATAAAATGTGCCAGTCAATAAAATTATAGTTTAGAAAAAAAAAACACTGACCCGAATCGAAGTAAAAACCAAATTCTCTTACGTTCATCATTAGACCATCTATACATTACTACTACCATACCTACCATATATGTATAGATCTCCCTTAAAGATGCTTATAATACCTTCTTAACAGTAATACGTAATGGTCAAATATGAAATGCTACAACACCAGAACAAAAAAAAGAGTGAATTGTTTTTTTTTATTAACTCTTTTTAGGAATTATTTTTTGGAATTATTCCTTTATTTGTGTAACTACGTAAAATCTGGGTATGTACGGAACCTTCGGCACACGAGTTCGTCTCATACCTGACCGGTTTTTTTTTTGCTTTGCCTGACGTTGTAATAATAATTTTTTTTCTATTATAATAATAGAATAGGAAAGCCACCGGTAATCGTGTGCAAATTTACAATTGTCTTTTTTTGATTATTGGATTGCAATACACTGATTGCCGATTAATGATGATTTACTTACCCATCCGGTTTAACTAAACAGTCTTAAACTAACAGCAAAGAACTAAGTACTGATGAGAGATAAAAGTAAAATTTACGTGATTTAAAAGTTAAGTTTGATACCAAAATATGAAAGCCGCGAGTATCTAAGTGCTAGGTATTACCCGTTTGTATTTAGAAAAATAAACAAGCATTAAAAGACAATGTTTCAAACGAAATCCGATACAAAAATTAAACCCTCGACCTAAAAAAGAACAAAGTTTATGAAGCACATCAGCGCCATCTGACGTACTAAGTAATAATATTGGCTTCATTGTTCATTGTCGTGATATTAAAATGAGATTCTGTCAAACAATTAGCGTTCTCTGCGGCGCGTGCCGGGGGCGCGGGGTGGAGGGGTGGTGCGGGCGTCGCACTCATTAGCGAGTTGTCCAAACTCGTTATAAGTTGACACCGATCGACTCGTTTCCCCCTTTGCCCCGGGTGAGGCCCTAGGGGTCGATGTAAAAACTAATCCATTTGGTGGATACCTACTTTAATTGTAGGGTTGAGCTTTCATATCCTATATTAGCAGGATGTAAAGACAGAAGAGGAATGTGTATTGGTGTTATCTGAACCAAAAGGGGACCATACACTAGCTGTGGTTCTGGCTAAGTACTTAAACTCTTGCAGTTGTGGTTTTCTGTGTTGGGAGTATATTTCTAGTCTAATAGCTTAAATGCGACCAGAAATATCTGAATCTTTACAAATCATTAGGTGGAGATAATTTCCTTTATCACAATACAAAAAAGCTATTAAAACAAATGAAGATTTCAAAGTTAATTTGCTTAATATTGTATGAGCTGATTAGTTCAAGTCAATGATAAAACAGTCCAAAACAGTAGCTGGTTCTAGTACTTCATGCATATTTTAATTGGGTACTAAAGAATTCGCATTCGATAATAAGCGAAGCAACTAAACTACTAAGAAAAATGTACCTATTAATCACAACTAATTAAGTTTTGATTAGAATGAAATACTTTTATGACATGATGTTAGATTGGAATGAAAATGAGGAGTGCAGCGCTTGAAACCAACGCGGGAGGCACCTTATCCCCTTGATAAAAGTCCTGCATAGGATCCTCCTACATCCTCTACATGATTCTCCTACATCCTCCTTTGCGAAAGTCGGTTTTAGGTTCCAGCTCGCCTGTTTCACGGCTAAGCAAGAAATACAATCAAATCAGTAAGCAGATAGATATTTTTGGCACAAAATTTCAACGATTTAAGAACCGAGTCCACAACCTTACTGTCGATTAGCTATGTACTAATTGTTGTTCTATTTGGAGATAGTACCTATCTGTAATATTAGGTTATAGGTTCTACAACCTTTTATTTTTCTACTTTTTTCACAACCCTTGTTAATGGGTAGTATTTTTTTTTTCTTTTTTTAAAGCCATATTAGATTATATGCATGCGGTGTTTACCTACATAAGTTATGCACTTAGATTAAGGTCAATACTATGTTTTATTTTTTACGAATGTTTTTGTGTAATAATTACTGGTAAACCAATAAATAAATAAATAAAATCCGAAACTAGTCAAGTTTTAATGAACACTATGATATGGTGTGAGATAGTTTTAATGCTCCATGTCTTTAAGAAACAGTAGCGCTGACTAAAATGCCTAAAATACTACATTTTCTGAAGTAAGTTCTAATTGAGAATGCTAATTGGGATCCCATTTATCCATAACTGATTTTAAATTATTTTGGTTTCGGAATTAACATTTTAGTGTATTTAAGTATGTGTACGACAAAAACTTAAACAATAAGATCAATGCCAATTAAACTGTATTAACTGACGTCTAATCTTATTCATAATTGGCAAGTATCCTGACAAGTCCTTAATTGGAAAAAGATGGCGAACAGAATAGAAAATCAGTACTTATATTATAAATGTGAAGGTGAATTTTTTGTTTCACACCTAAACCACCGTGGATTCTAAAAATTATTTCACCAATGAAAAGCTACATATTAGCGAGTAACATTGGCTACTTTTTACCGCGATACGCGACATACACGCGATCGGAGTCTCGAGCAAAAGTTAGTATGACATAAAACCTACCTTTCTAAGGGGAGGCCTATGTCCAGCAGTGGACTATTAAAGGCTGTTGATGATGATGATGATGATGAAAACCTACTGCTGAGTTTTGCAAATCAGTGTTAAATAGTATTAAAGAGTCCTGTCGTTATACTAAAGATCAAAGTACAAAAGTTTAGTTCAAAGTATTAATCAAAACTATGTTCTAAGACAACTGCAGAGCTCAAATCATATTCAAACTGTGGAAACGCCGATAGGACACTATCGGCGTTTTAATTTCAGAAACCAGAAGTAGGTAAGTTTCTTTCTCAGAACAATCCATCAACAAAAGCACTAAAGATTTGAAGTCTGCGTACATTTTCGTAAGAAATTGAAAACATTAAAAGGCCACTTCACCAGAGCCAAAACAGCGACATGTGTGATTTGGAAGTACGCCAATGAGTGGTGCAGTTACCTCCTCAAGAACTTGTCACAACTCATAACTTCACGATGTCGTCACAAACATTCGGATATGGTTATTAATATAATCGTATGTCTCATTAGTGTGTCAGCCCTGAGGGCGCTCGCGGTGGGTGCGTTGGGTCGAGGGTGTGAGGGGGGGATATAGGGTAGGTGGCGTGGAGGGGGCTGGTGTACGAAGCCTCGGGCGCGGTGCGTGAGATCGTGACGTTCGACCGCGCCTGACACCCAAATTATTTTATATCATAATGTATTGCCGATAATTTATCTGCGAACTCTCTCTTAATACTACCTACAGGTTGTTCCATTTTCTTGATACAGATTATACAAAAAACGAGTGTAGACCACACGACTGAAATAAAACTTGTGTGCTCGCACCTCTCTCTCTCTTGCCCCTACAGTAATATACGAAACTTAACTCTCTCTCCTTCTATCTTCACTAACTTAATCTCCCTCTCAACTTCCGATTGTCACACTTTTCGTAACGCTCTCGTCACGCATTCACCCCAAGTCAAGAGTGCGTAAAGAAGTTTTACTTCAACCAACATTAAAAATCTTAAATTTATTTGTGTTTATAATTGTTATACTTACTACTACTTGTTCAAAATAATAAAACCTTTCCTAGCTCAATCATCAGATCATCATGCCCGAGCCTGATCTCTCAGACTTCTCGAGGCGAATCTTATGAACCTAAACTTGACAGGTTTAGGTACAAGTAGCTACTGAATAATCTCAGTGTCACCTCCAAGTGATGTGATAACGGGCATTAGCTAAGATCATGCAAAGTTTATACATACACTAGCACATTTATTTATACACATTTATACATACACATATACATATATTTAATAACGCCATTGTATTTATCTGTAAATTGCAAAAGACTGGCCATGAGTGTGTTTGCCCTTTCTTCTCATAAAGCTCAAACCCTTGTAGAATGACACGGGTATATCATGGATTTTGTACAAGCATAATTTTTATTTTTGCTAACTATTTGACAAAACAGAGATTGTTGCTATTATGTGTGTGTTGATCTACGACTTTAGAGTCAACATAAAAGACAATTTCAAACAATTTTTAATTTATTTATGAAATAAAAATATTTTGAATTTGAATTTGAGCTGACTTAGAGATTTGTATGTGTTTTATTAGTGTCGTTTACTGAAGAAGAAGATACTTGCCTAATGCTTGTTTCAGACTCCTTGATCCTTGAGCACTAAATTACAAATAACGTAGGAGGAATATTTTATCTTTTTCAGACAATGTAGTGTTTACTGTATAAAACTGTAATGTTTTATGAGGAGAAAGTATTGCTTGAATAAGGGAAAGCAGATTTCTAATCAACGACTGAAGCAACTGCGGTACTTTGTCTGTTCGAGCAACGAAGCACCAACAGACGAACTGAAAATGTTTTGAAGAAAACGACATTCTCTCCTGAATATTTAACAAGCGTGCCTACTGATTTCTTTAAAAGTGTAGGTAGGTGTAAATATTTGATCTGGAGCACCCTGTACGTCGTGATTGGGCTATCGGGTGTCGCGCGGTCGCTCGTTAGTGACGCGATAATGAGCATTACGCGCCGCGCCGCGACGTCGCGGCCTCGTGCCTATACTGCGCCGATACCGCGCCGAGTCCATGTCGCACTCACTTATTGAACTTATTGGAATTGATAGCTATGTAGCTCTGCGGTTGGTGGGTATACTTCTCTTGTTTTAATAGGTACTCTGGTGGCGTTCCTGTCATTGGGATATTGCGATTGATACTAGATGTCATAACTTGAAGATACAGGTAGTAGGTAGGTAATATATTCAATTGAGATATTTTCTTTTATTTGTTTTATTATGCCTTTTGAGTTCTGTCGTTTCCATATTTCCAGTCAATTTTGAATTTGGAACTAGAACATATTCGAGTGTGTTTAAATTTTGAATCTCAAAACAGTTGAAAGTATTAGGATTAATGCTATTGTTTAGTCACAGCGTCAATTGGAATCTGTCAGGTTACGTACGAAAATGAATCTTTCTAAGGAAAATGTTCCTGCAATAATTTTCTACAACTTTAGAAGAGGGCTGACACGGCTTCAGTGTTTTGAAGAGCTAGCATCTGTGTTCAGCGATGAAGCCTCATGTCTGCGGACTGTCAAACGCTGGTATTTAGAATTCCAGCGTAGACATACTAGTGTTAGTAACAAATCTCGCGAAGGACGCCCAAAATCCACCTTCACTGAAGACGACATTATTGCTGTGAGACAACTAATTCCCGAAGATCGTCATGTGACGTATCGAAAGATAGAGGCTCTAATAGGCATCTCAGGGACAACTATTCAGAAGATCTTGCATGAAGCGCTTGGTGTGAGAAAGCTAGTTTGCCGTTGGATACCGCATCTGCTTTCCGACGATCACAAGGCGGCCCGCGTCAGATGGTGTAAGAAAACTCTGCAAAGGTTCAACCGAGGAGAGTCAAATCACGTCTACGACATCATCAGTGGTGACGAATCTTGGATCTATGCCTACGATCCTGATTCTAAACAACAATGAAGATAGTGGCCACGTTCGTTGAAAAAACCGGCCATGTTGCGACTATTGCACTTGAAGATCGTAGAACGGTTAACGTAGAGTGGTATACCACAGTTTGTTTACCACAAGTCATCGCCGAACTTTGAAAATCTAACTCAAAGCGACGTATCGTCCTACACCACGACAACGCGAGCTCACACAGCGCTCGTCAAACGATTGAGTATTTGAAGCAGGAAAAAGAAGAAGAAATTCTTGACCATCTTTACATTTCCTAAAATTAAGAAAAGTCTTCGTGGTCAAAGGTTCCAGTCCGGTGAAGAAGCAGTCGACGCTTTCAAGTCAACCATTTTGAACACCCCCACTTTAGAGTGGAATAAATGTTATAATAACTGGTTTTAGCGAATGGAAAAGTGTATTAAGCTACGTGGTGAATACTTTGAAAAACAATAAAAAGTACTATAAGGTTCTAGTTGTGTTTTTTTCTTCAAACGACAAAACTTAAAAGGCATGCCTCGTATTTATTTATTAGGCTTACCAACAACTATCAGAATCAAAATGCTTTATTTGTAAACATAGGTAGGTACGGTCACAATGGTATGGGAGGTGGTACAGTATCAAATAGGTACGCTAGGTTTTGCCTTATGGCGTGCAAATATTTTTGATACATGCAATAGATACATAAAAACATGAGAAATAATTTAAACAATAATCATAATTAATAACATGTCAAAATAATAGTGTGTCATCATCATAATAATTACTAAAAGTGATTTTTATATAGACTATGACCTTCCTCCATAAATGGGCTATCCAACACTAAAATAAAGCAGCTCGAATCAGTAGTTCCTGAGATTAGCGCGTTAAACCATTCAAGCTTCTAAAATATCCGTATAGATAAAAAATGTTTCAAAAGCTAAACTTTCAACAAAAATACTGACATTGTGCAGTATGACTAACGTTCATTGTGTGTCGTAATTAACGCGCTCACGATAGGTATTATGTACATACCTTTGAAATGCCTGACGTTTCGACCAGAGGTCCAAGTGCGAGTTTATTTCTTCTTTCTTCTATTGGACCGCACTGAAATCTCCACCGTCGAGAGCGAGTCGATTTGAAATAAACATACACTCGGCCCTCAGATTGCTCTTGCCCTGGTTGCTGGCTATGGCCACGGCCAGTTAATTGCCGTAGTTCATTCCCGTAAACATACCTAATTATATATTATGGTACGCGATAGTTTAAAAGTTTGTACACTAAATGTCGTATTATAATAGGCTACTAGGTGCACGTAATTAGATTAAAAAGTAGTATTGTTCCAGGTTACATTAATATTACGAATGTGTCAGCCAAAGATTTCTTGAGTTGAGTCTTCAGTTTCTTGATTCTCCGATGACCAACTACTATGTAATAAAAACACTTGTAATAATTTTAAGAATTCTATTATGCATAGACCTAATTTAAGATGGAAAATCCACCATAAGTTAGCTGCTGTTTAGCAAGTAATCTATACTAATATTATAAAGCTAAATACTTTACTCGTATTGGTTACTACTAGTAAAAATTCGATGTAAGATTACCCATTTATTGATTAAGCAATAATCTATTTAACATCACTCTAATCCAAAAACGGAGTAAATAAATTCCGTTTGAGAGCCACTGTCGGTAGTCACTTTCCACAAAAAGGTCGACCCATGAGTAACAAGGTATTGATCACAGTTGTGTTAGACTGATAGTTACAAAGGGCGACAGGTTTTAGTTGTGTTGACCCGAGGAAACAAATCTGCTACTACGAGTATTTACGAGGTAACGTTCGCGGTAGTACTTAATATATGTTATCCGCGTTAAAGTTATGTATTTCTCTCTATACCAACCCGTCTGGCCAGCGTGGTAAATTAGGCCAAAACCTACTTTCTAAGGAGAAGCATATTATGTCCAGCATTGGACTATTAAAAGCTGTTGATGATGTATACGTGTAAAAATTTCAGTTTATTTGAATGTTGTCCGATATCACAGACTTTCTTTCATGTTCTTCGATTGTTGAAAGGTTGTGTCTGATTGGATACTACTTTGTTGATTTATTTACTAGTAACCCCCATCTCACTCTGTCTTCAGCCTGTCAAATGGCAGTTGTGATTGGAATCATAGACAATATTCACTCGGTTTGTCTACCCAAATCGAAATTTTGCCGGTTTTACAAATATAAAACGAGTAGATGAAATAATACTGCACAATGTTATCAATTTTAAGTAATGACTTAAAGAACGTAGGCAGCATGACAGCATGCGGTGCTGAAATGGCAATTCTCTGGTCACATTGAGCTAAGTTATAAGAAGATATATGCTGTAGAGGTATGTTATGATTCTTTTAACATAATTGAAACATCTCACACCCAAACTAGTTTCATCTACCCATTGGTCTATGTACATCCAAAGGTATGTTTATGACATTGCTTTTAGCGCTAAACCTCCCTTTGTACATACGATTATGTACACATATGTGCTTGTAAAGAATGAAAGAAAGCGTTTTATATAACACGACAAGGAAAAGAACTAACAAAAAATGTTACATTATTGTCTAAGAGACTTGTAAAAATATGACACAAAAACTTTGTAAAAAGTTAAGGTGACATTGCGGTATGAAACATTCTGCGGGTATACAGTAGTCTCATCATCATCATCACGCTATCGCAGTCCACTGCTGGGCATAGGCCTCTCCCATTGCACGCCACATCGGATGCCCACGTCCAGCTCCTGCCAGCCATCTTGCGCAGATCATCACTCCACCTGGCCAGTAAAGTATATTTCTATTATATTCACACTCTCACTTTAAAAATCTATACTTGTGTAAGGGTATACTTTGTAGATCCATAGTATATTACTGGTTAATAATTATAACTTTCAAGTTTATAATATTAATGTGATTGGTGTTGAAAAGTTTTTTAACTTAGAGTAAGCTTAGACTAACCGCTATTGGATAGAAACATGGGGAGTTCTGACTGCCGACGGACGGCACTTTTGTGTTTGACTAATATTTGATTTAAAAATATTAAGTTATAATCACAATACTCACTTATTACCCCAGTATCATTTTTGTTCTCGCAAGGTGCAGTTTCTTCATCGGCAGATTTTTTTTGTTTGTTAGGTACCTGAGAACTCTGGCATTTAATAGCCGATTTGGGAAGTCCTTGTTTTATTTGGGAAGGTATACTTGATACTTGTGATTTGGTCTAATTAAAATTTGAATAAATATACTAGCCCTCAAGGTAGTTATTTAAGCAATCATCATCATCATCAACAGCCTTTAATAGTTCACTACTGGACATAGGCCTCTCCTTAGAAAGGAGGTTTTGGCCCACGATGACACGCTGGCCAGACGGTTTGGTATAGGGTTTAAGCAATGGGTAATGAACATAGCTTCTTACATTAATTGTAATTATACCTAATACACTAGCTGAACCTACATTCCTACGCTCTGCTGTGACACATTATATATATATATATATATTATATATAATATATTCTACCACATACACACAACGCCATCTAGTCCCAAACTAAGCAGAGCTTTTTTTTTTTAATCTGGGACTAATCCCACCCACACGCCCACCACTGTAACTCCTGTACACCAGGATCCACAGCAGTGACCCACGAACACACCGAGTTATGACACTCGGGAAGTCCCAGGAAGAAATTAAACTGTCTTGGAACCCGCAACGAAATTAATCAGAAGAAAATTGGAGGAGTTGGAAATACAGTAAATCCACTTCCCTCCTTAGCAAAGCGGGAGACAAAATGAAGTAAAATAGGCATACACCCTTTTAAACAGGGAAGCACCACGGCCACAAAATATTACGGGTCCTACATGAGCTATATTTGATTTCTATAATATGTATGGCAGAATCGCCTAAACGCACGGAAATTCACTCTAGTTGACACAAGATCCCCATAGTATACCGCCCCAGATGTCACCTGCAAGCTATTCAGCATTATATTACGTTCATTATACCAAAGACTACATTCCCAGAGGATATGATGAGCAGACTGTTCATAATGAGAGTTAGGTGTTGAGCATTGACACAATGGTGACTCGACTAATTTAAATGAATACAACTTGCTCTTAAAGTTACCATGACCCGTAAGAAATTGAGCGACACAGTGATCCACCTCAAGCCATGTCCTCGACAACCGTTCGCGAACAGATGGAAAAAATTGGTAAAGATGGCGCCCCTTGGATGATTCGTCCCAGCGTTGCTGCTATTCGTCTATGAGGTCATTATAGACATCGGACTGCTGTTGAAGCAATCTTGTAATTTTACCGCGATCCCGCGCGCCCAAGAAATCGCATTCCATGTTTTGTCTTGAATAGTACATGGCTGCACGTCTCTGCACCTCGAGATCGACCGGAAGGACACCCGCCAACACCGGCAAAGCCTCAGTGCTAACCGTCCTATATGCCTTGCACAAAAATATCAGTGCTAGTCGTTGGCCTTGTAACAGTTTGCGACGGACAGCGCCTACGGTCGCCCTATCGGCCCATACAGGTGCACCATAGCACATAGAACCTAAATAAGTAGCTCCGTATATGATCTTTAATGTTTTAAATGATAGACCCCATGTCGCAGTTGATATCCTTGTCAATGCACAGAAACTCTTTTTAGACTTTTCATTAACTATTTTAATATGTTCGATAAATGAAAAGTTTCTTTCTAAAACTAATCCTAGATAACACACTGTGGTTTTATTTTTTACAGTAACATTGTCAAATCTAATGCTCGGCGGTGATTTGAGGTTACCTTTTAAAAGTAACTGGAAGGTTTTGTTGGGTGCAAAAGTTAAGCGATTACGTTCACCCCATTGAGATATCAAGTTCAAACATCTATTGGCTAATCTCTCAAGCCCCGCCCTAGTATCAGATTCCACCAGTAATAAGCCGTCATCAGCATACGCGTTCAGAGTACATCCGGATGGTATTGGTATCGTAAGAAAATCGTCGAAGCCGATATTCCACAAGTATGGACCTAGCACCGATCCCTGAGGACATCCCATTGTAAGCGCCTTCGACACAGAATGATGACCAAGTCTTAGTTTAGTTGTACCTTGTGAAAAGTACGAAGAGATAAGGGAATAAATATTTTTAAAACACCCCCGTGATTTTAATTTCAGCAACAGCATGGGCCACCATGCGTTGTCGAAGGCGCCAGATATATCTAAGAAAATAGCCAGCACGTATTGACATTTTGACTCTGTGACAAACTTTCTAACCGATATAACAGCGTCAGTTGTCGATTTACCCAACGTAAATCCAAATTGTCTATCATGAAATTTGACTCCACCTGGCAGAAGCCGGGGCACTACAAGACGTTCTAAAAGCTTTCCTAACGATGGTAACAATGTGATTGGTCGGTAGGATTTAGGATCATCCGGTGGCTTGTCGCCACTTTTTGGTATTATACGTAACTGGTTGCAAACAGTAAATAAAAACCATCTTTATTCTTTAAAGCGTGTTGTATATTATGTCAATTGTCAATCAGTGCAAAACTTTTTGAGTTTTTGAAGCGTACACAAACCAATTTACATTTTACTATAAATATATAATTTATTATGATGTAAGTACCTTAAATTGGTAATACTTTACAGAAATTAGTATGTTTAATTTACTTACGAATACGTCTATACCAATATTACAGGTTTGGTAAAGTTTGTGCGTTTGTATGTTCTTGGTTATCTCCGATTCTACTGATCTGATTTTAAAAATTATGTCACTGTTAGAAAGGTATATTATCCCTGATTGCTATAGACTGCTTTATACCGCGATAGCCGACATACACGCAGGTAAAAGATAGTACGTAATAATGCGAGAAATTAGGAGGGTTCGAGACCGTTGGTTCTGGGAGAGGGACTGAAAGGAAGGCAACGCACATGTGACCCTTGAGTCACATGTGCGTTGCCTTCCATCAGTTACTTACCATCAGGCGACCCATCTCCTCTTTTGTGACCCCCCCATAACATGAACAAATAATGTTACCTGTAAAATGTTGTAGTATGAAATTGCCGATTTGTACTGAAACTAAGCTTAATAACAAAAACAATTGACAGTCGAAAATCGAATGTTGCATATTTTTTAAAAGAAGAACCTCATAGGTACTCGTATCATGTGAAAAAATTAACACACGAAAATCTCACACCATGAAGGTTTTATGTTAATTCAGAGTATCTATTACTTTACAAAAAAATGTGTAAAATTGTAATGCCTACAAAAAGCTACAAGGCTTAGGTACGTTAACTACGACAGTTCAATCATTTAGGTATACTAGAATATCATACTTTGATATATGTTAGTTACTACAGATTTAAAGTTATATGAAATTATATAAACATTACATTTTTTTAAATTTCCACCACCAAATGATTTGTAGTAAATTAAAACCATGACATTACGAGTTTCCGTGGATAATAGAAAAACGAGGACAATAAAGCAATCAAATTGTTAGAGCTCTATTGGAAATACAATCAAAATAATAATATAGTTAAAAACGATTTTTTGATCATGTGTAGGGTCAAAACTACTTTCTTATAAAATTAAAAAATATATTTATAAGTATGTTAATGTATTATTGTTATAACACCGTAACTACTTTTGTAAGTATGTCCGATTGTATTAAAATAAATACAATCGTTCCACAAGAAGTCGTAAACGATATTGCTAGGTGCTGCGCATTTTAAAAGTTTTAAATTAGTAGAAATAGATACTACCTACTTAAAATATATTTCAGCGAATGCAAAGGTCAGAAAAGTCTGATGATTAAATTTTTTTACAAGTCTCAAAGTGTTCTGAGAATAACACTATCGTAAACTATAGTTCCAGTGCCAAAATAATGACAAAGTGATAAGATTTTAATACGATTTGGACAATTGAGAAATTTTAGTAAGCTGTCCGTGTGGTGATGGATTAAGAATACGGAGAGTCACCACCCCTATTTATCCCCTGGGTGTCGTAAGAACCGACTAAGGCTAAATCCACGAGAGCAAACTCTGCAGGATAACAGCACTGCAAGGAGAAGGAAAACTTGACACAAACCCTATACCAACCGCTCTGGCCAGCGTGGTATAGTAGGCATAAACCTCCTTTCTAAGGCTCTCCTTACGACCTCTGCCTATGCCCAGCAGTGGATAGGCTTTTTTAAATTTAAAAGGATTATAGGCTCTAAGTGCGGTTTGGTTTCTTCGGTTTCTTGCTTCAATGGAAAGGTTCAGTCATTTATACTATTGAGATGTTAAACATAATCTACTTAAAGACAAATTTCAACGTAGTAATTTGGACGTTTGAAATAATGAAAACATTTGATGGAGTTAGGGAGAGTTAGGGTGCTTGTAGAATGTATATTCCTATAGAAAAAGACATTTCTAAATTGAAGTTTCAAGAGTTGCGTGTGGAGATTTCAAACTATGCTTTACCTCACCACAGTGTCAGTAGCAATCTGTCCTCTGTAAGACTAGAAGTTGCAACTTGTATAGAAGGTTTACGTCTTAGTAAACTTCTCTTCTCTTTAAAAAGACAACTGCCGCACTAGGAATAAATCCTATGTCGCGGGGGACTTTACAAACATACATGAAACGGACACAAAGTACACCCAGACTCAGAACAACAATTTGTGGATCACACAAAGTGTTGTCCCATGTGGGGTTAGAACCCACAACACTCGGCGTATTGGAAAAGCGGCGTGGCGACCGCTTAAACCACTACGCCATCCGTGCAGTCAACTGTCGCAGTTTGTTGACTATAAAGAGGATTTCGTAATGTTTTATTACGAGTATAGTTCTTCGAAAACAGATAATTACTTAACATGAAAATATATTAAGATGAGTTATGATGAACTTTCTTTAATTATGTAACGAATGTGATATATTTGTAACGAAATACTTACCTACTTGGCTTGTAATCAAAACCTTAAATCTTATTCAGATGTAGTTATGAAAGGATTGCTACAATGAAACAATCACAGCATGATTCAAAATGCGTTTTGTCACCGTTCACTTTCCAAAATGATTTTCAAAGCGCAATTTACACATTATGTACCAATGTAATAAGTTCCCCCGGCGCCGCTCGCCTCCGGTTTGACAGTTAACGTAAAAATGTAAACTCCCTTCTCTTTGAAAGGCTTCTAATTACAAATTATAGTGCATTGTGTTGTTGAACGAACCGTGCCTCGTCCGACGGCCGCGCTCGGTAAGCGTCGGCAACGTTCGGGGCTCTCGGCTGGTCGCGTGCGCTCAACCGCTTGCAGCCTAATCAATGTAATTAGCGCGCACTCTCAGCTGTAATTTCCAATTTGGAGCTTTGTCCGAGCCAATGGAGGGCGCGCGGTGGCTCCTCGCTCGGCGCGCATTGGCCCGCACCTCCCGCCATAACTAATTATTGGCTGGCGGGAAACAATACGCGGTGTGACGCGGGCGCGCTAATATGGCCGACTAGCGAGCTTATTGTTTTACAATTTATTGCTAGTCGTAATGGCGGTGCGTGATTAATTGGTCGTTTTATGTGAATATTTTAAAGTGATGAAATGTTAAAACACCTTTGATTGTTGTTGGCGATAGTTTTCAGTTCTCTTTTAATTTGTAAGTTGTTTTCTTTTTGTTATCCTATATGCCTATATAGTAGCTTTTATATACCTACTACATTAAAAGATCCCTATCTTTTAATGTAGTAGGTACATCTAAACTAAAGGTTCTTACTTTTTTTTTTTATAACTTAGTATATTTTTTTTGAAAACTTGAAAACTTTTTTAGGCGCGTTAGGCATCTTTGAACAACAAACAAAATAATGTATTTGTGTTATGAGATTGGAAAAAACCATTGAACTTGCGACACTGTTACCGTTACCGACACCTCTATATATAAGTAAATATATTAGTTTTCACGTCTGTCAGCACTCCCGGAGTGCTACTGTTTTTGTAGCATTTAACAAGTTCTGGCATTTTTTTTATTTATTTTGATAATAATAACATAAATATCTAATAAAGGTATTTCTGGCCGTCATTTGACGATATTTCATTGGTATTGCCGTTGCGCGAGAGCAAGAGACTACTCTAGTTCAGTTGCTGATTACAAAGCCAGCAACTATCCTCGTTATTCCTACAGTTAGTTTAATACATCCTTGTTATTCCTACAGTTAGTTTAATATTTTGACGAGTATCAAAACGTAAAAATTACGGTTAAATATCACTGTTTAAAACTAAATAAAACCCAGGCCTACAGATTAGACTTGCAACGAATAGTATATTCGACAGTATACCGAATACCGAATATTCGGCGAGGCCCCTGACCGAATAGCCGAATATTAGGCAAAAGTATTTGGCTGGATTTTAGCGCCAAAAACTTGTACAGACGTGAATTAAATTATGTACCTGTTTTATGTACCAATGACTACTTAATAAATGATTATAAAAGAAATGAGAACCTTACCCTTCTAAATTTTGATTACCACAATAATTCAAATACATAGAATCCTCCATTTTTCCTATTCAGAAGATGATTATGTACCTGTGTTATGCACCAATGACTACTTAAATGATTATTAACAGAAATGAAAATATGAATATATACGTAATCAATCGATTTTAATTTTTCATTTTACCAATTATTTCTCAATGACAAAATATATTATTTAAGTATTCGGTATTCGGCCGAATAATATGTAGATATTCGGTATTCGGCCGAATATAATAAAAGCAGCCGAATAGGCCGAATACCGAATAGAAACCGAATATTCGTTGCAAGTCTACTACAGATGTATCAACCGTTTTAAACTGACAACATAACGGTATGTTATTATTTTGTAACATCTAATTATTACTGTTTATTAAATTACATGTGGTCAGCCCTGATATCAGAAGGTATATCTTTTTCAGTAGGTATAAAATAAAAGTGAAAAACAAAAAAAAAACATCGGTCTTACATTTACCATTCGCAGGTATTTTTAATTTCTGCCTTAGCTAATCTGTCAATGTTGTACTTGTACTAAAATAGTAGTTTTCATAAAGTGTGTCTACCTTCTTTGATCACTATTGTGTAATTATCTATGAATAGGGGATTTCCCATAAATTGTATTGACACTGTCTGAGAGTGAAGAAATTATTTCTGAGTTGTTTTAGAACTTCACTTTACCAAAGACGTATGGTTTTCTTAGAAGTAATATTTTGTATGACAAGTAAGGCAACGGTAACATAAAGAAAATTATGTTAACATTGAAACAAAGAACTAAGAGAGACAGACAGCAATGTGAATTTATAATAATCATTATTATTGACAATAGATTATTGTACATTATTATTTTAAATACTTACCTTACTTTAATAAGTAAAAGTCTAACGCCAAGTACTAAGTAATTATTGAATGTACTTTGTGATAGATACATGAAATGCTTTGAAGCAATAAAGTGTAACATGAAAAAAAAAGTACTGATACTCTACCTGTGTGAGATTTTTTTGTTAATTGTTTTACTTGAGTTTTATCCAGTGTTAAAGCATAAGCGGTGTTTACCTATAATTGTTTTTAAATATATGAGTATGTAAGAGAAGGATCGGTCATAATTAAAAAAAGAAGTTCTTTTAGAACTTGATAATAATTTATTCAATCAAACACAGAAACAGCAAATCACAGGACTAATAACAATTTGATATTAATTAGTCATTAAACTAGACTATATTATAAATTAACACTTCGATAAATAAGCCTTAAATAATCGGGTATAATTAGTCCAGAAACCAAATTATAACCGGAATAATAATTAATTCGTTTCCACAAATTAATCATCCAAGGTGTCTAGGTTAAGCTAGCAACGAGGTACAACTAGTGCACCGAGCCACGCCAGAGCCAAGACTGCTTTGCAAATGATCGTTACACGTCTTTTATACCGGCAAATCTAGTAGTGGGAGAGTGAGGCATCGAATGACGCGCTCGGTGGCGTGATCGGTGCACGTGTTGTTTACGGTTTCGCGCAGGCGGCGCGCGGACGCCGACAAGTATGTATAAGTTTAAGGCATTAATGTAAACAGTTGTTGACAAACCTTTATTTAACAAATAAATAATTCTGTATTTAATAAATATATCTGTATATTTGACAGTCTATTACCTGTCATCTTTTATTAGACGTTAAGAAACAATGAAATGACACAGGACAATAAGAAACAATTAAACAATATTTTGTTATGAATTACGCATCAAGTTCTTATTGTTTTGCTATGAATTTGGTTTCGCAACAAAGTACATATCTATCTCATTTTCGGACGCAGATCTCAAACAGCTTTAAAATATTAGTTTTAGCTTAGTTGGTGATTCGTTTTCAGCTCATCATCATCATCAACAGCCTATAATAGTCCACTGCTAGACATAGGCATCTCCTTAGAAAGGAGGTTTTGGCCTACTATACCACGCGGGCCAGACGGGTTGGTATAGGGTTTGAGGGCCTTTTCCCACAACGGGCGGAACACACTCCCCCGTCGATGGCCTCCCTGGCCGGAGACGACGGGGAGCACGGGGAGGACAATGTTCCGCCCGTCCGGGAATCGGAGGTAGGGGCGGCTGTTCTACGGATCCGTTCCAAGAACACCGCCCCTGGGCCAGACGGGGTACCGGCCCGAGTGCTGGCCCTGGCCCTCAACCACATGGCAGACCGCCTCGGGGAGGTGTTCGACGCTAGCTTGGCGTCGGGACGCTTCCCTGAGTGCTGGAAGAGCGGGAAGCTGGTCCTACTGACGAAGCCGGGACGGCCTGCCGATTCGGTCGCGGCCTATAGGCCCATCGTGCTGCTGGACGAGGCGGGCAAATTGTTTGAGAGGGTTCTTTCTGCCCGCATCGTCCGGCACCTCTGCGAGGTGGGCCCCGATCTGTCGGACGCCCAATTTGGTTTTCGGGCGGGGCGTTCGACAGTCGACGCCGTGTTGCGCCTGAGGGCCGTGACCGAAGAGGCCGTGAGCTGTGGCGGCGTGCTGTTGGCGGTGTCATTAGACATCGCCAACGCATTCAATAGTCTGCCATTCAGCTGCATCAGGGAAGCACTCCACTATCATGGGGTGCCAAAGTACCTGAGGCGGCTAGTGGCAGACTACTTAGAGGAGCGTACCGTCGTGTACGAGGACCGAGAAGGTAATTTGAGGAGTCGGCCCATGTCGTGCGGTGTTCCACAGGGGTCTGTTCTTGGACCCCTCTTGTGGAACATAGGGTACGACTGGGCCCTTCGCGCCGATTTCCCCCCCGGGCTGGGTGTAATCTGTTACGCAGACGATACCCTCGTGACAGCCCGGGGGGCAAACTTCCAAGAGGCGGCGCGCCTGGCCACAGGGGGAGTCTCCCTGGTGGTCGGGCGCATTGAGGCGCTGGGCTTACGGGTGGCCCTAGATAAGACGGAGGCCCTGTTATTCCATGGGCCCCGTCGTGGTCCACCCCCTGGCGCCTCAATAGTGGTCAACTCGGTCCTCGTACCGGTTCGGGCCCAGATGAAATATCTGGGCCTGATCCTCGACGGGAGGTGGCTCTTCGACGAGCACTTCCGACAGCTTGCTCCAAAGCTGGTCGGCGCTGCGTCTGCCCTAGGGCGACTTTTGCCCAATATGGGTGGACCCAGCGTCGCGACAAGACGGCTGTACACGGGGGTTGTCCGGTCAATGGCACTGTACGGTGCACCGGTGTGGGCGGCGGCTCTGACCGCCCAGAATAGGGTACGCCTCTGGCGCCCTCAGAGGGTAATGGCGGTCAGAGCCATACGCGGTTACCGCACCGTTTCGACGGAGGTGGCGTGCGCGTTGGCCGGAACTCCCCCGTGGGATTTGGAGGCGGAAGTGCTCGCCGAAGTTTATCGGCGAGTGGCTGACTACCGGGCGGAGAGCGGATTTCGCCCTCCGCCCGAGGATGTGCGCGAGTGGCGCGAAGCCGCTCGCCGAGCCACGATGGCTCGTTGGTCGTTCCGGCTGGAGACTCCACGCGCTGGCTTTGCCGCCGTGGAGGCTCTCCAGCCGGTCATCGCCGAGTGGGCAGGGCGGCAGCACGGGACCCTTTCCTTCCGGCTGACGCAGGTGCTTTCCGGGCATGGTTGCTTCGGAAAGTACCTGCACACGGTCGCTAGGAGGGAACTGAGTCCCGCCTGCCACCACTGCGACTGCAGTGAGGACTCGGCCCAGCACACGCTGGCGGTCTGCCCCGCATGGGCGGCGCAGCGCCGGGCCCTCACTGCAGTCATCGGAGTGGATCTCTCGCTACCGGCCGTAGTACGCTCCATGGCCGGTAGCGACAGTTGTTTTACCGCGGTCGCAACCTTCTGCGAGGTAGTAATCTCGCGGAAGGAGGCGGCGGAGAGGGCCCGGGAGGACGACCTCCACTCGGACCCGATCCGCCGCCGGCGAACCGGGCGGCGGAGGCCCGCCTACCACAGCCTCATGCCGCCCTGAGTGTGGCCGCGGGTGGACGGGGTGGGTTTCCCCTCCACCCGCATTAGTTGGCCAGCCGCGAGGGGGCGGCGTCCGCGTGTGCCGGACGTCGCTTAAAGAGAGGAAAATGTATTGAGACGGAGCCCGCACCAGGAGCGGGCTGGCGCTAGGAGGGGTCCGGATGTCTTAACAACAGCTGTTCCCGGATCCCTCCTGTTACAGGCGCAGAGTGGCACACCGTGTGGTTTTAGTCGGTCCGAGTCCGACACACCACCCCGCCGCAAACCCCGGAGGGGTGACGGTCCGAGGGGATTTCCACACGTTAAAAAAAAAAAAAAAAAAGGGTTTGTGTCAAGTTTTCCTTCAAGTCTTCAGCTCAAAGATAAATCAACTCTCCTATGCATGAAACTATGAGAGTTGGTCTGCACTGGAAATAAATAACAAACAATTAACAAGAAAACTAGTAAATATCGCTAACAAAAATAATCTGGAGAACAAATATCGTAGTTAATGACTTTAAATATTTATATTAAACTTGTAAAAAGAACAAAAGTAGGTATTCCACATAAGTTCGGTAGAATTCGAACCGCTATTAACATATATGTTATGGTTCATACCTATGTGATGTCTTACGTTTTACTTTTTTTATATTTTATACAGCTGTTAAACCCAAACTAAACGACAAATTTGATTGAGCATGTATCCTACGATATTTAAGTTATGCTGGTTTTGCACATTAGCTGTTACCACCCCTATAACTACCTGTACCACCCCTATAATAAAAGAGCAGGTACAGTTACAAAGATTACATTAATAGTCGTCACGGGTGGACTGCTAAAATCCATGTCGAAGGTTAGAGATGCTGCCTTGAGTTACAATGCAGAACGACATTTCAAAGTATAGCATTTTTACTCTAAACAGGTTCAGGTGACATTTACCTACATTGAATATGAAAACTTATTTCTTTTTGAATAAGAAAATGATCAATAGGTGATATTAACAACGAAATTGACTGGCTAGGTACGGTAGTAGCTATTGCGTAAAATGTTGTGTGGCATAAAGCTTTTAATTGTAAGGTTAAATTGGGTAGGACAGAGTAAGTTTTTATAAACGTCTAAATATACAAATAAATGATAAAAAATAAGTATTTTTATTATCCACAAAGTTTGTAAGAGTGCCAGCCCTAGCATCAGGCGGCGGGTGGCGGTAGGGTCGCCACGCCCCGCAACTTAGGTTTTTTAATCAACCGCCCTCTATCATTAGTATTCTGCATAATGGAGAGCGGCCGCACATAGCCTCCGTCTCTGCCTCACTCTAATGCGTTTACACTGTATACACACCACATACTATGTAACTCAACTAAATATATAATACACACCTAAATATGTATGCTGTCTTAGAACTGAGGGACGGCTATAACTGTAAAGAATTAATATATTGAAAAGAGAGGGTAATTTTTTGTACTTTTACTGTGGCTGCATATGGTAACAAAATGCAATATGCTTAAAATCAGAATACAGATATGTTTATAAGGTTTATTCTAAATAGTAGTAAAATATCTACTATAAAGTACTATCCCTTCGATAGCAAAAGTACTATCGAAGGGATAGTACTTTCTCGATAGTACTTTCACTATTCTTTTTTATTTTACTGTATTAAAATTTTGAAAAATACCCTGAACCTGCAGTTAGAATCACAATGTAACGTAAAAGCAAATATATTCTAATATATCTCGAAGTATAGCTGACTACGAACATTCAAATAAAGTACCCCCGCTCATCGAGCAGTGGAGAGGCGAACAGAAAAAGCCACCTTCCAGCTTAAAATATCTGACGAAAATAAAAAGTCAAGTGCTGCACAAAACGATATGCGTGTTACAAAATGCCTATAACTGAGTTTGGTCGACTTACAGGTTGCATAGAGGTGCAATGGGTTCGGAATTATGCACCCTTCCGGGGGTGGTACCCCCTTTCCGCTGGTTCACGACCCCGCGCTCCGTCCACGTCCCTCTGTCGTCTGTGCCGCGACACTCAATAAAAAGTAGTGTTGCACGAATTTGTGGTGGCCCTGGCGCGTCATTGCGTTAGGGCTGTCACTCAGCGTGATACAGGAACTTCGAGAAATTAATTAGTAAAGTTGTGCAGCTCCGATTGCGACAGGCTCAGTAAAGAACATACGCGTTTTATTAGCAATATTGTTTGACTTCGTAACATTAGTTTTGTAGCGTTTACCCCTAGAGTCCACCTACATAAGTCCTTCTTGCCTATAAATGCTAGCGGTAGTACTACATAATATATTTAGTTCGGGATAAATCATTATTTTAAAAGACACAAATACTGATAAGTACCACCGACTGATAAGTATTGACGATCGGATGACGTAGTGGTTTGTGTAACGGTCTGCTATTCCAAAGGTAGCGGGTTCGATTCCCGCTCAAGTCAAACATTTGTGTGCATGAACATTTAATGTTTGATTTGGTCTGGGATTTATATCAGTTGTCTAGTACCCATACTACCAGCTCTACTTAGTTTGAGACTCGTTTCCGTTTTGTGAATGTGTTAGAATATTATTATTCTTATTGCCCATGATGATAGAACTCCGAGAGAAGGTAGTATATACATGGTATAGTCATCATCAACAGCCTATAACAGTCCACTGCTGGACATAGGTCTCTCCTTAGAAAGGGCTACTATACCACGCTGGCCAGTCAGGTTTGTAAAGGGTTTGCGTTAAGTTTTCCTTCTCTTTGCTATGCTGTTGTCCTGCGTATTTTGCTCCCTTAGTTGGCTTTTCGACACACTTGGGATGAACAGGGGTGGTGACACATTCTTAATCCATTACCACACGAGTAGGTCGAATGGGATAAATACCTATGACCTAACTAGCAGGTATTAAACAATTTGGAAAAAACCTAGTTTTGTTACGATCTGATCCTACTGTGAGGTGGAAGATAAAATGAAGCCTTCCATCTTGAAATAAAGTAGCCATTTCTACATTGTGAAGAGCTTGGCATGCGCATCTATTGTGCACTTTAGTACACGTTCTACGCATAACAGTATTCTAAAAAGTAGTAGCCAGGAAAAAAAAAACAAAATATCAATGTATCTCATTTAAGTATCTTGAATCTGCCATTTGCACATGGTCATTAACTTGGAATACTATCGTATGTATAATGTCCTGAAGTGGTGTACAGTAAAGATTATTCTATTCTATTCTAAGTAAGATTATTTAAACGTATCTATTAATTTTACATTTTTATATTCCAAATGCTGTATTTAAGTCTAGTAATAAAATAAAGATAGAGAAAAAGAAAAAGACTTTTAAATTTTTGTAAATAAAATAAAATTTTTGTAATTAAATCATGCAGTTGGTGGACGTCTCAGGAAAAAGATTACTAAACGAGACACATTACACACATTTTAACAAACTCTTTACTATTCAGAGACATAATATAGGATAGCACAGGGTATCCTTGTTTGGGCTCCTGACTCCCACAAATATCTGGAATTCAAACGCAACTATTTAAACACTTTGATGTTCCTACATTTAAACCTATTCAATATTTTTTTGTAAATTATTTGTGGGACTCAAATAAACATTATTTATAATAAATCTAATCATAACTACCTAACTAGAGTTTTTAACTTTTAACTTTTTAACTAGAGTTTGGTTATAAGTGGATATCAAAAAACTAAGTACATGTACCGTTTTTTAGATTTCAGTTTCTTGTCCATTGGTAAGTTGCGTTTAATTTAGGGACTTTATGTTTTATGTGGAACTAAAAAGAGACATTTCCATTGAATCAGGAGATTATAGTTAACCGGACGTTTTGAAAAGTTTACATTCTTTCTGTTATTATTGTGCGGTTGACGTACTTTGTAAATCATAACATCAATGGTAAAATTAAACCTATGCGAAAATTATGAACAGTTTTTGTAATATGAAAATATAGTCTGTGAAGTAATTAATCACAATATATGTACTAATGTAAATGAGACAAAGCATAACCCACAAATTTTCCATTAATCATAATAGTAACAAGTCTTTATTAAGATCAAACCATCTACAGATAGTAGAATGTAATAATAATAAAAACCATCGTGATTGTTAGCAACTGGGCTTCTTTATCTTATACTAGTAGATACTTAAAGTATTATAAAGTAATATAAAAAACTAAAGCAAGCTAACTGTAAAACAAGGGCTAGAAATGTTCCAATTCTCATTAAAAAGGCCGTGTAAAACTAACATTATTTACCTGAACGAACTATCATCAACAGCCTCTAACAATCTACTGCTGGACATAAACCTGTCCTTAGAAAGGAGGTTTTGGCCTACTATACCACGCTGGCTAGACGGGTTTGTTTCAAGTTTTCCTGCTCTTTGCAGTGTGGTTGTTCTGCGTAGTTTGCTCCCCTAGTCGGCTCTTACGACACCCTCGGGATGAATAGGGGTGGTGACACTCTGTATTCTTAATCAGTCACCACACGGATAAAATAATATAAAAAAAACTACAGCAAGCTAACTGTAAAACGATCAACATACTTAAGCCTATCAACAAGGGCTAGAAGCTCATTAAAAGGGCCGTGTAAAACGAAAATTATTTACCTGAACGTACCATGGGTTAAGAGAATAGACAAGTCTTCTTCCAAAACACCTGAAGCTGTATAAAATTGAGTCACTGATGTAGACACTTCGTCTTGCCACCGCTTAACTGTAGTCCAGATCCAATTCACGTCCAATTTAATTTAAATGTGAAACAGAACACATTTCACAACGGATTTAAGTAAAATTATACCTCCTATACTGTTACTGTAAGAATTCTCACCAGCAGAACACCCTGCCTACTCGATTTTTGGTTTTTAAAACAAGCTTATATTAGTCCTACCTTTTCCAATAGGTAGTTGTTGTACCTGGGTCTGTATTCATTAGAATGCCTTGCTCTAACAGGGATACGTATACATACGGTTGAATTTAGTTACATAGCTCGGCTTCGAGTCACGGGTTGCAGCCCTGACCTTCTCGAGATATGACTTACACTCATTTATCTATCTGTTTAAGTAATATCCTTTTCTTTGTTTTACCTTGTTTTAATTTTCCGTCTTTATTTTCTAACGTGTCCGGTTGGGGGCAATAGACTTGACACTCTTCACGCTTTTTAGAGCAAGGTTGTAAGGTATGTGAGGATAGTATTGTAATACCTAATGTTTGTTCTAATATTGGTCACGTTGAAATAAACAACAAAATTGTTATAGATCTTAGTAAGAAAATAAATCTAAAGGGGGCCTAGATGATATGATATTTGAAAATTATAGTAGTGAAGTGTTTGTAATGATGTCTCCTTTCTTTCTTTCTTTCTTTTAGGAATAAATCCTGTGTCGCGGAGGACTTTACAAACATACATGAAACGGGCACAAAGAACTCAGAACAACAATTTGTGGATCTCACAGTGTTGTCCCATGTGGGGTTTGAACCCACAACACTCGGCGTAGTAGTGAGCGGCGTGGCGACCGCTTAAACCACTACGCCATCCGTGCAGTCTACTACAAAGTACCTGGTTTATTTAGTACGTAGGTTTTCTTTATAACTAACATTAAGTGAATAGAGTAATGTATTTAGATCATATACGGCTTTTTTTTATGGGACTAATTTCACCCACACGCCCACCACTGTAACTCCTGTACACCAGGATCCACAGCAGTGACCCACGAACACACCGACTTATGATACTCGGGAAGTCCCGGGAAGAAATTAAACTGTCTTGGAACCCGCAACGAAATTAATCAGAAGAAAATTGGAGGAGTTGGAAATACAGTAAATCCACATCCCTCCTTAGCAAAGGCGACAAAATAAAGTAAAATAGGCATAAACCCTTTTAAACAGGGAAGCACCACGGCCACAAAATATTACGGATCCTATACGGCTTAACAAAATAAATATACAGTCTCATAAATATATGTCCGAAGAACTAGACAAAAACGTATAAATAACCCATATCTTCACAACTATAATTTATTTCCACTTAGTCCCCGCAATAGAGAACAAACTTATTGGCGTTGGCCAGCAGAAGTTCCTAAGCATTTTGGGAATAAAATACAGGACAATTGCATAGTATTAAAAGTAGTAAAAAGTAGGTAAGTATAGAAGTTTTCTGAGAATTTGAGAAGGTATGCACCAGCTTAAGCAGCTGTTCTGTTACCGGGAAGTTTGATTCCTGTAACCCTGAATATTATAGAGTAAAGATTGTAACCATCTCAAACGACTTATGGTTTTTTCTAGCTTAGTTTATAAACAAAAGAACTGAGCTAGTAATTAAGCTTGCAGATTTCATTGCAGATCTGCAATAAAATCTTCAAAAACAATATTATTTGACGGGCCTGTTGGTCTAGTGGTTAGTGACCCTGAGTGCTAAACCGGAGGTCGTGGGTTCGATTCCCACCCAGTACAAATATTGTGTGATGAGCACGGTCATTTGTTCTGTGTCTGGGTGTAATTTATCTATAATATGTATGTATTTAAAAATATATAAGTATGTTTATCAGAAGTCTGGTTACCATAACACAGGCTCTGCCTAGTTTGGGATCAGACGGCCGTGTGTGAGATAAAAATAAATATCTTCTTACATGGGCTGATGGCAGTCATTTAGTCAACTGCATCCGTTTTTGGCATCGTTGGTAATCCAAGATGCAAAATTGTTAAAACTCTTGTATTAGGTATTGCATAAAAAAACAAAACATTTTTTCTCTTTCTTCTTTTCTAACTGGATGTATCTGAAATGTATCTTTATTGTACGAGTATACAACATGTATTAAATACCTACCTGTTAGTTACCTATATAAATAATGTTGAAGGGGACATTCAGAGAGGGTATGTTTAATTTATTAAGATGTCTTTATAGACATCAACAATGAATAAAACAAGAATGAGCTAAATTCAATCAAACCAATATTGATCTAGTTTCAATATTTCACAAGTAATGTACCTAAAGTATTTTTTAACTGTAACTGCAAATACACCGCTTTTAAGGAGTTTAGTTTGATTTTATATAGCCTGAAACTTCTCTAATGAATATCTACTATGTTAGAAACAAAAATAATTTAAGGAGTCCACACAACAAACAGACTAATGGAAAAAACCTATTATATTTTAACATATTCTTGATATAGACTTCGATAAACATACAACAACAAATAAACAAAATAAAAGCAATTAGAATCTGATTCTTCAGAGATTACTAGAAGTCGTCGCTTCAGGCTGATATCATATACCTACAGTTTTCCTCACATAGATATATGTTACTGATGCCCGGCTGATAACGGACTCTACGCGACGCCACTACCGTACCGTACCGGAGCCAAGGGGGCGTAAAGTGTATGACAAGTCTCCCAGCTTCTTTTCCGTATCTCCTTCTATTGTTCGGTCTGAAAAATACTATATTATATTACTGAGAAGGGTTTTCGTCATACCGTCGGCCGGTCATAAAAGAAACAAGCTAACACCCTTTGTGTTTTGCTTACTCTGAAGAGTCTCTTAGCGTTCATGGACAATCAAAGTGATTTATGAATGGGTTTTCCCTTAAATCGAGCCGGCCTATACCTATAGACCGAATCATGGCTGTCTCATGGTAGAAGCTTGGAACGCGCTACTTGGAACTACTGGTTCGAATTGAAATATTATTTTAGTGTCGGATAGCCCATTTATCGAGGAAGGATATAAGCTATATAACTTTACGCTAAGGTAAATAGGAGCCGAACATAAACCAAATATTTACAAAATCGGAGAGTTTATTCCTTTTGACAGACGCAAACAAAGTTGTCAGGCAGTTCATTTGTCATTTAGGTACAATGCGAATTGTTGACGGGATGATAACCGCAGTACCTATGAAGTAATATATATTTTTGACGAAGAAGTTTAGTAATGTACAATGTAGAAGAAACTAAATTCTGACTCTGATTCTTTATCACATAGTTTTAGAAGACATCACAAAAAACATTGAACCTACTATTTGATAGGTACTAAAAAAAACACATCTATACAAATAAATAAAATTGGAGTGTCTGTTTGTAATATTAAAATAACCGCTTTTTGCTAAATGCATATGTATGTTTACACGGTACATATGCCAAAATATAATTTTTTACAATTTTTGTCTGTCTTTCTGTCTGTTTGTTCCGGGTAATCTCTGGAACGGCTGGACCGATTTCGACGGGACTTTCACTGGCAGATAGCTGATGGCATAAGGAGTAACTTAGGATACTTTTTTTAGGCTAGCTTCACCCCGCGGCGTTGCCCGCGGATATAACAACAAACGTGGGTAACACCGCCAGTCTCAGCTAGTAAAAAATAAAACAATATGCAAGAAAGTCCTATGAGTTGAACTTTTGTACAAGATACGCTATATTTACTTAGGAACCAATTGCAACATTAGTCGAGAAATGTAGTTATTTATGTGTCATGATTCATGATCAGCAGATAAACAGCATTTTCTTACAACAGACAACAGAAATTGCACCTCAGTAAAATAAGTGACAGGTAATCAATAATATCTGATCTATATTGTGTTACAACTAATTTGTTTAATTTCCCTAGTCATTTTAATTTAATGTTCTTAGCTCTGATGCATGGCTAGCTGAATATGAATGTATCTATCTGTTGAAGCGATTTTATCTTTTTTTCCTTTCACGTGCTGTTATGTCAACTTTCCATACTTCCTTAGGTAGGTATATGAACACAGCTGGTTTTTGTGTCCATACAATTATTATGATTTTTTTAAAGACAACTCCCGCATTAGGAATATATCCTGTGTCGCGGGGGACTTTACAAACATACATGGAACGGACACAAAGAACACCCAGACTCATAACAACAATTTGTGTATCACACAAGTTATTGTTCTGAGTCGGAATCGGACCCACAACACTCAGCGTAGTATTAAGCCGCGTGGCTTAAACCACTACGCCATCCGTGCAGTCAACTTAAAATTAAATTTAAAGAAAGTAAAATATTTATTGTAGTTTACGCTGAACGATCGGCAGAACAATAACAATACTTCAGCCAAGAGTGTTATGACAGGTACAGTGGCCATCAATAGTCCAGTAGCAAGTTCCCACAAGTGACAATACGACCGGTGAGACAATAATTGTCATATGCCACAATACGACAACTCCTGCGCAGCTCAGGTGTCGTGTCCGGCGGAGTGGGGGGCGGGGTGTGGGGGGCGGCCAGTGTCGGCTCGGGTTTCCCTCACAAAGGCGAGCATTAAGCCAGGCCACGCCTTTGTGCGCAGTGACACGTTCACACGACGGCCGCTGTTCCTGACGAACCTGACGCTCTAAGGCTTTGTTTATCAATATTGTGGTGTCTATTACCTATTTTGGGTGGTTCATGTCAATGGTTTTTTTTGTTAGGATTTTTAGGCTAAGCATACGTGATTTAGAATTTCTACTACGATTCATTGAATTATGTAGATAGCTAAGTTAATATAATTTTGATTACTTTAACAGATTGATATACAAGTTACAAAAGGGCTTTCGTCAAATTTTAGGAATGTTAGGTATGTGTAGACGACAAATAGCTAAAAAAAATGGTTAAAAGAAATATCATCTTAGAATAATTTTGCTAGTGTAGGTGAACATTTTTGATCGTCAATCTAATAATTTTATTTTTTATGGAAACATTTTCAGAATAGTTTTTGTTCTGCCATTAACATCCTTGGTGTTAAATATCCCTAGTTTAAATTTTGTCAGCCCTTCTTTATACTAAATACTAGATTTATCATTCAATACCTAATTCAACTACCTACTTACGAGGGCTGCTTTTTATGTATCCGGAATAAAAAAGTGAAACAAACATATAGCATTTATTGTAGTGTTATTGCTTTTCAAAATATTCGCCGTGATGATCGATGCACTTTTGCATACGTTGGAATCAATTGTCGTAGCACTTTTTCCATTCCGATTGTGGTATCTCTAAAACGTTCATTTTGAACGCATCAACAGCTTCTTCACGGCTCGAAAAACGTTGACCACGTAATTTATTTTTCACGATTAGGAATAAATAGAAGTCAGCCAAGAAAAAGTCAAGTCAGGTCTGTATGGCGGATGACCCGTTAATTCGATCTTTTGATCTTCCAAATACTGAATTGTTTAGGCCGATGTCTGGGAGCTAGCACTGTCATGATGAAGAAGGATTCTGCGTTGTCGGTTATTCTATCTTATTTCTTCAAAGACTTCTGACAAACAAATGGTCGTGTACATTCAGAAATAACCGTTTTACGATCCTCTAGTGCCACTGTATTAGCAAATTGTCAATTTTTTTAGCAACCAAGTGTCATGCAACATCAACAGAGATATTAGTTGGATTTAGTAAATGCTATTTAAATCATAAGACGTCCACAACTGGTCATAGACCTCCCTTGATAAAAACTTGGAAGATCAGTTAGTAGCGGTCAGCAACCACCGAATTGCGAGCTTTATAATGCCATCTATTGATTACTATTGCGTATTAATTGCGTTTTAGTTTACCTTTACCTATGAAGTTGCAGATTTGTATGACAACTTTAAAATAGAAAAAAAATATTATAAATTATCTATACTATTTCGGCATTTTGATGGTAGTTTCTTTATCCCTTTACTGTCGAAGTCAGCTGGACAGGTGGCGCTGATGTTAACTAAAGCGTTTTGTACTGCCTCTTAGGTGGGCAACATCCGATAAGTGACAGAGAGCTTCTTGCTTTAACTCTGTAGCTTTGCGAGGGTCTGTCGTGAAGTGTGAACTCATGGGTTATCGCAAAGAAGTAATGGGAAGAGCGATTGACCAGCCGTGGTTGTTGAATTGCGAGCTACTCCATCATTGTTTCATTGTCCATCATTCTTGGAAATAGACATCTGCCGGCACTGTTGTGCCATTCGGTGAGAAGTTATGATGTACAAGTCCTGGTCTGGTCCACCAGACAGTCACCATCATTCCTATTGGTAATCTTTTCTTTAGCAGACTGATTAGGTGTTGCACTCGAGTTCACTCACTGAGAAGAACGCTTACGGTTTTCGTACTGAATCCACTTTTCATCGCAGGCAAAAATTCGATTCACAATTTCCGATCCCGTTTCTGTGCCGATTCAGTAGTGCTATGCATGCTTCGACGCGTAAGTCTTGCTGCCAGTCGCTTAGTTCGTGTGGCACCCACTTATCTAGTTTTTATTTCTTTCCGATTTGACACTAACTTGTGTTTTGACAATGACTTCAAAACTATATCCACGTAGGAACTCATATTAGAAAATTATACGAATTTTCAGTTAATCCTAAACAAATCACTATCTAAAACAAATGACTAAATTTAAATAACATGGCTTTGGAATATAACTTATTTGAATTTCGAATTGGGCGCCAACCCACAGAAAATTAAATCTGAAAATACTGGTTTTAAAAATCTCCAAATTCATAGGTAAAGGCCTGTTATCAACAAAGTTTCTTATCCATAGGTATACTTTTTATTTTAATTGTATCAATACTTTAAATCGTCAACAGCTAGAATATTCCCGATTCGCTTGGCCTCTTGGCGTTGCGTTAAAAGGTACCTTTACTCTACATTCTCTATCGCTTGTATCATGAATAGTGCTTCGAGGAATTTTCCGGGCTTAGGGCCGTTGCAGCTTTCTGTTATCGTTACATTCGGCCAAACATCCATGCCATCCATATAGAGATGTTATCACTTAATCACTGTGTACTTCTTAAAAGCTGTCTAATCCGGATAACTTGGAACAAATTTTCGCCTATGGTATTTTCAGAATGACATGACCTTCAAACCTTAATGAAAAGAGCGTAGTTTCAACCCAGAAGCGGACAACGCACTTCTGAGTTGCAGATGTCCATGGGAGGTAGTAGTCACATTTTATCAGGTTACCCATCTGCTAAAAATCGTCAAAAATCTCAGAGCGTATAAAGATGCTTTTTTTTAATAATTATTTTTACTTTAAGATTCTAAGACTAGTTTTTCTCTAATACGTTGTCACACAGACAGGAATTAATAATCTAATCTACTACCATACAATTTAATCGATTAATGGGTTAATCGATACCCAATGCTAATAATTATAAATATAATTTTTATTATGTATATAATATTTATTAATAACTTGCCATATGAATTAGTTAATAGTGTAACTGTCAAAAATATTAAATGTAAACTAAAGCGATACTTCCTTAACCTAATATAGATATTGTTATTTGATAATTTTTTATTAATGTTTAATTGAGTCGTGTTTTCAAAGTATGCAATATTTAGTGTACCATATAGTGGACAAATGCTAGTATCTAACTACCCTCATTTACTTACATTATATTAAAGTGTAAACTCTCGACAGCTCAGTGTAAACAGAAGCTGTCGTTTTGTAAACTTCTCTGTCAAGTTGTTTTATGTGATAAAGAAATAAATAAAACCTAAGGTTTTTCTTCCAATTCGAATATAAATGCTTACTGTGACAAGTCTTTATTGGTATTTTTGATTAAAAGAAGAAATTAAGAAAAAGATTATTTCTTTTAATTATTAACCTACCTAATAGATATTTTGAACAACAGCCAATGCTACATATAACGCGACCCTGATCTGCTCGAGATATTGGTTATATTCCGCAATCCATCATATTTATCATAAGCTATGTCCCTTTCATACCATTGTTTTCTCTTCTTATCTAGCTTGTTTAAAATTATTTTTTTCGTTTCGATATACCTACAAGTGTGTTTTTAGAAATATGTTCACAATTTTGCACCAAATTTAGTTGAAATCAAAACTTTAATTACCAATATTGTTATCAGTCCTCGATGCATATGTTTATACATTACTAGTTTGTGAAAATCTTGTTGAAAGTTTCCGTAACATATACAGATTTAGATTAAGTTGTTGTAAAACATGTACCTAATAGATAATTGAACGCCTAAAGTGTAGAGATTATATCGAGAAAGACTGGGTTCTAGATCAACACAGTGCTGACATTAAGCTTGCCAATGAGCAGGGTCTGGAGACACCGTGACTGAATGTGACAGTCAAAAGGTATACCCTGTTTCTAATACGTTCATCAACAGCCTATAACAGTCCACTGCTGGACATAGGCCTCTCCTTACAAAGGAAGTTTTGGCCTACTATACCATGCTGGCCAGACGGGTTGGTACAGGGTTTGTGTCAAGTTTTCCTTATTTCCCTTCCTCCTAATACGTTAATATGATATTAATCTTAATCAAAGCAGTTTAAAATTGTGTCAAGTTAGCGAACAATTAATGAGGAGACAGGAAGAGACTTCTCGTAATATTGTTACACTTAAGAGATTATACTGTTGTGGATTAAATTTCACTTTAAAGATATTGAACCTCAAAAATGCTACTTACCTACTTATAAAGATGGTGTTTCAACGTAATTGTATATCAACATCAAACCATAACGGTAATGAGGATGACGCTTCATGAGCGTTTCTAGGGAATCGAACTTTTATTGTATAAATAGGTATCTTGTATCTTGTATCTTCTGGTATTGAAGTTTCAGGAACCTACATTCGATTCTCACCATATTCTTAAGTTTTTTTTAAAGACAGCTCCCGCATTAGGTATATATCCTGTGTCGCGGGAGACTTTACAAACATACACGAAACGGACAGAAGGACTCAGAACAACAATTTGTTGAACACACAAAGTGTCGTCCCATGTGGGGATCGGACCCACAACACTCGGCTAAGCCATCCGAGCAGTCGTTGTATATGTATTTTTTTATTTATATGTGTGTTTATCGATCGTTTGCGTAGAAGTAAGCGGCGTGGCATTTTAAGCAGGAACAGATGAAATGAAGCCTTTATCTACTTACATCTAACAAGAAGGGATGTTACGTTGAATTATTTGAATTGATAGAGGTAATCATACCTAAAATGATTTATAATAATAAATTTAACATGGTTGGGTTAAGATAAGTAGTTAGGTAAGTTTAGCGCTTCATGCCGCTCTGACTGTGGCCGCAGGTGGATGGGACGGGTGTTCCCCCCTACCCGTCATAACGGCCAGCCGCGAGGAGGCGACGTCCGCGTGTGCCGGACGTCGCCTAAATAGAGCATGTACCCGAAGGTGGTGCAGGCGCAGAGTGACACACATTGTGGTGTTAGTCGGTCTGATTCCGACCTCCCCCTCCCCTGCAAACCCCGGTGGGATGACGGCCCGAGGAAGGCGTAAAAAAAAAAGTAGTTAGGAAGTTTAGTAATTTATTGGCTGCGGTATTTTCTGACCGATACGATCCTCAAACCTTCAAGTAAAGAGCGTAGGTACTCCTTCTTCAAAGGCTGGCAACGCGCTTGTGACTCCTAGGTTGCGGGCGTGTGCTCGTTTGCCCCCTATTCCATAAAAAAAAACAACATTTCGATGTAAAAATAATTTTACCGATTTTAAAAAATATTTTAGTACTTCTAAAACTTGTCCATTTGATCAGAATATTAAATTGATAGATACTATTACCGCCATCTGGTGGCCAAAATTGGTATACAAATGATTTTATTTGTAAGGATGACCATACTGATGGAACAACCTGATGGTTGTTGATGTACCTACATCAGTACAGGTAGGTAGGTATGTTTACCTACATTCATTTAGATATCTGATCATACTCCCTAGGTAAATAAAATGCTGGTGAGGACTTCTGAAAGAGTGAGGAAGAAAATGCTTCTACTTAAGAGCATAATTATTTTTTTTGAGAATTAACAAACAAGCGACGGAGCAGGTACTAATAGTGTTCAACGATTATGTAGAGCGAGGATCTACCTAGAGGTAGGTCCGTCTGTAGAACTGTAGAGCTCTCCGAACGACCAATGATTGATAATGGAGAGCATTATAGCGAAGTGCGGCGTGTGCGCCCGAACGCATTCACTCTCCGTTGTACACCGGTACAGCGGCATAGCACCCCCCACCACCCACCACCGCCCCGCGGAACCTATTCATTTCTTACAATTAATCAAAATTAAATCAACCGTCGTCTCTCCGACTCAGTTTAGTATTTAATGGGTGCCGGTGTAGAGTTCCATTTCACCTGGCAGCCGCTGAGTAGGCGTGTCCGGCGTCAACAAATCTGGCCAATACAGTGCGGTAACAAAATATCCGTATTGGCTATTAGTAGGCCCCGCCCGAACGCCGTCCCGCACCAGAAACGTCACAAGCGCACGGCGACAAGCCGCGCTTGCGTCCTTTCAGTGTTGAAGCGACGCTAACACGCTCGGGGTTGTAAGGGCGCAAGTGGTGCGCGCGGGGCGGTGTATAGGCTGTGTCGGCAGTGAGCGGCCGCCGGCAGCGCTTCGAGGGGGGCTTCTCGTCTTTACGGCGTGACGTGCGGCGCCGCCGACAGAAGCGCTGCAGACGCCGCGGCGAGCGCTCGCGTCACACCCGCGCACGCACCCCGCACGCGACCTTATTTGCGAATTTCCCATTTCCACGAAAAATATTAAAAAATATCCTCACCTTCAACATAAAATTTAACCTGCTGTCTAGGCCTAATTTTAAGTAGACAAGTATCAATTCTTAGTTTAAAGTGTTAAGAACTTTGAAAAGTGCGTTTTTGATAACTTTTAATAATTGACATAACGACCTAAGTAATTGTGATAACATATGCCTAAGTCAGATAATATATTGTCGAAAAGAAATTAAAAGACAGTAAAATTTAAATAGTAATGTAATGTTAAGTTGAGAGCACACGTGCGACAAAGCGCTTATCCAAGATGCAAGCGATGAGTGCAAACGCAGGCGCGCCGCGGGCCCCGCAGAGGTCGCCGTTCGCTATCCAGGAGTTGCTGGGCTTGTCAGATAACCGTGAGAGCCGGGAGCGGTACTTCGAGAGAGGAGATGGAGATCGAGTGTTGAATTTATCGGAAAGTAGAGAGCCGAGATCACCGTACACCCCACAGTTCCCGCTGCCAGCATCCGTAGCGAGCCGTGTGGCATATGCGGCAGCATTCAATGCACAAGCGGCGGTGGCAGCTGCCTTTCTGCCCGGGCCGCCACTACTGCACCCGCCTCCTGGTGAGTCTGTACTTTCGTTTGTAGGGTCCCTAAGTGACTGCTCGATCACAATCACTAGAAATTGAATGGTTTGGAAAGCTAGTATTCACAGTAGGTATACACTATTAGCTATTTTATTTTAAGTACGAGCGCTTTTAGAGTAGGTATTTCACTAATCCCTTCACTGGCTATCACAGTAGCTTAGACAACCCATAATTAGATATACGCTCGTAGATATTCTACAATCCTCAAAAAGTAGTAAGTCGCTTACATATCGTAAGTGTGTACAAGGCCTGTCCGGGCGCAGTGTGAGCGCGCTCAAGGCGCGTTTACGCTCTCTTTGTGCGCGTGTTTAATTAGCGTTTTAGTCTTATTGGTTAATAAATTACAAAGCGTACGAGGCTTTTGTCGATCGCCGACGGCTCCGGTTTCACCGTCACTGTGAACAACGGAGCCATAAGCGACGTGTTTGAATTACTACAAGAAATTGACTCAGGAGCCTTTCAATTAGGCGTATAGTATTAGTCTTATTGGTAAAGCTTGGTCTTTCGTGATTCACACAAGTTTGAAACATAAATTTAATGATTTACACTTTAGTGTATCAGTAGATACACTAAAGTGTAAAACGTAAGTGTACCTACCTAATTAGTTTTTTTACACTATATCTTGTTATCTTACAATATACAAAGATATAAAATACTTAAAAAATTGATACTTTGAGCCCGTTGAGAATAGCATACATTTTTTTTAATATATAAGCAATACAGATATTTTAAAATAAAACGCTACTTTAATTTTGAAATATTTGAAGTTGATAGGTAAGTATATACAACTTATAGAATTAATGTATTTATTAAAATATGAATGAAAATCAAGCAAAAGCTAACAGCTATAATTTGATTTAAACCCATCTAAAATTTAATGGAATCTGTTCACTTTACACAAAGATATAACAAAATACTTGTTTAAAGTCCTGTTTATTTCTCATAACGTTGTGAACGGCACGTATTTTGTAATTGTACTGAAGCTTAAATGCATTTCATCATTTAAATAATTATTCTAGATATAATTATTATAGCTAGGTTTATTAAAATTGTTTTGCGACTGCGCTACCATACCAGCATCCTTCAGAAAGGCCTAAGCACACTTTAAATATTAACATACATTTATTAATAAAAAAATTAAGTAACTTTCATTATAATTTAACTATTCGTTGAAAAATATACCTACGTATAAACGGCGGTTTGATAATTATTTTCATTCGCAAAGATGGCGATATTCTTCTCGCATTGCCGACGGAGATCGCGCGCAAGCAATGCCTTACATAGATACATAAAACGTATTAAACCTTTTTGAACAAAGGTGAATTTAACTATAAATTTGGTATTACTGTAATAAAAATATAATCCTCAATAAAGCATTAGTATACCTAATTATTACAGTAGATAATACGTTCCCAGGTGTTATTAGACATTACAAAAAGCGTAGTTTTTATATCAATTATGTACAAAACCATTCATTAGGTAGGTACTTCCTCGTTTATCACGAATAAATAACATACTTAATATTGTATTCGAACAAAAACGCACTTCCTCCTTGAATTTGTAGTTTAATATAGGTACTAAATTAACACAGTAACAATGTCTTGTTAAATGATCATTTATATTTGTTGTCGAAGGAAGAACTTGAAGTTAAAGAAAATGGGCTTAGTTACACCATAAGTTATCAATAAGTATACTTAAAAGAGCGAACTCCTTCCTAAAAGCTGGCAACGCTTTTGTGACTTCTGGGTTGCAGACGTTCATGGGCGGCGGTCGTCACTTTCTATCAGGTGACCCGTCTACTCGTCTGCCACCCCTCTAACATAAAAAAAAAGCTCAAGAAGATGTGCACAGTTCTTACTTATGTTAATTAAAATTAATTAAGCAACTAAAGAAGAATATAAACTCATAGTAACCGAACACAGCTGTATATCATCCTCACGTATCTTCATAGGGGATACCCTTGATATATTTTATTAATGATTGAATGGCTATTGCAATATATGGGTGAAATTATTAAGATAACAGTTTTATATAATCTGATCTGTGAGATAGTTAAAAAATCGGCTAACTCTGGAATTTGAAAGTAAAAATGAAATAACTCTACATTTCAGGACAAGATGATTTAAATAAAAGTGAAGTAAAAAAATACGAACACAATCAGAGGATATATTTTCCAAAACGACTTAAAGCTTAACTATGCACACACACACACAAACACACTCACCCACACACATACACACACACACACACACACCTTCGTTTTAGAACACGTAGGTATTAAGACATATTATTTTATACCAATATTTTTTCAAAAACTTCACTGACAATAATATTAAAATGCCCACTTACGTTGTAAGGGAGTTGAATCTTTGGTATCACACACCGCTAGGTCACACATAATAAAAACTATAATATCCAATTATACATCTAACTCAGTTAAAATTATAGGCCTACTAATTCGACCAGCTTGTCGTTCATGTTTTTATTGTAACCCTCTTTGAACACCCCCTGAGATCATTAAATCCCGTCGGAAAGAAACTGGTGTTCATTACGGAGCGAAGACATTTTCAGTTCTCAATTACTTAATACCAGCATTCCTGGTAAACGTTTCAATTTAACTAAACGGTTGTATTTGTGCTTCTATTTTATACATTGTGGCAGATATAACCAATTTTTTTTGTCATAAGTCATAAGACTCTGACTTACCAAACTTTGTATATATTATACTACCGTTTTATCTGCTTTTATAATGACTGCTTAGCTCCTAAGGAACATAGAGCGATGTTTCGTAACCTATAACATTCCTCATGGAATATTCTGTCCAATACGAAAAGAATTATTAAAATATGATTGACATTACAGAGATCAGTGCGTTTAAACAAATGCCTAACAAAAAACTCTTCTGCCTTATTGGTATTGGTTGTGGGCTTCGGTTTCCGCATTTAGACTCAAGAGTGGTCCTTTATGCGTCGAGGATCGGTTAGCTAAGTGAGCCAACCAAACTCCTTCCGGAAGCCCTGTTAAATAGACTAATAAATAGGCTTAGACACTAATTTAATTGTATATTGTATTTAATTAACACTACACATTGTCTCCTTTTCTTCGAGTCCTGGACAGGTATCCGTCGGCTTGTTACTGTAACTACCGTGCAAAGTATAACTACCTTAACCAATATTATATTTCATATTTATTAAATTTTATGAAATGCTTATATGGAATAGAATTAAGTAATTTTATATCAGCCTTTTTTATTAAAGGTACAAGTGTTTTTATTATTACTAATCTCTATTATGGCATATATAAGACCGATATCGAACCTATAGCCCTTAACTTCTAAAAAACTGCAATTAAATGACCTATAACTCATTGGATATCATGATGAAATGACATAATTGAGGTACTATGATGCTTCAAACACACTCATAATCAACAACCTGATACTAAAACCCTTCAATTGAAGTTTTAAACTTAAACAGGCAGAAATAAACAAAGTGTATTCACAAAAGACATTCACACACCTACTTTAAACGTAGATGTGAGATGTAAAGACAGATTGAATGGCTCCTCCGCCACGACACCTTCTACAAAAACCAAGACGGTTAAATACGAGTTGTGAAAGGCCTACGAGTGCCTCACACCTCACAAAATAGGCCTTTGTGAGGTCACAATGAGGCCAAGATAAAGGCCTCTTTGTGCCTCATCAGATTTGTGCGATAAAGGGATACGGAGGCTTTCAACAAATTAGTGGTCATTGGACAGGTTTGATTCTTCGCTCTTTGGGCCTACTCAGATGACAAACACTCGGCCGTGTCAATATTTAGTTGAGTTACCTACTTGAATGGACTCACGTTAGAAAGAGCTCAATTCAACACCTTGTTCAGTATCGTTTCATATTTAACTAAAGACCATAATAATAGAAGGATTAATAAGATACCATAAACGGGCTATTTACCTACCATGTTTATTCTTGAGAATTAGTATTCGATATATTATATGTGTCACAGCGCCACGATCACGGATGAACTTAAAATAAATATCTCGTATTAGTTTGATTTTCCCTATGTTTACATTTCTTAAACATGTTTTACAAATTAATTATAGATTTTATGCGTCTTAAATGATAGTATTACTAATAGATAGAGAGAGATAGAGAATAATATAAAGTTCAAACAGTACTTTTTCTAATAAACTTAGTTTAATAAGACGTTTTATAATTTACAACCATTTTATTAATACAATATAAAAAAGAAGAAAAATTATCTGCAATGTATATGCAACCAGCATATACTTTACATATAATTTACATCCATTACTTATACTTTAATTCTATCGATAAAAATTAAATTAATTAAGTAGGTAATAGGGTATTGACTCCTTAGTCAAATTAGTTACTTTTTATTATCTGTCAAAGTGACAATTTGGAATGAAAAATGTACTGAATAGCAACTTGTGACGTCACTATCTGAGACTTCTCAATTGAAGTGTATATATTTCAATGTTTATTTGACTTAAATTCGTAACAATAGTTATCAAAAGCTGTAATTGTAAGTCACAATTAACTTGATCTAATCATCACATTCAACTGAAAGAAGGAGAGGTTTTGTAGCTAGCCGTTATGCCAGTATCTTAGGGCGACCTTCACTGGCTCACTTGGCCTTTGAGGCTTTGATTTGTTAAGAGTAAAGAATTTTCTTAATAGCTATAACTGTACGATCTGGGCCTTAATTCTGCTATTTTATGTTAACGCCAAGCCTCTGTTATTCCAATGACACGCTATTGAGACGCCATTGACATCGGTCAAAATATCAGTATTCATCATCATCATCATCATCATCAGCCTATCGCAGTCCACTGCTGGACATAGGCCTCTCCCATTGCACGCCACTTAGATCGATTTTGGGCTTCTCGCATCCAGCTCCTGCCAACCATCTTGCGCAAATCGTCACTCCACCTGGCCTGTGGGCGTCCTACACTACGTTTGCCGAGACGCGGTCTCCACTCAAGAACTCGTTTTCCCCAACGGTTATCGGTTCTGCGGCTAATATGGCCAGCCAGTATTCTACTAACATAAATTCACAGTGTTAATAGACTGTCGATATGGTAATATAGGTCATCAATGATGATATCAACAACATTGCCATACCTGGAAAATTAAATATATCGTTTTCTTACAACTTTAAAATGTTCCGTTTACCAAACTGTTGTAAACTCATCGACGACATTTGTATCAGTGACAAGTCATCGGCCATTGGTCTTACATAGTTAGTAGAATAAGAAAAGTGTAAAACTATTCCGACGACAGTCCATCGACAGTCTATTGATACAATATTAAAATAGCAGAATTGAGGGTCTGACCTGTTGTCCGAATACAGAAAAAATAATCATACTTATTACACAATTATTCGTTCCTGGTGGAAATAGAACCCACGAGCTCGGCTAAGGATCAGTAACCACTGGACCAGCAGGCTAGTTAAATAAATAAGGGTATTTAAAATTCTAAACAAAAGCCATACATTGTAGTGACTTTAGATCTGGGTCATAGCGGCGGGTTCCGATCGATCGTGCTGACTCCGGCTGTAAATTAGACAAGCACATTAGTAGAGTTATTAGTGGTACGGACCCCTGGTAAGGTGCGTTACGCACTGCGACGAGTGGCAACGGACATTATAGCTTTATGATAGCTGTGGTATATCTTACGGCGGTGTTTGTGTACCTCATTTTACTACTATTGATGCGCATAAGTACGCAAGTTTGAATGGATGCTTATTACTCAATAAAAACACGTAAATGGGTTCTAAACTGATAAAGCACATAGGCTGCCTTTTAACCAGGAGAATTGATTGAAAAAATCGATATAAGAGGAAGCAAAAGCAATGGCAAGTAGAGAAAGTATTTAGAGCCCACACCGCAGAACATTTACCTGCACATATAAAAGTGGGCCACTTCTAGAAGATTGTAAGGAAGTTCCAGAGGAATTCCTTTCTGCAACTGCTCAAATTGAATTTGAATAATATAAGGTAGCGGTGTGAAAGTGGTAGTAGTAGTATACTTGTTTGCCGCCTTAATACATTTTAAACTCATTTTCCTCACTTGACCCTTATACTAGTAACATCTATGTATTTTCACAACCTGATTCCTGAAGCCACTAGGTTCCTGTACCGAGTTGTTTTTTAATCATGCATGATAAAACGAGATTTGAAAGAAATTACAAATATAATAAAATAAACTTTATTTTACAGCAAAAAAATGACGAGAATGCTATAGAAAACGTGTATGTTCTGTTGGCCACACATAATCTAGTGCTAACAATATTTAACGAGTATACTATTAAATCATATTTTTAAATAATTGCATTATAATCAGATGTAGATATTCGCATCGCATTGGTGGTGGAGCCAGTGCCTAACCCGAAAGGGTTGCCGGTTATTGGTTCGCATAACCGCTGCTGCGCACACAAGCACACGCTCACACATAATGAGTTCCGTTGCGTGTCTACGTGTGTGTGTCAACTAACCCTTCCTTGTACAACCAGTTCGATAGGGAGCTACCACTGTCATGAGAGGCGGCGGGAGCGAATTATTATAGTTAAATAATTATTGTAGTTTGTTTGTGTTGTAAATAAGGCTAAGCATGATTGAAACTCTCTAAAAAGTTTAACTGTTAAGTACTAAGTAACTTACTATTGGGTTTACTGCCAGAACAGTGTCAGTTTTAATACGAAGTTTAGAAACTTATCCTACAGAGCAGAATAGACTGTCCTATGCTGTTAGCTCTTTGGAATAAATAATATGGACTATTTAGAAGAAAGAAACAAGTACTCGGTACTAACAAAATTCTTATAAAACTTTGTTTATTAACAATTAGATATAACTGAAAAGAATCCTTAGAATAAACACCAACACACAACTTAAAACAGACACCTTCAAAGTTTATTTACTTTAAAAGACTTAAACAAATAAGAATGAGAATTAAACTTTACTTACATCTCAGTAGTCACTAAAATACATTTTTTTAAGTTGAAAAATTACTCACACAACCAATAATTGTGTAATAAACTTAGCCATATTGTATTTAGTAGATATCTATTTGAAAATCGTTTATAAACCGTATATTATATACCGCTTTCTTTAGTGTTGACACAAAATGCATTTTGAGGAAGTCTCATGTCCAGCATACCTAGTGAGATTCACGCTGGGTATGAAGACAAGTGTTGTAATACTTAGCTCTCTTCAACTCATGAATAGTTTAAGACATGTTATATGCAGCGTGAGACCCAACACGTAGCGATTTAAACTAATGAGTTACAGAGGATCGCCAGCCTACCTGTGTATAGTGGAGTACGTCCCATCGTGACTGTGGGCTTTCTTTGTATCAACAGAAACAATAATAGGACTCAGAAGATGCTTCATGTGTTCAGCACACAGTGTGGTTCGACACATATGTATTCGTGAATGTATCCAATTCACTAATAAGTGTGGTTCGATTAGGTTTGTGTGATTTTACGACTTGTCTGCGAAAATGTTTAGAAGATAAAATATTCAGTCATGAATAGATTTTATTTGAAAACCTTATTAAGATATATCTAAGAACATATTTTTATGAATAAATGAATAACAGATTGTATGGTTCGTGTTGTAACTGTGAGAATTAATATATTAAATACTTTTTTTTTAAAACAACTCCCGAACTAGGACTTTACAAACATTCATGAAATGGACACAAATAACACCCAGACTCAGAACAACAATTTGTGGATCACAAAAAGTGTTATCCCATGTGGGGATCGAACCCACAACACTCAGCGCAGTAGGAAGCAGCGTGGCGACTGCTTAAACCACTACGCCATCCGTGCAGTTATTCACTCAAAGATCAATCCGTCCGAAGTAGACAGCAACGATATAGGTAGCAGTGTTTTCCATGATCCTGACAAACAGCTCGAAGGTACTGGAGCAATTCAGGGTCCTCGCATCCATCCCATCTCGGAAAACTTAGCCTAGTCTAGTAACTTTGCTTAGTCCGGATTTAATCCAAGTTACTAAGGAAGAACGCGGCCTAACTACTGTCAAGCGGTCAATTAACTAATAGCATAGCCTTCCCTAATCCCACCACCAACACCACAATGCCTCTTGATCACCGTTCACAAGCACAGCTCATCATCAAATGAAAATAAAACCCTTACACTGTGAGGATAAGCTATGATGAATGTAACGTGTTGCTCTTCTCGTTTATAAGAACAAACCAACAACTATCATCTAAGAATCACAATCATCTCGGTTCCAATAAACATGGTCGCGCGGCCGCGCACACGGCGAGAGGGCGCGAGAGGGCGCGGGATGGCGTGGAGTGCGCTCGGCCCGACACCTCCGCACAAAGGACCACGCCGCGCGACGCTAATAGCTAGTTTTACACTACTACTGTGTACACCCAGCTTCGCTTACACACTGGCACACCTTATTTTGAATTTACTACGTACTAAAGTTATAAATTGAGATTAAATGTTCCCTACATTCTGCAGGATGTCCCTTATCTCTTCAATTCTGAAGAAATGAAGAGGTTTATTTACAGAAGCACAAGTTTGCATGACTGACGATTAAATAGGGTAATATTAAAAAACCTAAACCTAAATGAGGGAGAAATACTTTAACATAATAAAATTTAAGACCGGTATTTTTAGTTAAATCAGAAAGTAGCTTTCTGATTTAACTAAAAATACCGGTCTTATTATTACTTATTACCGGTCTTATTACGTATTTTTTTAAGTTGCCACATCTTACACACTTAGCCGTCTGATCCCAAACTAAGCAGAATCTGTACTATGGTAACCAGACTGCTGATAGACATACTAAAATATTTCTAAATACAAACATATTAGAGAAAAATGACACCAAACACAGAACAAATGATCGTGCTTATCACACAATTATTTGTCCTGGGTGGGAATCGAACCCACGACCTTCGGCTCAGCAGTCTGGGTCACTAACAACTAGACCAATAAGCCATTTATATAAGTTATAAAATACATATCAAACCACCAAATAACATTTATCCGATTTAATATCTTAACTAACATGTTTCAAAAAGAAGGCAGGCTAAATCCACGACCCAATTCCTCCACAGCATCCCAAACAAACCCACTTTTTTTCTTAGCATTTTGCAAACAAACAATAACTGAATATGAAAACTAAGGTATATCTTAACTGGCTAACTTTAGGGTTTAAATTTATTTAACCGCTAACAAGCCTCCCTTGCTTCTAATTAGCCTGAAAACCTAACTATCCGAGTTAAAACTCAATGTAGGCTTTATGTGGTAAGGGTTAGAGATGAGGTTGGTGTGTGGCGTGGGCAATAATAGAGGACACTCGACCCCTCTGAGGTGTGAGATTTCTCGCGGGTATTACTTTTACTGTAAACTGTTACAAACAATTTGTAAACAGGATTTAGAAGAACATACTGTCCTGTCGAACCACACAGAGCCATAAGGCATGAATGTGGTGTGGAGTGTTCTGTGGGTGAGTGAGCTCTTTGTGTACCCCAGGGTATCTTCATAGGGTGTCTTCCAGGGTAGCATCAGATAGCAGAACCGAGCAAATCTGCTTGATTACATAAAAAATATCGGCCCAGTGCGTCTCGGTCACCCTACAATGTAGAGATCCGCAGTTAATTATTACCTACCTGTTTTAAACCAGTAATGATAAGATTTTTGTAAGGATTTCATATCTGGTAAGAAATTGTTGAACGACTATTAGTCTGGAATGAATTGAGCTAACTTACGCGTAATACTTATCATTCAAAATTATTTTTACTTAGTGAAACAAATTACGCATTAAGCACTTAATTTATTACTTCATTTTTATTAATATTGATATCTAAATTCAAACCATCACATCGATTCAAAAGGATTTTAGATACTTAAAGTACCTTAATCAAATTTTTTTCAACTTTCACGTCTGAAAATATTAAAGAATTAAATAAAGAGTTTAAAAATGACTAAAAACTAAGAACTGTTCATTTCAAATCATGAATAATTATCTTCAGTAGTCGGTAAGTGAACGTAGTCCATTTAAAATTGAAATGTTGCCACTTGCATTGCCAACTAAGTTCAGAAATACCCCGTGTCAATTGTATTAAATGTCGCTCCATGGCATTACATAATAATATAATAATATTCTATAATATAATAATATAATATTCTACTACATACACACAACGCCATCTAGTCCTAAACTAAGCAGAGCTTGTACTATGGGTACTAGACAACTGATATAAATACATATATCCTTTTTTTTTTTTTTTGTAAATACATACATATTATACATAGAGACACCCAGACCAAATCAAACATCAAATGTTCATGCACACAAATGTTTGACTTGAGCGGGAATCGAACCCGCAACCTTTGGAATAGCAGTCCGTTACACAAACCAGTACGCCATCCAGTCGTCCAAGTTAATTTGTTAGTTTCAATCATGAATTTCCATAAATTTGTTAGTGTTGTAGAAAATGCCTACAATACCTAATCTTACTCTCAAATATCATCATCAACAGCCTTTAACAGTCCACTACTGGACATAGGCCTCTCTTTAGAAAGGAGGTTTTGGCCTACTATACCACGCTGGCCAGACGGGTTGGTATAGGGTTTGTGTCAAGTTTTCCTTCTCTTTGCAGTGCTGTTGTCCTGCGTAGTTTGCTTCCTTAGTCGGCTCTTACGACACCCACGCCACGGGAATGGGGGTGGTGATAATCAGTATTCTTAATCCGTCACCACACTCTAAAATATAACCAAACATTTTTGCAGAATATTACAAAAAACAAAACTAGATTTTATTAATCTGTTAAGTAAGCGAATGCCTAGTACTTATTTATAAGTGGTAGGTAACCTTTGCAGGAGGATAGGAGTTCAATTTACAATAGACAGAGGTGTCAGACAAGGAGACACACTGAGAATATCTTCAAAAGTCTAGACTGGGATGGATACGGCTTTAACATAAATGGATGCCGTATCAACCATCTAAAATCCCGGATGATCTTATTTTTTTTAATCCTTCTTGCTTCATCTTAATTTAGGATCAAATGGCCGTGTGTGAGGTGTGTTAGGTCAAGTGTATTTACTTCAAAGCCAGCTTCAATTAACAGTTACGTAACAAATGAGCTATTTGTTATATAGCTATGTAACAAATAGGTATCAATAAGAGGGGCCATTACCCAATATTCTCGTAATATCCCCATTACATATCAAAAACTCCAATAAAAAACCGTACTTGTTCATATTCCAGAGTGGAGAGTGTTTTATCCCCGTCGCTCTCAGGAATTAGGATGTATTCTCTATCCCTGTTTTGCTCGTGACGTATTATGATAATACTCCCCCGGGCGAATATAAATTGGGCTGTTATTTACATTGAGTTGTTTAACGGTAAAGCATGATCTTATTATGTAGATTATATTAACGCTTATAGCGCTTAATCGACTGTAATGAATTTGTTCTAGTCATTGTTGTACGAGGGACTGGCCATTTTGGGATGATATAACACTCCACAAGGATGAAAGCAGAATATTTTGAACGTAGATCTCCAAATTCCGTTTTTGTAAGCTTTATTTTTACCACTGTATTTAGACTTAGGTTTTTTTTGTTTCCACTCTATGACATTTGTTACTAAAACAAAACCATGTTACTTCTGTAGTGGTGGAGCTCTTGGAAAAGTAATTCTTCATGAATGATAAAATACCGTTCTGCTATGGTTTCCATGGACAGTGCAGTATGATGAGCTTAAAATTGTTTATGGTCGTAATGTACAAGTAATACTCCAGGTTTTGCTTGCTCCAGGTTCGGCTACTATAAGTAGAACAAAGCGTAGGTACAAATAAAAAGTGCATTACGTCAAATATATGGGTTAGGGTCTTTTTAAATGAATGAATGAAGAAATAAGAGAGATACTTAAGTGAGTGCACCTATGCGTATCTTCGTAAACATGTCTAGAAGGAAACATAGGAGAAAATAATTTATACAACAAAACACATGCTCTAGTCCTATGACACACATACACGATACTTGAGGTCATCGGAAAATCTGACACTAGAAATTCTAACACACTTCAACTTTTACTGATTCATATTTCGCAGTACAAGCAGCACGCCTGTGGAATTTCTCACAGCAAACTATACGTCGGGCAAAGTTAGTGAATACTTTAAGAAACTCGTCAAGCATCACTATTTATCCCTGTAAGAACTATGTGTTGTAAAGTATGTGTGTATTTATATGAATGTATGTAAGTGTATGAATATGTATTTGTGTATGTAACTATGTCATGTTATACTCGTTAATAAATGTAAGTATATTCTAAATGCGCACCACAAACTACATTTTAGTATACAGTATAGTCCGTCTAAAGGTTGCCTGTAGGGGATCGCACACTGCGTTTTCACACGCTTTATATTAGCTTCACTTGTATGTTTGTTTGTATGTTTGTAACCGTCTCCTTTGGGCATGATTTTGACTGACTTTAAACGGTTAGAATTCGTTCAAACTTTGTGGATATATCGAGAACCGACGACAATACACTAATTAAAAAAAAAATATTAAACAAAATTATAGTTTAAAAAAACTAAAAAACACGCAAACGCAATAGAAATTAAATTTGTAAAAAAGCGTGGGGTGCTTTTTACTATTGACAACAGGTTTGGTTTTCTATAGAAAGCGTGTTTTTGAGTTTTTTAAAACTATATTTTTTTTCATTTTTTTTGTTTGTATTCTACATTTTGTTTCCTAAAGTTATTATCACGTCGTTTCTATAAGTATTAAACAAGTACAATATTGTAAATTATGAAATAGGTACGGGCTACAGTTTAGTATCGCAGAACTGAAACGGCTGCTTTAACAGAGGGTCAGCTCCACCAATCCAAAGTATCACATTACATAGTAATTGTCGCGTCCCGAATATCAACAGTATCGTCTAAACGTTTGTTTTCACGCGCCGACAAAACGCACCCCGAAAAATCTATACCTCACCCACTGTACCGCGGCCCCGCGCCTCCCCTCGCCTCACACCCCCACTCGTCCGCCCGACACACTCCACTTTTGGACTTTTTAACCCAAGATGGCTTAATTTTCTTCTCGCAACGATTATTCTGCGTTTCTTAAAAAACTCCATTAGAAAGGTGCTCAACGGGGCGTCGCGGTGAGGGGTGGGCTAAAGTGTGGGGTTAAGGGCCGAATGTACCGGGATTAGCATTTAGCAGGTTTTCGTGGACAATGCGTGGCGGAGTATTTGCGAGGCGAACGTGGGGTTATCAAGGAATGCGCTTTTGTTTACGGCAGTGATGCAGTCTTACATTGCTTCATTGAAATGTTCCGAATATTTCGCGAATCTCCGAACTGCTCACGTTTCTATAGATACGTTTAATAATCCATTTATTGTTTATTAACGATCTATAAGTCTAGTTAAACGTTTCGGTTTTGTACAAACTGAGAGTAAACAATGATTCTTTAGTGCTTATTAAATGTTTATAATTAAATTAATAGTAGACAACTGTGTATCTGTCTCATATATTACCTGTGCCCAAGCTTGGCGAAACCTACATCAATACCAGCTAAGAATGACTTTTTCTCCATTTCACCCCTTTTTTTGCTTTTTTTTTCCCTCGGATACCACCTATCGGTGGCATGTCGGACTCGAAGCGACTAAAACCGCACGCCGTCTCGGGTACTAATAGTCGGGGAACCAGGTATACCCTAGAAAGGAAGTCCCTGGTGCACTCCATTTCACCCCTAAGAGGGTAAAGTGATGAATGGTTATTTGGAAGTTCGTTATTTTCAAGGTTAGAAACATGAAATAAGTAATACTCACACATAACTAGTTTGAACATTTCTTCAAACAAATTACTAGCCATTTTCCGTTCATCCCTTATTTTTAATAATTCCATTTAAAGGGGAATTTCTAAAAATCCTTTCTTAGTGGGTGCTAACAATATAAAAAGCAGAAAATTGCCAAAAAAATTGATGAATCAGTCAGTAAATCAGAGAATCACTGCAAAAAGAAGGAAAACTTGAAACAAACCCTATACCAATCTATCTGGCCAGCGTGGTATGTTAGGCCAAACCTCCTCTCTAAGGTCTATGTCCAGCAGTGGGCTATTATAGGATGTTGATGATGATAATGGTGACCACTTTTGATATATCAAGGACCAGTTACTATAGTAATACTATTGTTATCACCTGAAATCGACTTTACTAAATTAGTAATTATTTAGAAACGTACCTATTTCATAGTCCTGGATATCTCATTTAACTAACCACCGTAGATACACCTGCTTTAAAGGTGACTACAGACTCCACTTCTAAAGGCTAGCCTGACGTTGTACAGCCTTTATTATATCTCACTTAAAAATTCTGTCCAAAGCATTCAAATTTGATTGCCTAATAGTTTGATAGATTTATGGCTTTAAGGAAACATAAAGTCTTATTATATTCAATCAATCAATCAACAGCCTATAATAGTCCAATGCTGGACATAGGCCTCTCCTTAGAAAGGAGGTTTTGGCCTACTATACTACGCGGGCCAGACGGGTTTTTATGGGGTTTGTTTCTAGTTTTCGTTCTCTTTGCATTATATTAGTATAGACTAATTGCAAAGAGTAATTAAAGATTAATTTTAACTAACAGTTGTACCTAAAAATGGGTTTTCACATAACGCTAAATTGCTTTCCACTTAATACTTTTCCTTCTATTGGAAGTGTGGTTATTCACACAAAAGAGCGTAAGTGAGTACGTTGAGAAAATTTAATTTAACTTAAATTTTATTATAATTCCTGCGATTTAAGAAAACTTCCCGTCTGAAATACCGCTTTTAAAAAATCCCGAGTGGCATCCATTTGGCCATAGAGTTTTCACAGTCGAGGCACAAGGCGAGGCGACGGAAGCGCCTCGAGGCAAGCGCTTATTGTTAATTAACTACACGACACCGCGATCGCACACCTAGGTACCGAGGCACACCTGGAGCCAGCACTATTTTCTGAAAGATACCTACATAAATATATTTAAACAAGGCACTTTTAAGGACTTGGACTGCACGGATGGCGTTGTGATTGTGGCGTTGTGGTACAGTGCCCAGAGTAGTGGGTTCGATCACCGCATGGGACAACCTTTTGTGTGATCCAAAAATTGTTGTTCTGAGTCTAGTTCTTAACGGACCTACGGACACAACTGTGACATGACAGCACAAAATATATTTCTAGTGCAGGAAAAAAAAGAAAAGGCATTACCCTTATTTGTTTCTATATTTACTTTTTTAACTGATCCTTATTTTCACGGAGATGTTGCTATGTTATTATACCTGTTCACAGTAACAGGTATAATAACAGTAACATTTTAAATTTAAAAATATTTTTGAAACTATATTGGATTGAGTCTAGTTTAGATGTACATTTTTTAATTTGTATCTGTTTGTTTCCCTAATAAAATAAAAATAAAATAATTTTTGACAAGAGTCAGGCTATTGGACCGAAAAGACTTTTTCAAATCCGTTCTATTCTAGAATTTTGCAAGCTTTATCGTAGTAGCATATGATACAATTATGTACAAAACAGCAACCTGTATCATCATAACATCTCATCCTGCTGGTTGTGAGCGCGCGCTGTGCTAGGGTTGTCACACACTGACAACTCTAGAACAGCGCGATCGAATCAAGTGAAACACCTTTCAGGCTTCTGTAAACACACATCCGTGTCTTTTCAGTAAATGTAGCACGTTTTGTAATATTTGTGAAAAATAAACAATCATTATTATATTTACGAAATCACTCCCACAGATTCCTACAGACGTTACACATAAAAACAGAGTATCAAAAATTATGTGTATCGGGCCTGTGGGTTTAGTAATCCTGACTGCTATCTAGAGGTCGTGGGTCGATTCCCAACTAAGACAAATAATTGTGTGATGAGCACCATCATTTACTCTCATTCTGGGCGCAATTAATGTGTAATGTGTATGTATTTAGAAACATTGAAGTATGTGTATCAGCAGTCTGATTCTGGTTTCAAACAAACGGCCGTATTTGAGATGTGTCAGGTTATTATTATTATGCACACTTTTAATCAATTTCAATTTCCTTTCTTTTTAAAGACAACGCCCGCATTAGGAATATATCCTGTGTCGCGGGGGACTTTACAAACATACATGAAACACAAAGAACACAAAGACTCAGACTGACTGACTCAGACTGACTGACTCTGACTGACTCAGACTGTGGATCACACAAAGTGTCGTCCCATGTAGAGATCGGACCCAAAACACTCAGCGTAGTAGTAAGCGGCGTGGCGACCGCTTAAACCACTACGCCATCCGTGCAGTTAACAACTATTATTTAAATGCCCTGCGAAGTCTCTCAGTGTGTGTCGGGGCTTCAATCGCCGAGCGTCTTTGTATGAGGTGGAAGTTTTCTTATAGCTGCGCCGGCTCCGCAGTAGAGGCAATGAGAGCGTTTAATGAGGCCGCCCCGGACAGGCGCAGCTCTAATTGATTAACTGTTCCCGGCACACAATCCCCAGCTTCCAACTCCTCGCTAAGATGGAGGAAACTCTAATTAAGATCACTAAAGATATCTCTACACTACTGTTTCAGGAGGTTTTTTTTTTGTATTTAATTTGCGTTTTACGTAAGGTATGTGCTTCCTCATGTAAGAGTCGAATCGAACTGAGTGATGTCACAGCCTAACAGAAAACCAATGCTTAGCAATTCTTTAGTACTCGTAGCTTTTCACGTAGTGAGGTTACTGGAAACCAACCCCCGCTGACGGCAGGGGGACGGGGGAGGGGGGGTAAAAACGGGTCAACGCACTTTTGACTCTTTAGTCGCGGGTGTTTTTGGCAGGCGGCGGTACTCACTTGCCATCAGATGACCCGTTTCCTTGTTTGCCTCCCTATACTCTAAGAAAAGTCCTAAATAACATTAAAGAGGGTGTTCTAGTAAGCGTTTACTATCCATAGCTGATCCCTGATAATGACCTGATGCTGTTATCTGTGACGTAACTCCCAACTAATTTTCAACTTCAATTAAAAGTATTTTTAATCTCATCAGTTCATTTTACTTAATAATAACGGTCACCTATCTACAATCTGACCTCGTCGAAGGTTCCTTAACTTCACATATTGTTTACTATCACTCTTTTAGAAATGATGGATATGTTTTGCATTACAAGTTTGTTTCCATGACATGGTGACCGCGACACCGTTATATTGTTTTGGGTAAATTAGGTCATCAAGTTCCACTCAGCCTCGCATCTCAGCTCCTCATTGACACTCGAGAGCCACTCAGCGGCTCTCAACTACACGACGAGATAAAACATCCCAATTTATATTCAGGAATTGGAGTCAGCGCTTTCAATCTGTGGGTACTATTTATGTATTGTGTGCTAAAAATAAATAAGTATCCACAATTCATGACAAGCATAATAATACTTATTTCGTATACAAAAAGGTTTAATTTCTTCTGTATAAATTCGCTTTTTTTTCGAATGCTGTAATGAGAAATTGTTATTGGCGAATATAAGTTGAATAATTTAAGTTAGGTATGTTTATTATAATATAATATTTGACTATTAATAATAAATTAATTTTAAGTGTTACTTCGTGCCGTAGACGTAACGTTATACATGTAACTAGGTAAGTTTATTTCAAATTGTTTAGTTTTTAATCAACAGATGGCGATATTAGTTTTTGTAAATCGCGCTTTAAATTGGCTATCTAAAAATTTATAAGCAGCTTAAGAAATTTATTTTGTGTATGAATCGTTCTCTGGTCAACAAATTTATTATGGGACCATTAAATGCGTGGCCGACCTTCGAGTCATTTCCACAGAATCTGGAGCGGGAGGCCTTGGGCTCCGGTACTCACATTTAACACAGGTTTTCTGGCCTCTGTGGTGTCACTCCGGTCGAACCTAGACTATATGCGCCGAAGGTGTAGTCTAGACTACACCAGTCTGCAGACGAACAGACTTGGTACAGAACGCTTTCCATACCTCCGTAATAATTTGAATAAATATGTATAATGAGTCTTGGCTTGTCCTGCAAAAATAAATGAAATAATAATGGTAATTCGTACAGTGGGATTGATAAACTGGGTCACACAAATAGGTCGACATTGGCACTCATTTATTGATAGTTAATTGTCCGAGGTGGCGAGGAATGCGGCCGCATTGGACCGGAGCGGCTGATCTCAGCGGCATTATTGAGTGTGGTCTTCATTAATGGTTAATTATATGGTTCCTTCTTGGTTTTTGTCTTTCTTTATATTAACTACGAGTAGATTTTGCGAAGTGCTTGACTATTAGCGTTAGTTGTTTATGTTTAAAGTTATATCTAAGTTTTATATTGGGAGCAAGGTTATTGTGATTGTATTTAGCATACTGTGCTGTGTTGTGTTGCCTAGTAGCTGCTTGCAGCGTTGCTTCATCATCATGAACAGCCCTTACTAGTCCATTGCTGGACATGGGCCTCTTCTTAGAAAACAGGTTTTGGCTTAGTATACCTCGCTAGCCAGAAAGTTCTATATCTGTCCCCTTCTAAACACTACTTTTTTTTGATAGCCTGGAGACCTTTATGAAAGATTTCATATTGATCTATTATATTTTTTTGGATAAAAGTAACGTACGTTTCTGTACTCTGACACTTTGGACTACTTAATGTTAAAACAACCCATTTCTTTTTTTTTGTCTGGGCAAATATCCTTTCAGAAATGTCAAAAGAACATCTTGCTTGTTTTGCTATCCAGTTGCTTCTAGAAAGTAAAACTAAGAGCGAATGAGAGATGAAGCAATACAGCTTTTGGAGATTGTTAATACACTTGGCAACATACTTATTCTTGCCGAAGCATTTCTTCGTTGAAAAACTGAGCATACATTTCCCTCTTCCAAATCTATGTCACGAAAACAGTCAAACACACATACCACACATTGGTTTTATTCCCATTTTGAAGAACAAAGCCACATAACACGAAAGTGAGAAACATCTACCTGTAAACAAAACAACATGGCACATTCACTTCGCGTCGACACTCTATATCAAAAGAAAATTTATTGCCATCCTCGAGAAAATGTCTCCGTGCCTGTGTTTGCGTCGAGGGTATCTCCACAAATATTGTGTGTGTGTGTGTGTTTACGAGGACATCAAAGCTCGCCGTCGGCGTGAATGCCAATTGGTTTTTTTATCGTTTTCTCTAGACTTGCGATAGCATCCCTCCCCACTTCGGGCCCTTCGAAGTCTTCCTGATGTCTTAATACCAAGTCCCTTACTTGTTTTTTTTAGATGCTTTGTCGACTGTAGAGAGTTGGTTGGTATATCAGGAGTATCTAGACAATTTTTTCAACGTAACATAGGTATAGGGGTGACGGAGTTGTTTAAATGGAACTTCTGGTTTTTAATACCATTGGTCCTTCTGATAGTTGAATTTTGTTCATTAATAAATGATACGTGTATGATTTGAAAAAGGTAACTATAGTTAGTAAGTTTGCTCCCTAATTATACATTAAGTAAAGATTAGAGCAAATTGCAATGATGATTAAAGAAAAAATAAACAAAACCAACCCATGTTTTTTACCAAGCTTGGGTGAATATAAAAATTGCGCAGAGAAGTTGATGCCTCTAACGCATCATCATCAGTTATTATCATTTGGCTATCAATTTCCTAATTTAATTGTAGGTGGATGCAATGTGTAACACAAGGTGGAGTAGGGATTCCCAAAGTGGTTGCCAAGGGGTCGACATAAACCAAAACTGATTTTGGGGGTCGACGAGTTCTAAAACTCGATCCCTATTAATTAATACAAGTTCTTTTTTTGAACCTTTCAAGATGTGTTACGTGTACTAACTTGTTATAAGAATGACTAATATTTTAGTAGGAAGTACCATTGTTTTACTTTTAAAAACTTAAGTCCATAAGCGTGTAGTAATTTGGCTATGGGCGTCTGAGGTATCAGTTAATTTTAGAAAAGGGGTCTCTTGCCCTAGTTTGGGATTCCTTGGCGTAGAGGTTTTGGCTGTTTTCTCTTATGGTTAGTTGTCCACCTGATGTTAATTCTTCTTGGGAATATACTTTGACACGGAATGAAGGAAATTTGTTTAAAAATAAATTTCAATTGATATCTTTACCAAACTTTTCTTTACAAAGTACCATAGTTGTTATCTCTGATGTTCGCTTTGATGTTCTTCTGCTGGGTGCCCTTAGGAAGGTTCTTCTTTAATTGTGAATTCTTTAGATTTGCCTTATTCTGAAATAGTGGAAGGAAAGCTCCAAAGGGTGGTAATGACTGGTAACTCTTTAGTTGCAGATGTCCCTTACCATCAGGTGCCGCGATTACCACCATATTATAAAAGAAGTTTTTTTTTATTAAAAAAATTTTAAACACAAACATTAACACACAAATATTAACACACCTGCTTTTGCTTCGCCTGCGTGTGTCTCGGTTATCGCTGTAAAAGGGAACCTATGTCCTTTCTTTCAGCTCAAACTATTTCCAAACATTTGAATCTGAATCATTTCGGTTCACTGGTTAATGATTCTCTATACAAACTTCCACCCATCATTTCACCCTCTTAAAGGATGGGTTCTGGGTTAAAAACTATCCTAGGTCTCAAGTTGTCTCTATACCAAATTTCATCTGAATCGATTCACTGGTTTAAGCATAAAGAGGTAACAGACAGACAGACAGACAGACACACTATCTCATCTATAATATTAGTATGGATATTTGGCAACAGCAAATAATATTAGTTGATCATGCAAAAACAGCAAACAAGGCCGTTTGAATTCGCTCGCGGCCTTCCGTACGTCACACAATACAACCATTATCACTAGACCCCCGAAACGTTTAGTACCAACGCAAATCTACGAACATTTACACGGAAAACAGGAACGAGGAGAGCTCATACACAGCTGGTTTTATAACAGTATTGGGCTCTGACCAGAATGACTTGACATGTGGAGTTTGTACCCAAACCCGATTTTGGTCTTATTTAGTTAGTGATGCGGGAAGAGGGGTAGCTCTTTTGGTTGTGGTTGTGGTAGGTACAGCAGCCTCGTGTATTAGTGCTCACTTCACACGTACTACAAAGGTCGCTAACTGCCTGCTATTAACACTGCTCGACCCCCCTACATTGTCACTAGGGATGTACCTAGGGCATATGCTGGTCTAATAAGGAATAATCGAGTTAGTACCTAAACTTCTCGAATGAAAGAGATATCATGTCAGAGATAGGGCATAGAAAATTTCGTATCGAATATGTTCCGATCATTAAAGACTAAACCTAAATAGTACTGGCAACATAGTATTTTTTTTAGAAGAGGAAAATCACTGAAACTTCCCGAGGTTCAAATTGCGAATTAATCAACACATTCTTTATTTATTTTTATCTCGTAAGACTGTAATCTTTTAAAAAAAGATTTGAATTATTAAGAAAACAATCATTGTGCTTAAATAAGATCACTTCTAACTTATCATTTCACCCATAGACTATCATATAAAGTTGTTGTTAAATATGTAAATGTTAAATTTGTATAAAGTTAATTATGAATACCTTCGAAAATGTGTTGAATGAATCTTCAAGTCAGTTTTAAAATCAAGACTATAAAAAAATGAGCCTAGGTAAATATATAACGACACTATCAGCTTAACAAAACCAATCAGTGCTAACCTGATAATTTTCTAATCAATCACAAATTGTCACTCGTGAAAATGATTCAATCAACAAAAATAAAATAATCGCTAAGAGACCGAACACTCGCTACGAGTATTAGTGCCCATCCCTAGGCGCGCACCGCCCGCGGCTACCCGCCTCTAATCAACCGAAACAACACCCTGCTACCTACATAGTAAGATCTTAATTCCATTGTTCACTTATCTCATTATTTTTCTCCACGACCTTAAAAGAAAATTATACTCTAATCCTAAGGTATTAAGTCATACATTTGTATGTGATACTGAAATGTATTTTTTAATGATTTTGGGTAGAACAAGGGAGCGCGCCCCAATGTGCCGATATTTTGTACTGAACTTATTGTATAATAACTCAACAGATACAATCCACTCACTAATTACGCGCCGATTAATTAATTTGTTGTTGCTGAAGTTTACATTATAATAATTTGTTTATTGTTTTATAAACGGTAGGTATTTATTCGCATCGTCTGGACTTAATACGACAACAATACATTGTCTTAAGAGTATTTGAACCCCATCTATTTACCTTTCTAATTTTATTTAGATCAAGGTATCCCACCGAAAACTGTTTTCAGTGGGATACCTTGATCCAGCAACACGATAGGCCCTATAGGCCGTGACCGAATGGATAGGCTGTCTCGGCTTCCTTAACCAGCCACCCGCAAGACCAGCTTCCCGCTCTTCCAGTACTCAGGGAAACGCTGCCAAGCTAGACTCAAACACCTCCCGGAGGCGGTCTGACATGTGGCCGAGAACTCGAACCAGCACTCGAGCAGGTATCCCGTCTGGCTCGGGGGCGGTGTTCTTGGAGCGGATCCGTAGAACAGCCGCCCTTACCTCCGAAGCTTCTAACTCTACATGCCCTAACTCTACAAACTCTACACCTTAGTCAATATTTGTGGCGTGGCCGTTTCGTTTCTACCAGAAGTATTGTATAACATCGTACCACGGATATGTATCGTCTACTCTTCGCTACGGTGTTATACTGTGGGGTAACTCCACCAATGCGGACTGTGTGTTCAGAGCACAAAAACGGTGTATTAGAGCTATTTCCTGTCTTAAGCAAACTGATTCATGTAAACCTTTATTTAGAGCTAAATATTCTAACTTTACCTTGTTTATATGTATACGAAACAGCTATATTTATTAAGTGTAATTTACATTTATTTGAACACCGTACAAGGCAACGTCATATTAACAAATTATGCATTAGACCATCTAAAACTGCACTACTTCATAAAAGTATATTCTGCATGGGCCCAAAAATATATAATAAGATACCATCAGATTTGAAAAATGAAAAGAACTTAATTTTATTTAAGAAAAAGTTACATGCTATTCTAGTTGGTAAAACTTATTATTCGGTAAAAGAATACATGGAAGATAATATGTAGAATGTAGAATGATGTAAATAATGCACTACTTACATCTTCCTTTGACATACATCAGTACAGAAATTTTGACGTATTAATTTGACATATTATAGTTTGTATTTATTATTATTTGTTTATTATGTATTATTTAACTTAAGAACTGTATTATTATTTAGAAAATTACAGTATTGGATATTATTTTGTTATAATCAATAATTATTGTTAATTTTTGCATGCTGTGACATTCGGCTTAATATGGTGAAACTAGCTGTATCTTTTCCACCTGTTTTTTTCTTTTTGTATAACCCATATTATCGCAAATAAATTGAATTGAATTGAATTGAATTGAACAGAAAAGTAATGAAGAGTGAATAAATTTTTCTATTGTAACCAGACTGCTGATAAATATACCTACTTAAATATTTCTAAATATGATCGATATGAACAAATGATCATGCTCATCGCACAACATTTGAGAATCGAACCCACGACCTCCGGTTTAGTAATTAGGATCACCAACCACTAGGTCAACAGGCCCGTCAATGATGAAATTATTATAATAATATTTTTACACATTTCACACACGGCCTGATCCCAAACTAGGCAGAGCTTGTACTATGGTAACCAGACTGAATATAGATAAAGTACACCCAGACACAGAACAAATGACCATGCTCATCACACCCACGACCTCCGGCGTAGCAATCAGGGTCACTAACCACTAGGCCAACAGGCCTTGGCCTTGAGCCTTGAGCCTGAGCAGCTCAGAGTAGCATTCCTGTAACTCAAACTGGCTGCTGACTTCAACTTCGAGCAATCTCACTTTAAATATAATTATTCTAAATATTATATGTACTTATTTACAAAATAATAAATACACCAGTAAACATTAAATGCCTGTATTGTAATCGAACAATATCCAGTAGATATGGAAGCACTCAACAGGACGCCGCCGTTTTCAATAAATACATAATCGTGAACAAAACGCGTTTAACATAATAACATAATGTTGATAATTATGAGGAAACTACACAATGAGGGGGGCGGAGTTAACCCTTCGCTGGTGTACTTATCCCATTGAGCATAATGTCACGACTCAACAACAAGCAGTTGTTGAGTCGTCCCAAAATATTGTGACACGGGCCCACCTTGTTGCAGGTTTACAATGGACTAGATCGGGACGCAAGGCGCCTCCATATTGTGGAACGCTATTGTTGCATTTAAAAAGCACATTGTTATTTAAATTCTTAGGGTTTCATCGTTTTTTATTCCGTTTGGAGCATAATGTGAGAACTTAAAAGCTTGATAGAGCAATCTTAAAGGGTGTTAAGAAATATTGTGTTGTAAACTGATCGTAGATAGCATAAATCTAAAACCTATTTGATAGGACATATACCTAACATTGCGGAAGGCTTGTTTTACTAACCTTACTTTGTAAAATACGTAAGAAATTGATTAAAGCTCAGTAGGTTACTGTTAAGTGCTCGTAGTTACTAGGTTACAAGGCCAAGTCTAATTTAGCAACAGAACTGTAACATTGGCAACCACAAATGATGTTTAAATATATGTATATGTACATATTTAATGTTGACCGCATTGTAATCTTGTGTATACCTGTAAGGTTAAAAGTCTCAAATATTGTAAGCATTCCTTTACGTCGCCGATTCACTAACAATACGATAATGTTTTTATTAAATTATGAATTTGGAGATATCTTGAATACCATTTTACATATTTTTTTCGCAAGTCGAAGTCGCATGTGTTGCCCCCCATCTATCACGCAATGGACCCGGCACTTGTACGGTGAATCCATGGAACGCATAGAAATAGTTTTTTTTTTCAATATGTTTTGTTTAAACTAGTCTTGATTCTAGGACTGTCAAATATATATCATTATCTCACCAAATTGACGGAGAATTTTTTTGAAGCATTTAATTGTTTGAGAACTCTTCGCAACTTTTTCTGTTCGTTTCGTGGAATCATTTGTTTACATTGCCTACTGTGCAGCAATTTCAATAACAGGGTTGAGTGTAGAAAAACTTTCAAGTGGGTGTGGGTTCGGTACAATAAATATGTATTTATTGGATAGATTATTGGATAGTTCGACCTTAATATCTACCGCCAAAGGGAACATGAAGTTTGATTTTGTACTTTTTTTTTGATTTTGAACTTTTTCGTAAAACGACCCTAGTTGATATTTAGCGGTTCCTCCTCAAATTATTTTTGAAATCTTAATTATTAAAATATAGGTATTATTATTGCGAATGTCAGTTAGTTACGATTTCAAGTCATACCACATGAAGTACGCAACAAAGGACAGATGAGATGTACAAAAAAAACATTTCCAAACCCAGATTGATTATCAAAAATTTACAGACTTGAATGTGATTCGAGTGTTGGCTACAAGAATTAGGGGTGGCAGGAGTTAATTCTCCGATAACCTTACTTACTGGGGAAAAGCAAAGAAAAAATTGCTTATCTAACACCGGTTTTTTGTGAGGTCGTCGTATCACTCCGGTCTAGCCGAGCCAAATATGCCAAAGCACGAATTTCCCACGTCTAATGAACTGTTTAACAAACCAAAATATTATTCCGGTCTCCGTAGCGTAGAAGCTGGATACCAAACTCACAACTCTCTTATTTTACGTTATTTTTATAGTCTAAGCAAAAGCAATTAAACTGTAAACGTGTGTGCGAAGTATTTGCAGGCAATTATGATCGGTATGAAGGTAGGTACTTCCATCAAAATGCTTGCAATAAAATTTCAATTACCTTGAACCGCATGGACTTAGCTTGCATCTCAAATTATAAGAGGTCTTTTGTTAGTGGATTAGCCGGCAAAATGCGGAGGGCACGCGGGCCCGACACCCGCCGTAATTGAAATAACTCCTCGCATTAGACGGTATTATAACCACCAGCTCGTGCTGACACCATCCGCCCCCCTCGCTAGTTCATGAGCTTTACGAGCGCGGGTTAATAATTAGAGTTTGCAGAGTTTCGGGTTGGCTGGTCGGTATGGTATAGTAGTACATTCTTAGAGGATTACAAGTTTAGTGTGACATAGGGTACAATTAAGTAACCCCTCAGTCGATTGGATATGAATTTATTGGTGTCATAGAGTACTTGGTAATGCGGTCGGTGGAATGCGAACCATTTTGGTCTTCTGGCTGGTGAGGAACGGACTATTGCTCATTTAGACACCCAATCCATAAGAGGCTTGTTAAATTTAATATCAGTAACATTAATTTGCCATTAGATTATAAGTTGAGGGTTCAAATTCCAGATCAGGCAGGATCAACCACTCTATAATGTGCTTTATAACAAAATTTTTGGTTAGTTAATTCCTCATGAAAATCATTTTAAAGGTTAACCCAATGCAGGCCTTATGGACGATGGTCAGAGACCTGGGCGTTCTAACATAAGATTTACATAGTCAATTACATTATCAAGGCTGGTTCGTGATAACAAAATAGTCTATTAGTCAAAGCTCTCAGCTACAATATGTCGCGCTGGCACATTTGCTGAAAAATGTTTAAAAAGATTTTCTTCAAATTAATACAAAGATAAGACGAAAAAGTAATAAATTGTAAACTCCACTTTCGCTGACACTGACTGCGCTTGTTTTATGAAGTACTTATAATCAAAGTAGTTGTTGTACTTAGAAAAAGAAATAAGAGGATAAATAGATCACCTGTAGTCTCCGTGCCCTCTAGAAGAAACCTATGATCTCAACACAGGTTATTGCTATAAATCGGCTATAAAAATCATGCAAATGTAAAAAAATCAACACATTAAGGTGTGTGCACACCGCACGCAATGCCTCGGGACTAGGAGAGCGAGGACGTGTCCGGAATCGTAATACGGTGTTTACAGCGAGGTGCCAAGATGGCCGACTACCTCGAGGGCCCGCTAATGAATCGTGGCGCGGGTTTAACAGGCAAATTAATATACGTTATGTGTCAGTTTACACGTGCCCACTGCATTGTACTCAAGGTGGAATGACAATGCATGGCGCTAGATATCTTGTAATGAAAAATGAGCAAAAACTTCAATTGATGATATTTTCTTTGATAAAATATGTCATGTTAAGCTGGCCCCTCTTTTTATTTCCGATGCAACTAATACTAGTTGTATTACAGTGTCTGTAAGGGTGGAGTCAAACACTGTTTCTTAATATTTTAAGTTTAAAATATATATATATATATATATATATATATATATATATATATATATATATATATATATTTTATAGTTGACGAGGCGAGGCGCGCTGATAGGAAATAAAATAATCACGATGACTCATTACTACTCAACTCCTTGTTAAGTCTCATTTCAGTTGACGGCTCTGTCAGTTGATTGACTCGAGTGGGGCCCGCCTCAATTAAATCCCTTGCTAACATTTCTATTAATTAAACGAAGGAATTTGATACGAATCGACAATAGAGCTCCGTCTTATTGACGCTATTAGAGAAGGCTATTGTATGTAAACATTTTTGTGTTTCATTATGTTGGACGTGTAATTGGTGGTTAGGTAGTACGGCCTGATTTTATTACTTCAAATTATTTAGTTCTGTGGTAATTGATAATTAATTCAATCGTTTAATTTAGTTTTGCTTGTTTATTAACCTTTAAAGGTAGGATAACTAGGTATGCATTTGAGGGAGTGACAAAACATATCGTAATACTTTTATTAATAACTTGTTACATTCTATTCGAATACTAAAAATAAAATAGTATTTAAAAATACGTCATTTAATTTTTTCAAATCAATTTTTGAGCATTGTTGTAAAAAAAGTTTTTATTTCTACTAACTCAATACAATATAAATGGAAATTCAAAATAGTAACATGTTTTAATAGTTATCTCATTTTATGACGAAAATATTAATGTATAAATAGTAGAGATTGCATTGTAAAGTTCGACGAAAGACAAAGGGATGTACACGTGGTTTAGAGTATTATAGTGTCTCGTCAATAGCACGTTGACATCGAGTGGGGCACTGATGCGCCGAGGCAATAGAGAAGTCAAGGCGTTGTTGACTTGAGGCACTGAGTGTGTAATCCTCTTAACGTTTTATGAGTAACTTAACTTGGGTTTCGTATTTTCATGCGCTTATCAATTATTGAGCTCTATTGGAGACCAATTTATTCAAATTATGTTCGTTACAAAGTTTAAATAACGTGGAATTTAATCAACTTACCTACATATTTGACAACTTTTTGCCTACAACGATTGCTTCCGTAGTTGCCATAATACACAGACATAATATATTCATTTTACTTTTTTCATTCCTGTATTAAAGTTGCGCCCCATTATATATTTGTTTAATTATGTTATTTAATACCTAGACATCTTTAACCTTTCTGTTTTTACATAAGCATACTTATGTGTTCTTAACTTATGCACTATCAAAACAAGACTATTTATGCGACTTTCATACTTCGACAAATTATGACCTAACCCAACAACAAAAGCAAGGAAGTGCCCTCAACTTTCCACCATTATGGCGCACCACAATGCCTGGTGACCACAGCAATACCACGCACCACTCACCACCTTTATTTATCTTACACCTAACATAATTGAGGAAGTATTTAGCTCGCCTTTTGTTGCATTTTTTTCTTTTAATATTGTTAAAATTGTACGACACGGCTTAACTGACAGGCGTTTGAAAAAATATAGGGTTGTCAGGCGGACGGATGTGAAAGTGTATTTTTGGCAATTATTCTTTGAAATAGCATAACTAATACGTTGGTAAATTTAACTTAGCAGGTTATATTATTATAATAAATTGTTCATGTAACGCAAATAATAACCAAGCATGCGAAACGTTTTCATTTCAAGTTTGTCTTTAGGCGAGGTAAGTTTATCTAAATGTGTAGTTTAAATAATAATAATATATTTAGGACATCTGACACACAACCCCATTTAGTTTCAAACTAAGCAGAGCTTATACCATGAAAGCTAGATTGACTCATGGAATACTTAAATAATGAGAGTAACTTTTCGAAATAATTTGTTATATTTATTTTAAATTGTAGTAATTCACACTCGAGACTTGAACACAAAAGTAATCCGTGTATTACGCAATTAGGATCATTAAACACTATGCTTTTATACAATACTGAAATAAAAATCTTTGCATTATAAGAGCTTTAAACGTTATTTTATTATTCGGTTATTTCTACACTGAAATGATGTAATAGATTTAGTTTACAATTGTTTTAGCATGTGCGCCAGCCCTGACCGCTTACGTCGCGTCTTCAATAGAGGTGTTCAAGTTACGTGCTTTGTCTATCGCTGCAAATCTCATTCGATTGTCCTCTCGCCTCGCCTCGCCCGTTGTGCCGTGAACACTCCGCTTTATTTTGGTAACTTAATCGCGCTTAAATAGGCTCTTGACTATCCAAGTAAATATTGTAATATTAAACTTACGTTTTAAATTGCTCACTTTACAATACAACATCCTTTTTTATACTTACTATAGGGCCTTGTTAATTAACATTAGAGAACCTAACTCATATGACGTAAGCATATTAAATATTATTTTAAGAATTGACCTTGCTTTTGACTAATTTCATAATTACAGGTCAATGAGACAAAAATAAAACCTCCTTTCAAAGGAGAGGCCTATGTCCAGCAGTGGACTAGTAAAGGCTGTTGATTTTACTGCTGCTGTTGGTTCAACTCCTTTCTTGTAGAAGGAAGCAATACTCCACATGCTCTGTCTAAGCGAGATCTTCAATAGGGTGGTGCTATTGCATCAATTCGGGACTTCAATTTGAGCAGAAATCTGGTATTTTTTAAATCCTTGACATTTTGATTTAGTGAAGGGTTTATCTTAAAAATGTAACAAGAAAGGAAGACTGAACATTTTATTAGGTACAGACACACCAATATAAGTTAATATCCACCGATAGCAGGGCTCACAAAACTAAAATCATGCACCCTAATTATAAAGTGAATCAGGATACCTATTTAGGGTGCCTACAATTTCTAGGTAACTTATTCTGTCTAACCGCGGTACCAAATGGGCGTCCAGTTCAGCATTTGCCAAGCGAAGGACCGGTGCTGGTTTTCGACTGGAAACCGTTTATTAGCCACGGACGCCAGTAAACATTAAAAGTAATACCCAGTAAAACCAAAAGTAGAGTACAGTGCATTAAATAGCCATTGCCACGTCTTATCTGAGGAGAATCGCCCAGTTTTCAAGCGCGCACTTTTAAATTAGAATTCCTTGTGGTGCTTAATTATTTGTTGCTTAATAGATGTAATTGTTCACAGGGTTCCCGCAAATCAAGTCGCCGTACAGCCCGAGCAGCCAGCAACACCTCAGCGGTGAGCATTTTTGTCCACTAACTAACTTTATTAAGACTTGCAACCCTAGGGGACGAAGATAGGGAAGCGGACTTAACTGGTAGAGTTTTAGGGTTAAGTTAGGAGATGGGTTTCTTTTAATTTATGGTCTTGCAGCTTTGAGCGTATTTTTAGAATGAATATTATTTAATTTATTCAAACTCGCAACCTGGCTTGTATGAAAGCTTTATTGGTAGTAAAGGAGTCTTCTGTCGTATGGAAGAGTTGAAAGAAGTGGTAGGCTGTTGTCTTTCTTACACTAAAGGAAGAAATATGTGTACTGTATCATTTTGGATGTCCGTGTGGTGACGGATTAAGAATACGGAGTGTCGTCACCCCTATTCATTCCGTGGGAGTCGTAAGAGGCGACTAAGGGAGCAAACTACGCAGGACAACAGCACTGCAAAAAGAAGGAAAACTTAAAAAAGCCCTATACATACCCGTCTGGCCAGCGTGGTATTGTAGCCCAAAACCTCCTTTCTAAGGAGAGGCCTATGTCCAGCTGTGGACTCGTAAAAACTGTTAGTGATCATTTAGGATTAAGACGGTAGTTTTGTCTCAGAGAACCAGGGTCCCATTTTTTTGGTAATTCGATATATTATTTAACCATCCAGAAGGCCATTGAGATACCAGTTTCAAATACTCTCAATATAAATATTGTCACATAGTACGACAACAAATATATTTTTCTATATTCTGCAACTCACAGTAGTCCTGAGAATAGCTGTGCAATAAATCCCGATATATATATCCCGAAATATTACTCTTGCTATCTGACAAAGAAACAAGGAAATTCAATATTCCTTTAATTCTATAGCGCCTAGAACCAACTGCGTGGTCAGAGGTTAGTTCTAAAATTGGAATAGGTATTTTAAAACATACAAAAAATTAATCGGCTGTCGGTAACTGTTGATATACGACCAAATATGTTGATCAGAGGAGTGGTCTGAAAATTAGTACCTATAAATTAGAAGCGTCGCGAAACTATGGGGAACAATATATTTGCCGGTGATTTAGGAAAGTGGCTCTACGGGGGTGAGGCGAGAGGCGAAAGGGGTGCTGGGCATCCCTCGTGTGCCCCCCGCTCACCCCGCACACACCCTGCCTTTGTCTCAGTAATGAATCCGCCAAACGCCAAACGTCACCGCGCAGCCGCTCAAAACACTCGATATCACAAATCATATGTCCGTCTATTAGCTATTGCAAGTTCAGCTCTATTTATACACCGATACAGTTTAATTTTGATTGATACTAATTGGATTTATTACCTTATTTTTGAGTAGGTAAACAGGAATTCGCTTAGAACGTGAGGTTTTAGAGAATTCTGTTAAATGCAAATTAGTTTTGGTGATAAAGATATAGTGGGGACGCTTAAATTACTTAATAACGAAGGTCACAGGTCTCCGAGGCTTTGTTAACTTTAAGGCTGGGACAAAATAAAACGATACTGAGGTGCTGTTTGTAATGTTGTTTATTAAACATATAGTTATTATGTGATTTGACTCTTGTGTGGTATTTTTTTTTGTCTTATTTCAAGACCGCAGTTTGATGGTACCATTTCCTCGTTTTGTTTGCCACTGTGTGTACGTTGGTTGTGTACGAATATACATACAGTGCGTTCACGGCAGTGTGTGTTGACAACCCCATGAAAAGCTCACAGAAAACAAACCTGACTCCCGCCCGGCAGCCATTTGTAAAAATTGCCTTCGCCGCCATTTCTGTGCGGGAATTTCATATTTGGAACGCCGCAGGGAGCAATTCGCGAGTGGATTTTGACATTTCCATGATGGCGCCGATGTTTTATTGTTTTCTAAAACAATGAGAGCCGCGGGCGCCGCGCGATGGCCGCTTCGTAATACATTGTTTAGCGCCCGCCATATTTAATTTGAAAATTAGGGGCCTATTGTTTTGGGTCGACTACAAGTCGCTCCTGTAATGACTTTGACCTCATTGGTCCGTGGAGAGGCTTATTGACTTGGAGCCTTGACGCTAAACGGTCCACTTTTCATCTTATGTCAAACATTTAACCTTGTGATGCTGGTATTGAAATAAATACGCCTACGTATATTTTTACCTGAAAATTAATCACAGAATTTTCAAATAGGTATGTAGGTAATACTAGATTTTGCCCGTGGCTCCACCCGTGTATCTCTAAGTATCTCCATGTCAAACGGTTCAGCGGTTTACCAGTAAAAGCTTAACAAACAGACAGTCAGTACTTTTGCATTTATAATATTAATAGTAGAAGATTGTTAATTATTTTATCCAGATTTAATAAACATATATTTCTTATTTAATCCCAGCCTCTGTGTCGGAAAAAAATTAAATGAAAATAACTAATTTCATTGGTATTTCAAAATCTTTTTGACATTTTTTTTTTAAATTAATATAAAAATTAAATTTGTATTGCTATCAGCTTTTAAGAATTTTTCATACTAATTTTATCCAAAACGCACTTACGTTCTGTTTAGAGGGAGACAGCATTAGTCCGCTTGTGTGCCAATGGCCATGAAGTGTAAATCCTAAAGTAAATAAATGAAAAGAAAATTAAGCCCCTTATAGTTAAATCTCTATTGCCTTCTAATCCTAGATACACAAGTTTTACATTTTCAATTACAACAGTTTGTAATACAGCGGATATTTTGTTTCTTTTTCTTTTGTTACACGAAAGCCAGACCTATCCTCTAACTAAAGGATATCGTGAACATTCAAATCTAATGAGTAATTTAGGCAGAATTGAGGTGTAAATAACTTAAATGTTTTACATACATAAATACATGAACAGTATGTTTCTTTCATTGTGTAAAAATTAGTTTAAGTCTTTAGTCGTTCTAACATATTTAAGTGAGTACATTACTGGTTTGCCGTATCTTCTGTCTGCGCCTCTTAACAAAACATAAAAAACTAAATAAAGCATCTAGTAGAGGTGGCCTTTATTGTTCCATGGCATCTAGCCATCGTCTCCCCATAATTTATCTATACAAATAAATAAAATTGGAGTGTCTGTTTGTAATATTAAAATAACCGCTTTTTACTAAATGCATATGTATGTTTACACGGTACATATGCCAAAATAACATTTTTTTACATTTTTTGTCTGTCTGTCTGTTTGTTCCGGGTAATCTCTGGAACGGCTGGACCGATTTTGACGGGACTTTCACTGGCAGATAGCTGATGAAATAAGGAGTAACTTAGGCTACTTTTCTTTGACTAGCGTAAAACCGCGGGTCTCAGCTAGTACCTAATAAATCTTTTGGTTTATCAGTTGAATGAAAATTTTCTTCGATAAGCAGGACCTCGTACCTAATTCTGATACCCTTTTTGACTAGAACTAACTCGTAAGGTAATAAAAAATAAATTAACGAATATTATGGATGCAACAAGCCAACCAATGAACACCACAAATCAGTGTCAAGTCTGTGTGTAACCCGTGTTGACAGTTGACACGCAACTTGACAGTTAACACTCCGCCGGCGCCTAACATCCAAACCTCAAACGTTTGTTCAAAGGTTGGACAAGAGGAAATTATTTTTTGTTTCTGTCACTATAAGACGAGTAGCGTCTGTTTATACAAACAATACCCGAACTAACTTACTATTGCACGTTACATAGACCGTATCTTGTAGACTTAAGGGCTGTTTTCCTGTGCGAAAGTGTATGTCTTTTTTGTCGGTTGTGTGCAGTATTATATGTCAGAGAGGCCGCAATGTGTTGTAACATTAAGTGGCGACAAGTTGTAATAACAAGCAGTATATTAACGCGGTTGTCGGCCACTTTCTTGGCCGCGGATGAGCTCCGGTTACCCGCTGGAGTAACTCACTGTCAAATGTTTGATTGTTGATACAAATACAAGGTTTGACACACGAATACTGGACGTATACCTTTACTCGCTACTATATTTTTGTTTTGATATAACTTGGTGAACAACACTTGGCTTGCTTGAGCAGGAACACAACACATCAACATTAGACGGACCCTATTCGAGCCAAATATCATTTGTGATTCTTTCTAAACCTAAACTTAGGATCCATAAAGTAAGTAACTCATTCGCAAATTACATCAGCAGTTTACAATTAAATACAAGCACTGCCTAGTAATGTGTATGAGTCGTCTGTAATGAAATTAAATAAGTTTTTTTTTAAATTGTTTCAAAAGCCTACTATTGCATCAAAGATTTTTTAAATAACAAGGTTGCTAGGCATCGCTGCATTGAATTGTTCACTCTCGTTAACAAATGTTATGTATTATAATAACATTACATTAATACGAAAAAAGCCGGATTGATTTCTTGAGACTTCTGTTCGTAGTCAGTTGCCCGTTGAAGTTCAGCCTCAGTTGAAGCACAAAAAAAACAACGAACCAAACAGCCGTGAGACTTTAATGTTTTATTTTGTAATTTGTTTTAATGATAACACTAAAAAATATCTCACAAATGTCTCCGTTATCTATTAATACAAAACTTATTGAGTCAGTGCTGTAATGGAAATAACTTAAGAGATTCTAGTCTGATGCAACAGTATATCTGACTAGAGCTATTCTGATCTGTTCGAGCCATTACTTGCACTGCTGATACTATTATATCATTAGCATTCAAAATGCTAATGATATTGCATGAATGATAACTAATGATGACACAATTATGTTTCTTTTTCAGTTTAAATACTATTACTATTATTTTATTAATTATTATATTTCAAAAGTAATTTGTTGATGAATAAATGACTATGCTCAATTCTTGCGCTAAAATCAATATTACCTTTCTCTGATTAAATACTTCCAAATTTCTTATTGTTAATTCTTAAATATTTAAATATTTAATTTAATAATTCTTAAAAAGAACAAAGGTTTTCGACATAGCCCAACGGATTAGCGCGCTCAAGTGGCAATGGGCAGGGCACATAGCAAGGAGAACTGACGGCCGATCGGGCAGCAAGGTTCTCCAATGGAGACCACGTACTGGAAAGCGCAGTGTGGGACGACCGCCTACCCGATGGACGGACGACCTGGTAAAGGTTGCCGGAAACCGTTGGATGCAGGCCGCAATCAACCGTCCCCGCTGGAAATCTTTGGGAGAGGCCTATGTCCAGCAGTGGACAAGCATAGGCTAAGGTATTATAATACTTAAATTGCCAGCTGGATTTTAATAGATTTACCCCTATTATATGATTGGGACTAAATTATAGTTTGATAAAGTGTGACACGTTAGTCATATTTTGGGATTTAGGCATGAGTGTAAGCTTCTAAACTGTTAGTTGGACCAGCTAGGGTATAACACAATAAGGCTAAGGCACTTCACTAGTTTTTTTTTATCTCTAGAAACCTCCTCAGGCTTTCGCCTCACACGGGTTTGGGATGGGACTGTCCGTCGGAATCGAACCGACTTAAATCACACGGTGTGTCTCTCTCCTCTTGTCTGACTTGGCTCAGCGTGACGAATCTTTCAGTATTGCTTTCGATACGGTTCTGAAAGCACCAATGATAAGTGTTTTTAGAAGCCAATGACAGCTTACTTATTTTTAAATGGAGTTTACAGCATTTAATAATTTCTTGGCGCTCACTATACAACCGGGTATAGGGTTGTTTAGAAAGTAGTGGTTAGGCGCGCCATCGATTAGGGGAGTCGGCCCTGAAGTCACATGGTCCGGGACATTTCCAGAGTAGGGAGCCTGAGGCTGGCTCTCGAGGTGGAAGTGGAGGTTCCTAGTGGAAACACCACATAGTCCTGACTGCCGGGTCCCCAAGGAGCCGGAGATACGAAGGGATGTTTCACCCCGTCACTGTATACTTCCTCATTAAGTCCCAGACACTGTTCAGAACATTTGTACTAATTGATTTTCGTGTAACGAATCTCATTTGTAGCGGCGAGTGTTGAGTAAACATAGTGAAGTGTCACTAATTGTGGCGGTGTTCGGTTCCCGGGCGGAACACGTTACGTATTCGCCCAGTCGTGGGACAACACATGTGGGCTGTGTTTACTTTAGTGAATTGGCGGCTTGTTAACAAGGCAAAGTTAATTGAGGGGACGCGTTTATCCAACGTCGGAGAACTTGTGTATTTATTTTTTAATATTTCTTTGAAGAAGCCACTTTAAGTGGTGACTGACCAGCTCAGTGGTGGACGTCGTCCGTCATCGAGTCCGTAAGGTAGAAGGTGTTACGTGCACATTGACTGCCTTAGTGGTGCCGTAATAGCGTATGCGACTGCTGTGCTGAGGTCTCGGGTTCGATTCGAGGGATGAAACAAATATTTGTATGATCTGCAAATATTGTTTCTAAGTTTGGGTGATTTCTATATATAATATTTGTGTATTTACAAAAAAGTATATAAGTATTCTATCAGTTAATCTAGCTTTCATAGTACAAGCATAGTTTGAAATTAGATGGCGTTGTGTGTCAGATGGCCGAAAGTATATAAATCTTACACTAGTATTATATTAATAGTCTATATTCTGTAAGGCAGCTGAATTTTATATTACTAGATTCTTCAGTTAACAATGTAAAACCAACATACCAGAGTCTCAAACCCTACAATACTACTTCTGGTAGGGGTCAAAGTACCATAAAGAAACACTTACAGAACACCTCAAAATTAGTTTCATAATATACTAATCTGTTACATTGATTTTATTACAATAACTTCATTAAGTTAAAAAAAGACAAGTTGACATGTTAATCAGAAGTATTGTGTAACACGAACTGCGCACGCGCAGCCTTTATAGCAACAAGAACTAATGAATGTACCAATTAGCGTATATAACCAATTGTGTACGAAATCTTCTCTTATTGTTATGTTTGTTTAGATAACGAGGCTTTTACGTAATGATGGCTGAAAATGTAATTATATTGGTATTGTTAGTAATTAATATTCTGAATGTGTGTTAATTCAGTGTTAGTAGAGATTTGAGTGAACAGCTGTTTGGGAAAATATGTTACATAAAACGGTAGAGCAGCTTAGTATTGTGGGTTCGGACCCCACATGGGACATCACTTTGTGTGATCCACAAATCGTTGTCCTGAGTCTAGGTGTTCTTTGTGTCCGTTTCATGTATGTTTGTAAGGTCCCCCGCGACACAGGATATATTCCTAAAGCGGGAGGTGTCTTTTTAAAAAAAAGAAAACATTTTAATTTCTAATTTAATGTTATTCCTAATTCCTGTTGGTAAGTGACTACCACCGCCCATGAAAACCTGGAACTCAGGAGTCACAGGCGCGTTGTCACCCTTTGATTACTCCTTTCAGAATCAAGTCGAGGGCGGTTTAGGTTCCGGTAACCTCACACACATAGTAGGCCAAACTCTCCTTTCTAAGGAGAGGCCTATGTCCAGCAGTGGAATATTAAAGGCTGTCTGAATACCAACGAAAGAACTGATTAAGGTTGTGTTTGATTCCGTTGTATCATCCCATTAGAGTTTATAAAATACTGGTGCCTTGAAGAAAAAAGTCCTAGTAAATTATGTAGCCCTAGACTTAGTGTGTATGTATGTATTTATACGTGTAATATATTTTACTATACAAATTAATAGCGGTATTTGTTTAATTAATATGCTTTTCTCTATTGATTCCCAAGTATGTGTGGAGTGGGTGTCATGTGGAGGTGATCATGCTTGGCGGGCCGTGAGCATATTGAGAAGTTGTATATAAGTTAATCGGCAAGAGAATTGTTAATATCGCGTTACAAGATTAGCAGTTACTCCGTAGTTCGGTGTGTCTTCAATAGATGGCGCGGTAGTATGTTTCTTTGTTTCACCGTATGTGGAAGTCGCCACATACGCATGACTGTGTCCTTACCTTTCTCTGCTGTCCTCTATTTGCTCAAGGTTTGCTGGCTCGCCTTTGTACATGATATTTCCTTGTTACTTGTATACATATGTGTGTCTAGTGTATAAAATAAAGAATAAATGAAATAAATGAAAAATTCAGTCTTCTGATTCAGCCAAAAGTCAAAGTGAACATTTTGATTTAAACGAAAAAATCTCACTAATTGTGAGATGACGTCTTTAAACAGTTTACTGTAATCTCACAAAAATTGAAGCTCACATTTAGTTCGTAATGTCACGCGATAACGCGTTTACCAGCGAGATGAGAGCCGCTGGTAGTAACATCCCCGAATACAGCCTCCCGCTTCCCTCGGGCCTCGTTATGCGGACACTCGCAGGGGTTTCAACAAAACGATATTGTTGCAAGGGTGCCATGTCATACTCCAATGAACGAACAAATTGTTAAGTAAATAACATTTCTTGTGAATGTTTTTTATCTATACCATGTACGGAGCGTACCCTGGGCGGGTTGTGTAAGCAATCTCCCTTTACTTCTATTGCTTTTTCGTCTTATGTACTACTTACTTTCAAGATAGTTGATTCTAATGTCCTCTGGGTTAGTAGACCAATTGGCCAGCCTACTTAATTCTATAAAGCAATTTTTTACTCTTTAATAAATACGTTTTTCCGTAGAAATTGTACTCTAATTTTATTTATCATGTTCCTGGCGAAAGAGGAAATTCAATTTGTTAAATTCCCAACGCTTCTGATTAAATTTATTTGGAGCTTCCAAAATTGGCTTCCTACTTGTTGGTTATCAGACAGAGTTTATTTCGTATATAATATACCGATCTTACATGGTGTTTAGTTTTATTTTTATTGTTATTTAGGACTGTGAATGGTGGACCTGATTCTTTTAAATTTGATAGATGTTGCCAATATGCAGGCAGTACTGGAAAATAATTAAAAAATCAATTTTATATACATTTGAAAACAATGGGTTTGAAAACTCGGTCTTACCGGCAACGGCCAATTTAAGTTACAAGAATGCGAACCTTACTTGCTCAAGCTAATAGCTCGATACATTCCCATTACATACAATCTATCCGTATATCTAAGCCTTATTTCTTTTCTGCCATTGCCTTCCCTTTTCACCTATCTTTCCTTTCCTTTATACCCAACCTCCTTCTAATTAATAAACTTCCCTGTACGGACAGCATTAGGTTTATCCTCGATCACGCAAATGGGACCAAAATGTTGATTGGCCAATTGCTGGTATGTAATCCACTTCTGTTGACCAATGCAGAGTCCCTCCTCTAGTTTTCCATTTTTTAACAGAAGTAGGTATATTTACTAATATTTTTCGTGGACCCTAAAAAACAGTGCATCGCATTCGAGGTTGTATTTTTCTATGATAATGATTTAGGTCATTAGTTACCTGAAGCATAAATATCAAATCGTTTTTCTTGTTAAGTCTGATATTACGATATTAACGGCAACATTGCGCCATGCTGCCCAACGAGTGCCACCGGGGGCACTGGAGAGGAACAATTTAAAAAGCCACGCGTTTCATTAAACACGCCGGGAGCTGGTGAACACGGATTTGATGACACCAACCGTTTGGAGAAACACTTCTTTTTTTGATCATTTGTTGTGTAGATAGTATTTGGGTTTAACAACAGTGTAAATATTCATAGATACCTTACATTAGTTAGTTTACAGTTGTCTCTTATTAATCTAACATTAATTTATCATCATTATTAAGAAACGGTAAATCCGGATTTTATTCGACCATTTCTTTCTTATACGTTGCAATAACTGACTGACTGCAAGGATGGCGTAGTGGTTTAAGCGGTCGCCACGCCGCTTACTACTACGCTGAGTGTTGTGGGTCCGATCTCCACATGGGACGACACTTTGTGTGATCCACAAATTGTTGTTCTGACACCCAGGTGTTCTTTGTGTCCGTTTTATGTATGTTTGTAAGGTCCCCCGCGACACAGGATATATATTCCTAATGCGAGAGTTGTCATTAAAAAAAATTAAAGAGTGTACGTAGTTTGGGTCATGAGAAATATTTTAAAAAACAAAGAATGTATATCACTCAGCGTAGCATATAATTAAAAAGGGACGTTACAGGCATTTCTTCATTTACTAGTTACTATTTTATAGTAAAAGAAAAAATATTTAATTTTAAATTAGATGTTTGTTTAAGTCAACTTCTTTAATTACTTAAAGACCTTGAAACATTAAGTTTTATACTTGATAGCTCAATATCTGAGTAGAATTATTAACATCACGACACTCCCGTTAGGAGCGAAACAGTAAGCTTCCACTCGTGTAAATGTGTTGTAAAACTTTAGTTTCTTTATCTGTTCGCAAATAAGAATCACACAAACATAACGCACCGGCGCGTATCAATATAATGGCAAAACAAGTAAAGCCGTCCTCCTTCCTCCCCCTCGGCCGTTACACGAGTGAGGGGGAGGGGGCGAGGGCGTGGCCTCACTGGACACTGTAGCCGACATTTAGTTATTGGCCTCTTTTGATGAAACTATGTTTGGTTGACGAGCGATGTGGTTGGCGAGCGGGCTAATCTAATTGTGCCTGCTCCGGCGAGGAGATAGGCCTAAGTGTTCTGTTGACTATACAGTCTTCACACTTGGCTTGAAAATAACTACCAATAAGAACCTAAGAAGTAGCATAGGTATAAACGGTCATACTAGTGGATAAATAAATAGAAAGATGTATTTATTTGTTCAAAATATGGTATCGAATTCGTCTACTTATTTTGGCCTTGTAAGGAATTAATTATAATTAGCAGCTGGATGCGAGAAGCCGAAAATCGATCGAAGTGGCGTGCAATACGAGAGGCATATGTCCAGCAGTGGACTGCGATAGGCTGATGATGAAGGAATTGAAAATATTGAGTTTGAATTAAAATTAACTACAATAGTTAAGTTAATAGCAGTTACTACGACAAATTAAATATTGTAACCCATTTAATACATATACAGGACCATTTAAAAGTTTGTTTGGTACGCCTTTACACATTAATTACTGGATCAATCATTTTTACATAATGCATGCAGCTATAGGTACATGTAGCCAGGAGTACCAGAAAACATAGGATAGTTATAGGATAATTTACATCCCGAAAAAAAAGAGTTAATTAATTAGTTACTTAATTGAAAAGTTGGACAAACGCTAGCAAAGCTGCTGTAAGTTGGTTATATACCTAGGTACTTATACCTATGTGGTAATTACACATTATAATACCATATATAATACAACAAACATGCTAATTGACTGGCCAACGATGAGTGGTTAGTGACCCTGACTGCTAAACCAGAGGTCGTGGGTTCGATTCCCACCCAGGACAAATAATTGTGTGATGAGCACGATCATTTAATTTTGTTCTGAGTCTGGGTGTAATTTATTTATAATATGTACGAGTATGTATTTAAAAATATATAAGTATGTTTATCAGCAGTCTGGTTATCATAGCACAGGCTCTGCCTATTTGGAACCAGATTGCCGTGTGTGAATTTATTATTAGGTATTTAAAAAAAAAACAAGAAACAAAGATAATTAAAATTTGGAAACCAGCCACTCCCAAGCCAAAATTCATCAAGCCGTTTAGACTAAAAAGAGTGACAAAGAAAGATAAAAAACTTTATAAACTTGCGATACATTACCCTCCCTTTTTCACAGTCGGGTAAAAACTCACCGCTTTTGAACATCTTTAATTACGCTTGCGAATCTTGCGACAAGCCTACACAGTGTTGTAGATTCCGATATTGTACTTATAAGGAAAATACGAAACATTCTCAACAATTTCGTCCAAACAATAATATTTTATGATCAGAACCTCCTCACCCCAGCTCTTGAAGACCACTGATGGCATAATGTCTACCTAACATCGACAGCTGACTACACAGCAATTTCAACCTTATTTTAACTTCATAAGGGCAATTATTACATGGTGATGGTTGTACGAAATATCAAAGTGGATAAAAGCCTATTAGCAATTATAATGACAGTGTTCTGAACGCGTGGGACTCAATAAGTGCCAGCTCATTACTTGGTGTCCGAGGAGACGCCTCTGTTGGTTAATTACTTGAGACTTTATCAAGGAGGCTTTAGATTTGTCTAGTTTCATAAAAAGATTAGGCTGTTAGGTGTGGGGGTTATATCGAAAACTTACATAGATGCCCATTGTACCGAAGTCATAGGCTACAAAGGACTGAAAGGATACAATAATTTATTATTGAATCAGAAATTAATAAAAATTATATCTAAACTCACCATTCTTCTTTAGACTTTATTATCACATCCTTTAATAGTTACTGCTGGACATAGGCCTCTCCTTAGAAAGGAGGTTTTGGTCTACTATACCACGCTGGCCAGAAGGGTTGGTATAGGATTTGTGTCGTTTCCCTTCTCTCTGCAGTGCTGTTGTACTGTGTAGTTTGCTCCCTTAGTCTCTCTTACGACACCCACGGGATGAATAGGGGTTTTGACACTGTATCCTTAACCCGTCACCACACGCTGTGACTTTATAATACTAGATACTATTTACCAAAGAAAAAAAGTATCTAGTGTCTATACCTATCCTTATCCACAAAGAAAAATAAAAACATATTTTCTAATATAATTTACAGAAGGTTAAACTTGACAGTTACTCATAAGTCAAAATTTAATTTAACTATTATATAAGTATATTTTTTTTTAAATTAAGCTTATTTAAAAATATGTACCTGTACATTAACATTACACTAATTCTAGAATCATATATTTTAAATACCAAATACCATTTTACCCTACTCATAAATCAAACATCACTTTGTAGGTAATAAAATAATATAAATAAACTTTGGCTAATGAAATCGAACGTTGAAATAAAAAGAAAATAAGTGGTTGACCCAAACGGTAGATGTTCAGTGAGTACAGTGGTGTAAAAAAGCAAAAATTGAAGATCATAATACTTGTACAAAGGCGTGTTCCGCATTGTGCGGAGTCCGCTTTGAGTCTTCTTTCTCTATTTTTGTTAACACCTGCGCGCTGTGGGAACAAGGAGGCTGAAATGCGATACGTGACGTGTTCGCTAAGTCGTGGCACTCACACTCCTCACTCCTCACAACACTGCCCTCTTATTAGAAGCGTTTTGGATGATAACGGACTCGACAATATAGGCCCTGTGCGTGTTTTTTGTCTACACTTTAATAGAAAATAACAAAAGATGAGTTACAAATAAGTAAACGTAACAATCGGTGGTCTTATCGCTCACAGCGATCTCTTCCAGACAACCTTAACACGGATTTTAGTTATTTAACAGTTTAGGGTAGTATACATACACGTAACAAATTATCAAGTGAATATTTAAAACATTTCAGTTTTGTGCAGACTTTTATTTCCAATCTGGGTTTTAAGGTAGATTTACCTAAATGAATAGGTTTTTTAAAGAATTATTTTTACATTGAGTACAAGTTTTTTTTTTGGTTTCTCACAGTAATTCTGTGAAACAAATTGTTCTTATGTTATTTCCACACTGATAGTTGTATCCTTTAAGACAATACCTACTGGACGACTTCTTTTCTTCCTCAATGGCTGGCAACGTACTTGGGACTCTTTGAGTTCTGGGTTTTTTTATGACTGGCACTTACAATAGTCGAAATAGTAGGTATCTACAATAGTCGTAAAACATAATTGTATAGGCCATTATAATAAAAGGACACTCCTTTTCGAAGTATTGCGTGATAGGATCTTTTTGTTTTAATTAGGTAGGTCTAATTTTTTACTTGCTGTTTGTATCTCTATAACTTGTACCTATGTATATTGTATGTATATAATCATATTTGTTATAAAGTATTTACTTGGTGAATTTTCTTATGTTTTAATTATTATTTTTATTTGTTTCATGTAAATCGTAGCAGTTCGACAATTTTATTCAGGTAACTGTATTACACAACATATTATTATGCTTTTGGAAACTTATTTGTATAAAGAAACTAAAAAATCTTTACAAGCAAGACATTCTGTTCAATATATTTAACTGTGGATCATCACATTCTATTGATAACGACACAGAGACATTTCATTTACTTTTTCAGGGGCTGATCTTTTTATAAAGCCTTTACTTTGCGTGGTATATATTGGTAACACATACGTCCCTAGCATGTGTTACCAGTTATAATGTAGACAGTGTAGATACTCGTCCTAGAATTTGTCTTTGGTCTATTGTGTTCGGTCTATGGTCTATGAAAAATAAAACGTTAAATCTACTGTAAAGTCGATTTAATCCCAAAAAAAACCTATGTAACCTAAATAATATTCAAGAGAAGTAGATAATGTACCTGTTTAATGGTGAACATCGACTTTCGTCAGTGAGCGTGCACAGCAAGCCGACTCGTGGCGCCCACTCGTCTAATCAAATAGTCTCCCATACCGTTTGGTACGCCAGGTTCATATCGCGTCAATTGGCTCGTCGCGTGCAAATTGGCAATTCGTTTGGAACTCACATCTAATTGCGTCACGATTATCATATTACAGGTTGTCGCATATCGAAGATATTTTGTGCTTTTTATACGAGTAGCATGTGTAGCGAGCTTAGTATACGGGTCTGGAGTAATATCGATTATTTTAAATAAATGATGTTACTAGCTCATAAGCTTAATTCATAATGAAGAAAACAGAAGTCTTTGTAACAAGTTTTTTATTTGATTTGAAATTAATTTACAGTAGTTTGAAGAACTATTTATGAGAAAAGCCAATAACTGGGTACTTGCCTATGATATTATCGGGCCTTAGACGGGCCTGTTGGTCGAGTGGTTAGTGCCCCTGACTGCTAAGCCGGAGGTCGTGGGTTCGATTCCCACCCAGGACAAATATTGTGTGATGAGCATGATCATTTGTTCTGTGTCTGGGTGTAATTTATCTATAATATGTATGTATTTAAAAATATGTAAGTATGTTTATCAGCAGTCTGGTCACCATAGCACAGGCTCTGCCTAGTTTGGGATCAGACGGCCGTGCGTGAAATGTGTGAGGTATATATTATATCTATTAAATTTAGTAGTCAGGTTGGGAAATGTGCCAGTTACTAGTTCGATTTTGATACTACATCTTAGATCCCCGGTGATGATTGCTAAATTATATTATTACTCTAGGTGCCTCTGGATGTTAGGAGTATCTCTACTAACTAGAAAATAAAGAAAACGCTTAAATAGCAAACCGAAATAAACAAAAAAAGGGATTTAATAAACACCAGCAAAATACTATGAACATGCTTAATATTCGGACTTTTTAAAAAAGGATCATTTGAGCTCCAAACTCCAGGGTCTTAGCAACCACCGTAGAGTTTAACTATCCACCTCAGGTTCCAACATCAGATCAGCTCCAAAGGCCATATAGGTACATACACAGTTTTCTTTCGATACAAATATTAGAGCTAGGTTAAATTTAACTTTATTAAATAATTAACTTAACCAAGATTTGTTTCCTTGTTGATGTGATTTTGTTATAGGTAATTTGTTATACATTTCAATTAATTAAAACGTATTCAAAATTATATTTGGGTGAGTAATGACATGCCGTATTTCGCACCTTTTTAGTTTTAATACTTACATATATATCGCCATCTCGTAAGTAAGTGAAAAATAAATTTTAGACATTTCATTAAAGATCCAAAAACATATCCAGTTTTGTCAAAGCAGTACCATCTAGTGTCAGCTATGTCCATAATATCTAGTGATCTTTGTTGATTCTTAGGTGGTAATTTATTTTACTGGCCTGTTTGGTCTAGTCGTCAGCTACTCTGACTGCTACGCCAGAAGTCCTAAGTGCGATTTTGAGAAGCTGTAATGCAATCGAAGAAGAATATATAGAAAGAAAGAAGGATTATTCTTTATTCCATAAAATACAGCATACCAAAATAAAGGCTAAGTAACAACATTTACAAAGAAAATAAAAACCAAGTAAGGTTTGATAAACACATTAACAAGGCAGTACCTTTATCTTTTCATTAAAAACTCAGGGAAAACCTCATCATCATTAACAGCCTATAACAGTCCACTGCTAGACATAGGCCTTCCCTTAGAAAAGAGGTTTTGGTCTACTATACCACGCTGGCCAGACGGGTGGGTATAGGGTTTGTTTTAAAGTTTTCCTTCTTTTTGCACTGATGTTGTGCTGCGTAGGTTACTCCCTTAGTCGGCTCTTACGCCACCCACGGGATGAATAGGGGTGGTGACATTCCGTATTCCTAATCCGTCACCACACGGAACACCTACCTACATTTATTAAAAAGTTTCTAAGGTTGACTAAGGAACATGACTGGTAGTTGTAGTTTCAACTATGGTGACCTATAAATAAACACTAAACCAGCTATGGCAAGGGTTCTTGGGTCTTAAAAACTTTTACAATACCAAAGATATCCAGCCCTCGAAGCACCCTTAAAAAGGTTCCAAGCTGAATTGAATAATAAAACGTGCGGACATTTCGTCTCTGTTAACAAAGCATCGTAAGAAAATACAGGCAATAAAACATGATCCTTTTCTAGAGCGACTAGTACGTGTGCTGACGTCATCAGCAGCGCGTCACGTCCCAAGATCTCGCGCCAAGTCTCGCGAATAAATCTAATATCCTACTGATCGCGGGCAAATTGGCTCACGACGATTGCCAATTTGCACACCGCGAGATTGGCCCAATATATGGAATAAGTTAAAACCAATTCTGTTCATGTCTATATTGCCATATATTGGAGTATTTATGTGATAGTTTTGTTTTTGTTTTCTTTTTAATTATAACAATTGTCAGCAACTGAAATTCCTTTCTGCGTCTTCCAGCGACATTTTAAAGAGCTGCGTCCTTTTCTAATCGAATAAAACTTAATATTGGGTTTTTTATAGAAAATTTCTGGAATTCTCCAATTGTTGTGTGAGCTGAAGTAATAATATTAAGGATAATAGGCGTCGATCCTGTTGCTCACATAGTCCGGGCAGTTGGCTCAGTTTTCGATACATAGGTAGGTATGCAGATTACATTATTACAGAAACATATTTTTTCATTTTCTTGCGCATCCCAATTCCAATGAGTTTTGGCTTGTTTCTTTAGTGATCGGTTGTCTGCCTGATGCCAGAAGAAAAAAGGGGGGATTGGAATAAGGAAAAACGATAGGGCGAGGGGGCTAGGGCGAGGCATAGCACAAGTCTACGGGCCTGTAAGTGCAGAAGCTCCGAGAAGCGGTGGCATACTCGTGTAGCCGTCCTGTGATTGAAGCAGGACATATATTTTATTTTTATAGATCTCCTATGTTTATGTGTATGATCTCCTATGTTCCTAGATTACCTATGTTTTTGCCAATTGCATGAATATTAAAGTAAAATGTTGACCTTTGAAACGTCTTGATTCTGCACAAATGGGCCGACTTGACCGCCTCACAGAAAACCAAATTGTGTTTGATTTGACTAGTACCTAGATATTTTTACCGAACTTCTTTTGAGGCGTTAAGTAATGTGTCTAGTACTGTAGCTTCCCAATCAAATTAGCAACGCTCAAACAATTGGTAACTGTTCTCTTTAAAAAGTATGTATGTAATTATATTAGAGACATATTAATTTACAAAAAAAAAATCCACACAAACTTTATAAATTCCTTTAACACATTTTCATTTGGCTTACAATGCCACCGGGTAAAGTGGCCGCGTTCTCAACAACAAGTAGCTTTCCTTCACCGAGAGTCACATTCCCTCCTCAGGCCTCACCGAGCGCCCTCCCTTAGCGCAAATTATATTTTACACAACCCAACACATTAGAAAATAAACTTTATCTTACAGAGAAATGGTTGATATTTGGATGTATAAAAGTTTCGTGGTAAGGCATACATTATTGGTTTGCCAGTGAACGCTTAAGTCTTCGTAATGATCGCGCTTATTTTTATAATGATACATTTTGTTAGGTGTAGGCGTCCGTAGGCGTAGGAGATTGTTTAGGGGGAATGTTGTTAGCTTACACGTGCTCCGCTGGTTATGGGTAATGAATAGAGACCGTATTATGTGCTAATTAGAGAATGTTGAACGTAATACGTAGTTATTACCTACATACCACTGTTACTTATATTAATTGGGATCTATGTGTGAGTATACAGTTGTTATATTTATTTTTTAGAGAGGAATTCTTTGATTTCTCAGTATATGGCTCAGTGGTAGGAATTTCGACTTCGTTGGGTTGAATTTCGACTTAGTGTAAATATTTGCATCCATACGATATTCATTCCTCCAATCGTCCTGTAACATACGTCCCAGAGACTAGAATTAAACTCGGTAAACCTAATGATTAAATGCACAGATCCTTCTTCCTTCCTCGGCAGATAGTTTCGACAACTTCTTTTTTCTTTTTTTTTTGGCTGCCTCGTTAGTGCAATGGTAACGTATGCGACTGCTGTGCTGAGGTTTTGGGTTCGATTCCCAGGGAGACCAAATGTTTGTATGATCTGCACATATTTGTTTCGGAGTTTTGGTATTTTATATGTATAATATGTATGTATTTACAAAAAAAGTATATAAGTATTATATCAGTCAATCTAGCTTTCATAGTACAAGCTCTGTTTAGTAAGAGACTATACATACATACATCAATCATCATCAAACAGCCTATAATAGTCCACTGCTGGACATAGGCCTCTCCTTAGAAAGGAGGTTTTGGCCTACTATACCACGCTGGCCACACGGGTTGATATAGGGTTTGTTTCAAGTTTTCCTTCTCTTTGCAGTGCTGTTGTCCTGCGTAGTTTGCTCCCTTAGTCGGCTATTACGACACCCACAGGATGAATACTGGTGGTGACATTCCGTATTCATAATCCGACACCACACGGACTGTCAAATACATACCTACATTCAAAGCTAATTTTAGCCAGTGAGGTACTTCGTTTTTAAGTACCTATAACTATATTTATTGTTTACCTTTAAGTACATAGGTACAAATAGTGAAGTTATTGTTTGCAATATGAGTTGCAATATTTGTACAATCAATAAAGTATTGTGTATTTGTACAGATTTTGTGAGATCTAATTTGAGATAGTGTGACATAGTCAAAGAGGTCGGACTTGCCGGCTACAGCCAGTTTACGTTAAAAGTATGGAGTCTTGACCTCGAATGTAAGTAATATATATAAACCATTTTTGCTTTATTGCCTTCCCTTCTTGCGTACCTTTCCCTCTATACTACCAATTTTCACTACACACACATCTCTAATTCTCAAAATGTCTGGTTGACGCCCAAAAGTCTTTGAGCACATTGTCATGTCGCCTCTGCCAAACCTTTTGTGGATACAAGAGTTATTTTCAAAATATGATAAGTATAAGAATTAATGGTTATTTAAAGCCCACATTGACATCCTACATAGTTAGGTATTTTTACAGTAAAATGTACTTATCATATGTACGTATCATAAAACACAATGCTTGATGGGGCTGGTTCGTTCCCTCGCCAGGCGCGGCTGGTCCCTTGGGTCCTCGGAGTGTATTACCACCTTAAAGTGATTACCCTCGCATTTCTCTCGCTCCATTCAATCTACAGAGAACACTGCAGCTCTTCGCAGACAAATGGATCTTGGAAAAAATGACTTACAGTTTACTAACTGATGTTCTTTGAAAAGAATATTCTTTTATCTTTCTTTGTCGTAGTATGTAGGTACTGCTGTATATATGTATATAGTTACAAAAGAACCGTGTATCTTTCACTTGATTGGGTATGTTTATATTTATTTACTTTACACATCTCTCACACGGCCGTGTATTCTTATCAAGCCTGTACTATGGTAGTCAGACTGCTGATGAACATACTTAAATATTTCTAAATACATATATATTTGACAGAAAAATTACACCCAGACAGAACAAATTTATGATCGTGGTCGTCACATAATTATGTCCTGGGTGGAAATCGTACCCACGACCTCAATTTGGCAGTTTAGTTTTTGGTTGATTTTATTGCCAATTATACACAAATGGCAAATAATAGGTACTAATAAAAAGTGTATGAAATAACTGTTACTGATAAGATAAATTACAAATGAGTTATTTGGAAGACTTTGACGTCCTAACTTCGTAACGTAAATTATCATATCAATAAAAGATTTTTTTTATGGTATAAGGGGGCAAACGAGCGGACGGGTCACCTGATAGTAAGCAAGTACCGCCGCCCATGGACACCTGCAACTCAAAAGTCACAAAGGCGTTGCTGCCCTTGGAGTCCCTCCCGCTCGAGTCAGCGATGGAGTCTGAAACTTATTGGTGATCTTCTAAATACACTAAAATTTATTGTATAAAACGGTATAATTATCCCTTAAACTCGATACAACGATCTGGTTATCTACCTAAGTTTGATGCGGTGCCGTGGCATCTAGTGACGTATTGTGACCATATATGAAATGTTGGTTTCTATTTTACACAAGGTTCTTATTTTTCATAAATAACAAATGAACTAGGTATATTAATTGTGCATACCTACTCTGACTCTGAACGTTTGTGTATTAAACTCTACCTATGTTAGGGATCAAGGTCCAATAACAAATTACACGTAACATTTGTTATTACCAATGAAAATAAAATATATGTGTGTGTTGTCCTTGTGGTGACGGATTAAGGTGTCACCACTCCTATTCATCCCGTGGGTGTCGTAAGAGCCGACTAAGGGAGAAAACTACGCAGAACAACAGCACTGCAGAGAGAAGGAAAACTTCAAACCCTATACCAACCCGTCTGGCTAGCGTGGTATAGTAGGCCAAAACCTCACTTCTAAGGAGAGGCTTATGTCCAGCAGTGGACTATTAAAGGCCATGAGGATGATGATGATGTGTGTGTGTGTGTGTGTAATGATATCGGTTAGTATTTCAGAATTAATTGCTAATTTTATCACTAGATCTACGGTTTCAACAGCTCAACCAGTTTTAGCAACTATTTACTAATTTCCATCAATCAAAGGAATGCACGTACTTACTAAATAAATTCGCGGTAGTGTGACCAATCGATGGGACACGCCCGGACAGGCGGCGCGGCCGGCCAACCGTCCGGCCGGTGCATTTAGACACGTGTCATTGTGTCAAATCACCCGTGACTACGCTATTGTTGTTACACATGTTTGGTTAACGTGCCCGCGCTGAATTGTTAGAAAGCGTTATGGATTATTGATTGCATGTATATATCTTTTTTCGTTATTTCACTCGGTTTCGTTTGTGTATAAGTTACTTTTCTATCTCTTGGAAACTGTATTTTTTGTGGATAAAATATAGTCCAGGTGTATGCAAAATTTCAAGGTGATCAGTTACACGCCTTAACCGTTAAGGTGGAGGTGAAGTTTGTAGGTATTTAAGATGCATAAACCGGAACCTAATAGCGATTATCCTTAACAATAGGTTATCGTGTTTCATTTTCGATGGCTTTTGTTTTAATCGATGTTTCGATCGAATTACTTACACAAATCGTGATTACGTGCAGTAGGCACTTAAGAATTTATGGAGAATTAGATTTCATTTTGTATATCACAAAAACTATTACACACACAAAATATGCCGAAAGAAAAATGATATTGATAAAAAACAAGCTGCAACGGTTATTTCCTTATAACATGATTATTTCCAAACGATATTGCCACTATCCAGTCGGTGTGAATTATTGCTTTCAAAACATTAATAAAATTAACACATCGACTGACCTCATAATTTAGTGACAAACACGCACCCTGCTAATGCTACTGTTCGCGATTCGATACGCAACATCACGGCCGAGCTACACGATCTAAATGCCCAACATACGTACACTGCTCGCTGAACACCGCCTAGAAATACACGTAATACACGTTACCGAGGAATGTATATCGCGCTACTGGGATACAACGCTAAACAGTCTCTCCGCTTAGATCCGTAAGGGAACCGCTCTAAATTTAATAATTCATTGTCGTATTCATTGGCGCCAAATTCAATTACCCGCCGTCCCGGGGGGCTTCGGGCGTCCTCCCCCTCCCCTGCCCAGCCCCCCACTGTCTCCTCCGGTCGGTCCCGAGGGACGCGCTCGATCTATTCTATTAACCCGCCACCGTTCGCCTGTTTACTAATTCATTTGGCAATCACATTCGGTAATTATGTGATAAATCCCCGGGCGAGTGTTGTCGTGTTGTCACACTACTTGTTAAGTGGATTTGGGCCGGCGACGATTTGCGGGGATCACTCCGGATCGCTCCGGGTCTCTTCGCGTCATGCGATTACGGGGATATTGTGGGATGTTGTGTAAATCGATTAGATAACGATTTGTTTTTTTTCTGTATCAACAGGAGTGTCGTCACTGGAGGCTGCAAAAGATTTCACAGTCGACGGATTGACCGGATACAACGGCAAGAAAAAGAAGAAAAAACGTAGACACAGGTAACTATAATATTATTTTATTGTATGTTGTTTTTATTTTATTATTATTAATACATAAGTGATACCAGCCGCCAGTATTCGGGTACTACTGGGTACTAGGACTAATGGGTATAAGTGTAGAACTACTCGTAGAACTGATATTTTTCTACGAGTAGTTATACCCTTTATTATTAGGTTATTAGTATTAGGTTTCACTAAAACTCAAGTTTTGGCTACAGGTGTAAAATCTATAAATTTGTTCACACTGTGCGAATCGACCACTAAGACGATTTTACTTCATGACTTAGGTACATTTCGAACTTTGAATGCAATCTACTTTAACCTAAATGTAAGCGACCAATTTCAGTTTATTCCTTAAGACAAAATCTTGACATTATCACGAGTAAAGCTACAGACACTAATTGGTATGTTACATTTACGAACGGTAAATATAGGTACTACGAAATACAATAAAGCAACAACCGTTTGAGCAATTGGTAGGCTTTCAGGGCCCAAGTATCGTCAATTCATCATTGACCAATATACTCGCACTGTAAAGATTCGGTTACAATAGATGCAAGGGATGAGAGCCTGCCATGTTTGCTCTGGATAAGCGCCAATATGCCAATAATGAGTTCTCATAAGTTGTTAAGTGTGAATTCAAAGTACCTACTACTCAAAGTACGACACAAATAACTTCAGTAGTGCACCGGCATTTGTGTTGATCTTTACCAGAAATAAGACTCTTAAAAAAGAAGCTTTTATTTCTGTTCTTGTACCCTGGTATTGGTTGTGGGCTTCGGTTGCCGCATTTAGACTCAAGAGTGGCCCTTTATGCGTCGAGGACTGGTTAGCTAGGTGAGCTAACCAAGCTCCTTCCAGAAGCGCAGAAGCCTCCTGGGGCGTTCACAGGCTTCTAGGAGCGATTTTGTATCGGTTCTTGCACCCTTTAAACTAAGGTTAATATTCCCTATATTCTAATTAAGCCATTTTTCTATATCTGCCTTTCGTTCCCTCCTGCAGCCGGACAATCTTCACGTCTTACCAGCTGGACGAACTAGAAAAGGCGTTCAAGGACGCGCACTACCCAGACGTGTACGCCAGAGAAATGCTGTCCCTGAAAACAGACCTGCCTGAAGATAGGATTCAGGTGAGTCCAGAACTTAACTTTGAATAACAAAGAGTTTGTAAACATTTTGTAATAAATACTTTACACTTGTGTACTAGAATGGCGTCGTCCTTTTGGTCAATCGAATATCTAAAGGAAGATTAAATAATAATTTTAGGCCGCACTAGCTACTGTTCTGTTTGATTAATTGTTATTTTGTATTAAAAATACGAAACTGAAAATTACGAATTGCCACACAACCGTTCATCACTTATTTTACCACCTTAGCCACAGGTGCAATTGAGTATATAAACGATAAATGTACTACTAAAAACCAAAATAAAAAACAACATTTAAAGCCATTGGTAGTTAGGGGTAATGGTATCAAAAGCCTTTCTTAGCATCCAGATTACAACATAAAAGCTGAAAAGTTTAAATCCCTAAAAATTATCTTTCAAAAAGTATGTTTTTTTTTTTTAAATTTTAAGTTCCTTTTTGTTTAAATTGTAATATTTAGTATTTACTCAAGTTTGTCCACTTTCCTCTTGCTTGTTGTTATTACTAGTTCTTAATTACTTTCTTAAATGAATGGCTGTTTTGTTACATCGTCTCTATAAGTTATTTTCACTTTATGAAGGCGTACGAACTAGTATAGGTCGACCCATGTAGTATGTATAATAGTAAGCAACACATCCTCCTCCGACCATAAGGCAGGACCACGAACCACGACATCTACAGGTCAGTCAAAACGTATCTAAAGGTCTGCAGTGATTCAGTTTTTTCTAAAATAATTTTAAAGTAAGTGAAATTAAAAAAAAAAACATGGCACAATTTAAAAACCGAATCTCTGTTATTCAACTGAGATCAAACAGTCCTTTCTTTGCTCAACAATGGTGTACCAAAATAATAATTTTGCTCCGGTTTAGCTGAGCCACAAAAAACGTCTATTATTCACTTATTAAGTCGTCAATTGCCATCGATTGCTGTCGCCCTGTAACACGACACCGGCGCTATGGTGAACATGCCTCCATAATGTTTTTTTCTTCCTTATTTTTTTCTATCCACGATATAAAAATATGTAGGTTTTTTTAAGGTTAATTAATGACTAAACAGTTTAAATACTTGAGATATATTGAGTCATTTAGGTACTTTTATTTAATAAAATAGGGTGGACATGTTTGCGCGGTTTTTAGAGAATTCCGCGGTTATGAAGCTTGCGGATATTTTAAAAGAAACGATCAGAGCTTCAGTTAGACACATGTCTAATGTGTACTTTTACAACGGTTAAACTAAATTTATACAGTCACATCATCACATCAACAGCCTATAATAGTCCACTGCTGGACCTCTCCTCTGAAAGGAGGTTTTGGCCTACTGTACCACGCTGGCCAGACGGGTTTTTATAGGGTTTGTTTCAAGTTTTCCTTCTCTTTGCAGTGCTGTTGTCTAACGTAGTTTTCTTCCTTAGTCGACTTTTACGACACCCACGGGATGAATAGGGGTGGTGAAGTTACGTATTCTTAATCCGTCACCACACGGATAAATTTAGTAGGTGGTAGGTGCAGAGGACATTGAATCAAAGTAGAAAGTTACTTCAATACCACCTAGGTACACTTCTTCTCTAAGACCTAGATATCGCGTCACTACCAGGCTTATGTCGGTTTCTAAATTCTGAAAGTATCTTATATATGTATATGTAAAATTTAAGCGTTATTTGATTTGTATCATCTATACATATACCTATAATTAATTGCCCTGACTGACCAACTAGTTCATCAACGCAGATCCTAAACCGCTGAGACTAAAAACTTGAAATGTTCACAGCTGATGCTTTTTATACTGTAGGCACCCACTAAGAAAGGATTTTTGGAAATTTCATCCCTATGGTGGTAAAATAAAGGAACTTCGTCATTTTCAAAGTTAGAAACACGATATAAGAAATCTCGAGAGCGACGCCGCTGAAACTAGCTGGTCAGATATAAATATATATTTTGTACAAATTTGTTGTATTTGTAATTTTTATCTTGAGAGATTTCAAGTTTTCACGAGAAATTGCTTAAAACTTTTACATTACAGATAGTTGAATACGATGCGATAGAATGAGTTTAGTGATGTCTAACAAATTTCATGTGATTACCCATATCAAATTGACTAATAAAATAACTTGATATTTGTAATAAGTGAACGGTCACACATTTTTTTGTTCTCCTTTAAATCGTATTAAAGACATCAATACTTTTAACTCACGCATAATTTCTTCTTTGTAATCCCACATTTTTTGCCGTCCCGGTGTGCATTTGTTGTGCAATAGGCACGTCACTCGGCATCGATCGTTGTTGACGTGATTTCGACACCCGATCCGAGCAATACGATATTTTGCGCAAACAATTGCTCAAGATTTCGCGGAAGGAAGTTTTTTTTTGACGTAGACTATAGATGATTGAATTGTGGATTTGGTTGTAGATGCATTTATTTAAGAAAGTTTTTACGTCTTGTTGCTTCGTTAGGGTAGAAAACTATTTCTATAGAGATAAACACAACAACATATTGCTTTTCATGATGTTGCTCTAGGGTTCAATCAAACATTATGATATATTATGTAATAGTTTTTATGTCAATTCAATCAAGTTTATTTACAAACTTAACTATTATTATATATCTTTTAGACATCACATTTTCTTTCTGCTACTATTATTATGGAAAAGAGGTTTCAGAATTAATTTTGTACAAAAATAACTCCTATACCTATAGAATAGTAGTGACGGATTAAGAATACGGAATGTCACTACCCCAATTCATACCGTGGGTGTCGTAAAAGCTGACTAAGGGAGCATAATAACGCAGGACACCAGCACTGGAAAAAGAAGGAAAATTTGACACAAACCCTATACCAACCCGTCTGGCCAGCGTGGTGTAGTAGGCCAAAACCTCCTTTCTAACGAGAGGCCTATGTTCAGCAGTGGACTATTAAAGGCTGTTGATGTGATTGATGATGATATAATTTAAAAGGATTATATTGTGTACTAAGTAATTAATAAGACAAGTACACATGAGTATATAATATAGAAATAATTTCAATCCACGTATATTGTATGTATTACAAACTATATTGGTTTTAAACCATTTTAACTTGACATGCACTTTCTTGTCGTAGTTCTTTCATCACTATAAGGTTTCACACATTACATTACGTTACGTAGTTGATCCAGTAATTGCTAGTCATAATTATTATTAATAGTTTTTCCTTTCGTCAGTAACACACAACAAGGACTCGAGTATCGCCTTCCCTACTCGGAAGCTGCGGGGAAAACACAAATATGGCCACCCCCACGAGTGGCTCTGCACCCCGCAGCCCTGCATACACCCCTTACAACCCTCACATCCGCACATTTATGAAAATTTCATTTCCAAACTCTCAAGTCGTCATAGTGAACTAAAATAAACCCTAATCTAACCGCACAGAGTTTATTGCCTCTTAATTCGGGAAAGAAGGAAAATTTAACATTTTGTTGTGAATTGAAATCTATTGCTTACAGTGTAAAGTGTGTTTCAGGTTCTAAATGTAAAGTTATGAGTGATGGTAGTTGAATTTTCGGTATAATGGCTTACTGGGGATTAGGTTTCCCCAATATTGGGGAGCGTATTTTGTGAGACGTTGCAATAAATGGATTATTATGCAATCAAACGTCTCGTAGGCAAGGATACTTTAACATTCTCATGAAATACAATGTTGTCTCCCCTATAGACTGACAATACAGATATCCACCAAATATCTTTCATACCTATCACAGTTGATGAGTATCAAAAATTAACACTAATGCCTCATAAAGATTGCATTTTTTAAAAGCTTTGATTAATTCTAAAATTAAAAGTACCTACTTGGAACCTACTTGGTACTTAACTGGAAGTACCTAAGATAGATATTTAATGTATCTCGTAAGTTAATATCCATAGTATTTTATATCGTACACAATTGTGGAATGAACTCAAAACTAACTAATAACCAATTAATGTCAACCACTCAGAGCGTCGCATCAATTGGAGAGGGCAACATCAACATCACCGAACTAAAATTTTCAATCCATTAATTATATGAAAGAGTCGTAGCTAGCGCCATCTACTGGCCACTTGCGCCAACTGCACGTAGCTATGGTAACCGAGCGCTTATTGGCTACTTCTATTATATTTCGACGAACCAAAACGATGTAACCGACACCTGAAAACACTCAAATCTGTTTCCTACGCCTCAGGAATAAGAGCTGTTTTGATTAATCGTTTAACGAGTGTTATTGTAGTCAGGTTTAGTGTTGTTATATTATTAGCTCCGCCCTTCTTAGTGGCATGGCGGACGGGTTTTGTCTTGCCTTGGTTTGTCTTTTTACGTCCGTTTTGTTTGTGTAACTCTACCTTCACACAGGTAAAAAACTCTCATGTACAACTGAAAGTAATTAATTGAAATGTAGACACATTAGACGTGGTTATATTTTAACGTAGCTACTTTATACGATTGTTGGCAATTTGTAGTCTGTACAAAAATAGTCGTCTGAATAACAGATGTCATGTAAGTAATAATAATATGAGTATTATGAAGTTACACAAAAAAAAAACCAGAAGTTAAAATCAAATTAATTATTTTTTATTTGATTAATTAGGTGTATCATATTTGAGTGAACAGATTCAATCAATAAGATAAACAGGTTAACTAAATGACAAGGGTGACCACACTGATTTTAAGCGTATCCACGATTACGTATCCGCACAGAGCGGCGCCGCGCCGGCCCGAGCGACGCCGACGGCTAGCGTTCCCGTAGATATTTATTTACCTAGGTACTGTTTTTTTTTATCTCAAAGTATTTTATTTTTATTTTAGGATAGACTTGATTACCTAATTGTTAATGCGTAAATATCTACCTATTGATTCTTCAATTATTCTTAAAGGAAAGACATGTTCAATAATGAGTTTCAAAGTATTTAAATTAACATATAATCGTACAAAGAAAAATGTAACTTTTTAGGTGAATCTTTATACCTACTAGAAATAAAATAACAAATAAAACTAGAAAACACACACTAGACTACCTGTTTTCTGTTATCTATTGGGTACTTCTATATTTCTATTACATAAATATAAAACGGCATTTATTATCCTTTTATTCTGAAATAAACATGGAAACTAATTTGCTCAATAACTAGGTACCTATTTATTCCACACCTCGAAAGTCACAGGCTGACTGTATTGTTTTATTTTAAACATTTTCTGTACCCATTTTTGCCTTTTCACGACGATAGTTAACAATAAGAATAATAATAATAACCTTACACATCTCACATACGGCGGTCTGACAAACCTGGTCTGGTCAAACATACTTATATATTTCTAAATACATACAAACTATAGATAAATTATACCCAGACACAGAACAAATGATCGTGCTCATTACATAATAAAACAATAACTAAGAAGTGACTTGTCTTCAATAGGTTTCATTATAGAATCCATATAAAGAGAAACTATATCTGAAGCGCTAGGGCTAGGATCTCTTTGGTAACTCTCTAGGGACAATTTTTGTGTAACAATTTACTGTCATCACACAATTTTTTGTGAAGAAATTACATTAATGATTAATTCTAAATAGAAGATTAGAAGAGTAGACAAATTCAATATTACAAACTATTACTATCAAACATTTGTACAACACACACAAGTTTAAATACACCTGAGCGTAATGACCCATGTACAATATATAATAGGTATACAGAGTAGAACATCGTAACTATTCCGGGGTATATCCTCGCCGTACCGGTAATAGAGCTCGCTCGGTAGCGGCGGGCGGCGATCACATTTCTCGCCAATTACGCGCCGATAGCGGATACTCGGATACCGGCGCATCTCTGCCGGCGCCGGTACACTAGCACACCTCTAATTTGTTCTACACCGGTCGTGTGTCCGACTGGGTATTCGGTTTCCGTGAAATTGATAGTACGAGTATTAGGTAAAGCTCCTTCTGTAATTAGATTTCAACTGAAACCATTACCTTAATGGTACCTATACATAAATATTGTTAAAATGATACGTCGAACATACATTCACGTATTTATTACCGGAGGGGTAAACAGAGACGTCTTAAAACGCCAACAATTTGCCGACCATGATGTTCGTCCCACTTACCTAATAGGTGTGTGGTGACGGATTAAGAATACAAAGTGTCACCACCCCTATTCATGGCAGCAAACTACACAGGACAACAGAACTGCAATAAGAAGAAAAACGTCTGGTCAACGTGGTATAGTAGGCCAAAACCTCCTTTCTAAGGAGAGGCCTATGTCTAGCACTAAAGCATTAAAGGCTATTGATGATGATAATGATTACCTAATAGGTGGCAAGACATTAAGGTTAATATTTAAAATATATTTCTAAACAAACATACTTATATATTTCTAAATAAACATACATGTTAAATACAAATTATACACAAACACGGAACAAATGATCGTGCTTATCACACAACTAGCTGGAGCCCGCTATTTCGTTCGCGTGGAATTTGAGAAGCGCTTGTTTGGTGAGTTCGATGCCAGAACCAGGCAAAATTTTGTAGGGTTTTTCTGAGAGAAAAAATAGCCTACGTTACTCCTTATATAGACAGGTACTTGGTAGTAAAATATGATCAAAATCGGTCCAGCCGTTTTGAAGATTACCCGGAACAAACAGACGCACAAAAAATATTTAAACTGGTTTCGACTGCACGACCACTATTTTAGTAGTCATGATCTTTTGCCACTGGTATGGTATCTAATGATAGACCATATAAACTATTTAAAAACTGTTATTGTCGATAAACTAAATTTGCTAAAGATTTGTTATACTACACAATTATTGAATTGAAATCTTTATTAATCAAGCACTAGCTAGTTTCCAAACGAACTTATTAAAATGTAAAGACATTAATGGTTGTAATTAGATTTTTTATAATGAAACTAGCTGAGACCCGCGGTGTTACCCGCGTTTGTTGTTATAACCGCGGGCAACGCCGCGAGGCGAAGCTAGTCTAAAAAAAGTAGCCTAAGTTACTCCTTATGTCATCAGCTATCTGCCAGTGAAAGTCCCGTCGAAATCGGTCCAGCCGTTCCAGAGATTACCCGGAACCAACAGACAGACAGACAGACAAAAATTGAAAAAAATGATATTTTGGCATATGTACCGTGTAAACATACATATTATGCATTTAGTAAAAAGCGGTTGTTTTAATATTACAAACAGACACTCCAATTTTATTTATTTGTATAGATTGAATTTCTCTCATACAAATTTTTTTTCTCTATTGCCACATCATCATCATCATGAACAGCTTTTAACAGTCCACTGCTGGACATAGGCCTCTCCTTAGAAAGGAGGTTTAGCCTACTATACCACGCTGGCCAGACGGGTTGGTATAGGGTTTATGTCAAGTTTTCCTTTTCTCTGCAGTGCTGTTGTTCTGCGTAGTTTCCTCCACTAGTCGGCTCTTACGACACTCACGGGATGAATAGGGGTGGTGACACTCTGTATTCTTAATCCGTCACCACGCGTCTATAGCCACAGTCTGGTTAAATTTCAAAGGTCGCGGGTTCGATTCCCGCTCAAGTCAAACATTTGTGTGTATGAACTTTTAATGTTTGATTTGGTCTGGGTGTTTCTATGTATAATAAGTATGTATTTACAAAACAAAAAAAGAATATATGTATTTATATCAGTTGTCTAGTAGCCATAGTACAAGCTTTGCTTAGTTTGGGACTAGGTAGATGACGTTATGTGAATGTGGTAGAATATTATTATACAAAAACCAACTTAATAACAAAACAGTTTCTATATCAAAATTCAACTAACGTGTCAACCTACTTTACATAAACCACTGTATTTAGTAAATAGTGTTGAGAGTAATCCTATCGGAGTAGCAGCTCAAAGCGCGTTCTCAGCGCCGCGCCAGTGGCACCAGTATCGGCTTCTCGACTGGAGGCTGATCGCATTTCGCGCCAATTACGCCCCTTCAGCCTCACAGCCAGAGCAAAGCGGTGAAATGTAGATCTTCCGTCAATATCTGCGGAGCTATGCCACTGCGGATTTAGAATAGACCTACCTACAGAATAATCTCAGGTAACAGTATCGAATTGTTAGTGTTATTGTCTGATAAACTCGAAGAAAAGTTATTGGTATGATAAGATAATAAGTGGGATATTGTAGGAAAATTGGTAGAATAGAATAATCGCGTTTATTAGGTATTAATATCTATGAATCGACATATCAAAGTGGTGGATCTGAGTGAGCCGGTGACCAGGGTGTTGATCGCGTTAAATCCTCAATAAATAATTAAACATAGGGTAGCCTGTCTCTTCGCTTCCTGGGAAACATTAGTCGATATAATCTACACTTACTAGAAAGTACTAAATAAATGGTCATAAGCGACTTCAACGAGCAGCAAAGAGTACTATTTTAATTCCTTTAATAAATATATAGTTTTTCCGTGTGGTGACGGATTGAGAATACGGAGTGTCACCACCCCTATTCATCCCGTGGGTGTCGTAAGAACCGACTAAGGGAACTAACTAACAGGACAACAGCACTGCAAAGAGAAAGAAAACTTGAAACAAACCCGTATAACAACCCGTCTCCATATAACCCCGTATAACCCGCCAGCGTGGTATAGTAGGCCAAAACCTCTTTTGTAAAGAGTGGCCTATGTCCACCAGTGGACTGTTGAAGGCTGTTGATGATGATAGTTTTTTTATTGTTTGTGATTTGGTTCGTAAGTTATTTGCGTCATTAGTGGAAAACTCTTTGGATATGTGGGTGCAGAGCTACAAAAAATAAACCCAATATACCCATTTATTAGACACTGCGTTTCTCACTTAAGTTAAAAGTTAAGTCACAAAAACAGCATTCGTATAACATCGGCACAAATTTTGTCACTGTGTACCTAACTCACCGGAGTGTCCCAAACACACTATAAAGTAAATCGTAAGCTTATAATTTGACAAAATTCTTAAACATTTCTATAAGTAACAACTCTACAATACAATAATAGGCTGAGGAGGCAGGCTCAGCCTCCGCCCGTCCCTTCCGTTCCTGGTCCTTCGTGAGCAAATTTAGCAATTAGCGTGCGTGCGGATTCCGGACACCGACCCACTGGCCCGCCGTCCGGTCCGACCGTCCGGTAATAGCCACCTAGCCTCGTCCTACGATTATCCAGTGCGCCTTATTTGCCGATTTGCGCATTCGTCTCGCCTTTGTGCGGTTATTAGAGCTGGTGGCAAATTGATCGGAAGATTCGCCTTTTTTGTTGTCGAAGACGGTGGATGTTTTCTTTCTATTTATTATGTGGCTGAGTGCTCTATTTCGTATAAAAAGTCCCAATTAGATCATGTTACTTGGATGGGTAACTTGCAGGCCGTGCGAGCATTACCTGAAAATGTGTTTACTTTTAAAACAAATTATTAAGTAATTAATTCAATAGTGTGGTGTGTGTGATCTAGATATCTGTTAACAAAATTAAACTAAATATATGTTTTGCGATCATTGCATACAAACTCTTTTAAATAAATTTAATTTGTATAATATATTTATGTAATTTGTACTGAACTTTAATAACAGTTACAATTTTTTTGTAAAATAGATGTTTAACCATGAAAAGAAAAACTGGAAATTGCTACTAAAGATGTTAAAAATATCTTTAAAGAATTTTATTTATACGTTTATTATATTTTTAGTCCGAGAGAAGACATGTAATAAAAAATGAATTAGTGAAGTTACTGGAAAGACCATAGAGAGAGAGAGGGAGATTTTGTAAGCTTCAAACAAGTAATTTATTACTTGTTTTTTTTACTTTTAAGGCGATCTTAACATTTATTACCATTTTCACTTGGTGCCTGCACAATTTGTCATAATTTCAATTCCATAAATATCCTTTAATAGCTTTGTATTACAGTAAAATGTAAATAAAGTATGGAATTTTATAAAAAAATTAATCTTGTGTGCAAGAAGACTTATTATGCTAAAATTATATGTATTATGATGCCAAAAATACTGCTACCACCTAATTTGGTATTAGATATGTCTCCTTTTTAGCATTTTAAATTTATGGGACTATGCTATTATTACTAATTTAATATAGGTTTGATGTGTCCCTAATGGCTTTTCGAACACAAGTGAAAACAAGTGTCCAGCACCTATGCTGGACCCACTCCCATGCAGAGCAAGGACCTGCCCGTCCGTGTCCGGCTGCCAATGTCTTTGACCAACCATGTCAAAGGAAACCAGCTATACATACATAAAAACAAAAAAAAAATGGCTTTTCGAATCACAGGAAAAAGGACAGACAAACAGGTTTTTTTTTTAGCTTTGTTTTTTTTAGCTTACTTATGATCCTTATATTTTGTGGCCGTGGTGCTTCCCTTTTAAAAGGGTGTATGCCTATTTTCCTTCATTTTGTATCCCGCTTTGCTAAGGAGGGAAGTGGATTTATTGTATTTTCAACTCCTACAATTTTCTTCTGATTAATTTCGTTGCCGGTTCCAAGACAGTTTAATTTTTTTTCTGGGACTTCCCAAGTGTCATAACTCGGTGTGTTTGTGGGTCACTGCTGGTGATCTTGGTGTACAGGCGTTACAGTGGTTTGCGTATAGGAAGGATTAGTCCCATAAAAACAGGTTTTTTTATGGTACAGAAGGGCAAACGAGCACACGGGTTGCCTGATGGCAAGTAAGTAACCGCCACCTATGAATACTTGGAACTCATGAGTCACAAACACATTGCCCGTTTGTGTCCTCCCCCTAGAATCAGGAGGAGTTGAGTCTCATGTAACCTCCCTTAAAACAATAAAAAAATGCTTAACACTGGTTTTCTGAGTGGTCTTTAAAAGCTCTCCCGGTACGAGTTCTTCGAACTACTACAGTCTCATTAATATTATTTAACGGGAATTAACGCGATCTCTTATTTAGGGTATTACATACCTCTGGTTTGCCTGAGTCAGCCTGTGACCACGGCTGGTGCAACCTGGTCGAAACGTCAGGCAAACCAGAAGTATGTAATACCCTAAATAAGAGATCGCGTTAATTCCCGTTAAATAATATTAATTATCATGAAACGCGAAAGTTTAAAAGTTAGTACTACAGTCTCAGCCTTGTTTCCCGTCCGAGACTTAACGTATCTCTTACCTTAGCTTCTTCCTCCATATTGAGTATTGAGTATTGAGTATTGAGTATAGGCCTCTTTAAAGCAGACGGGTTGGTATAGGGTTTGTGTCAAATTTTCCTTCTCTTTGCAGTGCTGTTGTCCTACGTAGTTTGCTCCCTTAGTCGACTCTTACGACACCCACAAGCTGAATTTCTTCTTTTTGCTTTAGTTTTATATCTTATTTAGTATCTCATCTGATCAAGATTAAATTCCTAAGAGGAGTTGGTATCATGCAAGCAGCTTTCTATAAGAGAAATAAGCCAAAACCCTATGCAATACAAGACGGTGATGATGATGGCTAACATTATTGGTTTCCAAGACAGATTATCTGCGGAAAACCCCCACTTTAACTAGTAAATCTAAATTCAATTATCGACAAGCTATCTCATCCCCTACGAGCGAATAATCCGGCATTACGGAGCCCCCTCATAACTTCGAGTGGAGTTTGATTGAAATGCAGTATGTCACTGTTTCTCTTTTACTAGCTCGTCAAAATAGAAGACAAGAATTAGGGACATAGTCTTGATTATAATACAGTGCAAAAAATATTATTAAACTAGACATAGGTATTAAAAATGCGAAAGTAACTCTGTCTGTCTGTTACCCTTTTACGCCTGAAACACTAAACCGGTTTTAATGACATTTGACATGGTGATATTTTGATTCTTGAGGAACGACATAGGCTACTTTTTACCGCGATAACCGAAATTTAAGCGGGTGGAGCCGCAGGCAATAGCTAGTAATATATATTTCTAAAGCAGCTTAATCATAATAGCAAGAATCAATGTATCTCCATACCAAATTTCATCTAAATCGATTCAGCGATTCTTGATTCCCCATACAATCTTCAACCCCCCCTTTCACCCTCTTAAAGGATGATTTCTGGGATAAAAACAACTCTAAGTCCTTCCCCGGGACTCCGACTCTACCAAAGTTTATCTAAATCGGTTCAGCGGTTTAAGCGTGAAGAAGAAACAGACTGACAAAATATTATTTAAGATCTATGTATGTGATGTGTGTGATTTCCAACAAAAAATGTTAGGAACGTACTTGTGACTACAGAGCTGCAGGCGTCGATGGGCGGCGCTGGTCACGTTTCCATCAGGTCAGGACCCGTATTTTATAAAAAAAACACTCATATCGCCAAGATACTTACATCCTTAAAGTAGCTTAGCGTAGATACTCTGGAAACACCTACACACATGTTTTTCATTTCAACCTTTATTGTCATCATCATCAACTGCTATTTAGTAGTCCACCGGCCTCTCCCTAGAAAAAATCTTAAAACCTTTGACGTATTATCACTGTAACTGAGTAAAATTCATATAAATGTCAAAGAACATCCGTGAGGAACAAAATAGTTCAAGGCTTTTAAACCATACGTAGCTCGGATTCACTTCAATAATACCCATACCGTAAATACCTATTACTTTCATAATATTCTTTTTTTTTTTTCTCCTTCTTTTTTTAAAAAGACAACTCCCGCATTAGGAATACATATATCCTGTGTCGCGGGGGACTTTACAAACATACATGAAACGGACACAAAGAACACCAAAACTCAGAACAACAATTTGTGGTTCACACAAAGTGTCGTCCCATGTGGGGTTTGAACCCACAACACTCGGCGTAGTAGGAAGCGGCGTGGCGACCGCTTAAACCACTCCGCCATCCGTGCTTTCCACATAAAGTTTTAGTAATGTAGTTATAAGAACTCGTGCGAATAAAGAACAACGTTCAGAAACAATTTAATAACCGCAAAACATTCACAAAACGTGACACTCATCGGATTAGCGGTGATTTATCGCACCACTTCATGTGTAATAATCTATTTACTGGATAACCTATAAATTATCTTAAATCACAAACATTTTATACCGTATATTTAAACTCTATTCAAATCACTCAAAGTTCAATTTCCCTCGCTGCAACTGTATCTATGTTATGTTTTAAAACAACATTAACAATGCACTATTCTGTACTCTTGATTATTGGATACAAAGTTCAATTTTGAGTAGGATAGTTGTATAGTGTTGTGCCAAGCACGCCCCCTAAAGCAAATTCAGTTTCGGCAGACGGCCCCGGCGTTCGTCCTCGGCCCCTAATTTCTAATAATGAACTGGCCCGTCGACTTAAAAGTATAATGTGTATTAATGGGCGATTCACTCGCCGTAGTCTAACAAATATTTATTGATATTATGACGGAATAATTTTATTAGGAATTTGTTATTGTGTGGAATAAAATATGATTCAATGTTTCGCAGGGATGTGTGGTGACGACAATTGAATGTTACTGAATAACAAAACGTCAAATGATTTAAATATTATGATTCCCGTGTCCTCACATAATAATTATTTTGTTTGACCCTGTGGTTTTTAGATTCTTTGACAATATTATAACATTTTCTCAAGGTACCCATATCCAAATTATAACTAAGTTCCAACAGCGGTGTTTTTTCTTTTTGGGTCGTCTGTCTAAAGAAATTAAAAATAACTTATTCAAATCAAATAACGCTTTAAAGTATTAATAAAATTATGAATTGAAAACCCATTTCGAAGTCGGATAAAAAAAACTACTTCCGAAATACTTAGAACAAGTATAACACATGACGTTTAAAATCAAAATGACGTTTTAAAAGCTACAAATAGTTTAAATTTAATAATAAACTAAACTAATAACATTAAACTTTAAATTTGACAAGACAAATGGATGCGCGTCCGAGTCAATAACGCATGAATTTCGCAACCCCAGCACTCAACACATCAGTACCCTCCTTGTACCAAATCATGAAAGGTTCATCCACTTTTGGTACTAAGAAATTGTAACTAAAAATAATTTGCAGATTTTTTGGTATACTTATAAATTTCGTAGATTTTTAGGTATTCTTATCTAGTTCAAATACAGTGTGATACAACACAATAGAAAATAAAACGCGACGTATTCCCTACTATAATGTTATTAATTCGAAAGTAACTCTGTCTGCCTGTCTGTTAAACTCCAACTAAACCGCTTAACCGATTTTAATGAAATTTGGCATATGGATATTTTGATTCTTAAGGAAGGACATATGATAACCGACATATACGCGGAGCCACGGGTAACAGCTAGTGAAATATAAAATGAAGATTAAAGAAATGAATGAAAATAAATTTTCAAACGTTCATTTTACCTAAAAAAAACAATATTCATTAAATAGTCGTCCGTTTTTCCACAATCCCCCATTATCTGTTAATAGCGTTGTAACAACGCGTGCGCAATCACCTCGCACCGCCGGGGATCGACAATGGTGCGCGTGCGACGCTCTGTTTGAGATAATGATGGGTGAATGTGAGTTCACTGCAATGAGGGACAAACTCATTGTGGGGTTAGACAGCGATATAATGTGGTCAGGTGAATAAAAACGTCACTTTAGAAATCTGTATAGTTAAGTAAAAATGAAAACACCTACATACCTAACGCCATTTTACACGCTTTATATTAGCTTCACTTGTATGTTTGTTTGTAACCGACTCCTTTGGGCGTGATTTTGACTGACTTTAAACGGTCAGAATTAGTTCAAACGTTGTAGATATATCGAGGACCGATGACAATACACTAATTTAAAAAAAAAAAAGTTTAAAAAAACTAAAAAACACGCTTTTTATAGAAAACCAAACTAAAAAATAGAAAATAAATTTGAAAAAAGCTTGGAGTGCTTTTTTACCATTGACAACAGGCACCCAAGGCTTTTTTTTAGTTTGTTTAGTTTTGGTTTTCTATAAAAAGCGTGTATTATAGTTTTTTGCAACTATTTTTTTTTTTTTAATTTTTTTTTATATCTTTTACTTCGACAACATTATGTTACATCTCTCCTCTCGCTCTCCTGTATTATGCAGAAGTAGTTTTGTGAAAAGAGACGGAAATTTAATTTGAGCAATGACGGCCTATAACGGGCGTGCGGTGCTAGAGTTGGCTCTCATTTAGTGCGACCGGTATAACGCTCACTAGTTTTAACAATTCTTGCATCTATCAAATTTCATTGAAACGATAATATTTTTACTTATCCCATGCCAAAGGTGTACAAAATTTGAATCCTATAACTTAAACAAAATTGCATCCGCATTTCATATCGACTTTAGCCAAACGTAGTTCAGTCACGTGTAATGAGAATAAGCGACAATTCTAACGGAGAACCTAACCATGGCCCGCGGCTAATACGATTACGTGCCACACTATCATTAAAAAATGCTCATTTGTCGTAATTGGCACGTGCCTGGCCGGGCCGGGATGGCCCGGACAGACACGGACGGGCCGGGCTAACGAGAGCAGTTCCCGGACACCCGCTGTGATATGTTTTGTTACTTGTCTGTATTTTTAGCTGTTGTTGTGGGAAAGAGTATGCTTTGTAAGTGATCACATAGGGGCGTACGACCGACACGATTGTTTTCCTTGGTTAAACGAAATCTGTTTTCACCACTAAAATATTTTTCTTTATTGAACATAGGGCAATATACAGTAGAGTATATTTATTAAATTTACATCCGTGTTAATGAGACACAAACATATTAGGTATATTAGTAATAACATGGGCACAAAGTTTTTTACCTTAATTTTGTTAATTTAATATTGTTTTTTTTTTATTTATTCATTTCGGTAAACATACACCTTACACTTTTTTTAATAAAAGTCTGATCCAAATTAGGCAGAGCCTGTGCTATGGTAACCAGACTGCTGATAAAGTTACTTCTGTATTTCTAAATACATACATATTATAGGTAAATTACACCCAGACACAGAACAAACGACCGTGCTTATCATACGAATATTTGTCCTGGGTGGGAATCAACCCATGACCTCCGGCTTAGCAGTCAGGGTCACTAACCGCTAGACCAACAAAACGTCTTTGTTTGTGCCTTACTGTTCTTCTAACATGGAGAATTTAAAACATTTTCATGGTTCATCAACAGCCTTTAATAGTCCACTGCTGGACATAAGCCTCTCTTTAGAAAGGAGGTTTTGGCCTTTTCATGGTTGTTTGCTATTATTATATTTATCTATTTGTCCATGTTTTGTCGGATTAAGAATACGGAGTCTCTCCACCCCTAAAACTTGAAACAAAGCCTATACCAAACCGTAGGCTAGAGTAGAATAATTATAGTCCATAACCTCCTTAATAAGGAGAGGCCTATGTCCAGCAGTGGACTATTATATACTGTTGATGATGATCATAATGAATATACATAGTGCATATCTTGACGACTCAAGACGTAAGATCTTCTAATCTAATCTAATCTAATCCCTTCTCTGTGAATATTTTCCTTTTCTCTGAGAAAGGATTCTCAGAGAAGGTACCGTAATAGAAACTATAAACTGAACAGAGAAATTTAACCTAAACATTTTCTATTGTTAAAGGTTAAACTATGATTTATGTGCCAAAACTAAGGAAATATTTTCCAGAATAACACATGCTTTTGTAAAATAATGTACAATGTCCTTTATAAATATTATGTAAGAGTATTGTAATGTGGAAATCATTTATAGAGTACCATCGACAATGTCGTTACTTTCCATTATTATAAGTCGGTTAGTTGTAATAAAGTTGGACCACAATGTGTTGTCAGAGGTTAAGTAACAAGAGGGAGAGGGCATTGAGAGGACAAGATACATTGTATTTGTTGAGATACACTTCAGTTGATGCAATAACATAAGTAATTGTGTAAGACGGTATTTATTTTGTTCAATTCGATAAATTATCTACTAGAAATTGTATCATGCTTTTAATGAGATTAGTTTTTGTCTGTTTGTGACAATTAACTGAGCATAACTTATACTGTGAATTCTAGCATACGGATAAACATACTCTTATAAACATCTTTTTCTACGACTGTGCCGGAATTGTTGTGTTTTTCAATGTATATATGTACCTATGTATGTACTTTTCTTTTTCACGGTCTGTAGCCGGCTTGATGGATTTTGACGTTCTAGGTTCCGTTAGATTCGTCACAATTGTGAGAATAACACTGGTTATATGAAAATTATTAACAATTAAAACGACGGCTTTTAGGAGTCAAGTTATCAAAAATATGTGTTCCTCAAAATTTACCGATTAGGGTGCCAAATATATTTCATATTATAATCGATATATTTATTCACGGCGAATACTACACGTGGTCATCATGATAATGTCTCTCAGCAATTAAACCGTATATAACAGTGTATTACAATGATTAAAACGTCAATTTCCCAATCACATTACAATATGTCCCCCCACAAGGGACGTAGCACGCCCTTTGATTTAAGTTATCGGTCACTTAAGTGTATTGGCGATGAGTCGCCTTTGCTTAAGTGAGCAGTTTTATTAAATTGTATCTAAACCAAATCAATTGCAATGATATTCATTACATGAATGGCCACAAATCTGGTGGGTATATAGTATAACCTTGGTAAATCCGTGTGGTGACGGATTAAGAATACGGAATGTCATCACCCCTATTCATCCCGTAGGTGTAGTAAGAGGCGACTAAGGGAGCAATCTACGCAGGACAACAGCACTGCAAAGAGAAGGAAAACTCGGACAAACCCTATGCCAACCCGTCTGGCCAGCGTGGTATAGTAGGCCAAAACCTCCTTTCTAAGGAGAGGCCTATGTCCAGCAGTGGACTAGTAAAGGCTGGTGATGGTGATGATATAGTATGACAAAGTGTTTATTTCTGAGAAGATATTTTTCTTTTCCACTTGTTGCGGTTCCCGACCTATAAATTAATGTACCTACGTATACGACGAGAAAATGTGTTAAAATATTATTAGGTTTCCAATAGATGGCGTGTTCATCGAATTATGTCGTTCTATTGTTTGGTTCAGTGTGGGAATAGATAAGGTTATTCAACTTCATACTTTATGTCCTTTATTGACTGGCCCGTTGGTCTAGTAGTTAGACCCTGACTGCTAAATCGGAGGTCGTGGGTTCGATTCCCACCCAGGACAAATATTGTGTGATGAGCACGGTCATTTGTTCTTTCTGGGTGTAATTTTTATATATAATAATATGTATCTATTTAAAAATATATAAGTATGTTTATCAGCAGTCTGGTTACCATGGTACAGGTTCTGTCTAGTTTGGGATCAGACGACCGTGTGTAAGATGTGTGAGATATATTATATTATTATATGATAGGTTAAGAAACCAGAACTTCAAAATCCTATAGAATCATGAATCACAAATTCCTTTCTTTAATTTGCTTTCCATTTTATTATAATAATAGATTCACCCTCTAAAAGTGAACTACAATTGTACTTGGAAAAATGTTTACGCTTTATACTGGTCTGCCTACCCCTTCGGGAATATAAGCGTGAGTGTAAGAATATATGTTGGAAGAGGCTTGCGCACATTAGGATTTCATATATTCTTATATATATAGTAATAGTTAAATAAGGTCATTGTACTCATAGTAATTATACGTTAAATAGTCTTGAACTCTTTGGTAAAAACAAATTCAACTTTACAAAAATAAATAAGTACTTAGTTCATACAATATTTAAGGTGTTCAGTAAATACAGCGCTCGCACAGAGGCAATATAAGTTGAGCTGCGGAGGAGGTTCTACTCGCAGGCTCAATTATAAAGTTGAGCGAAGTTCAGATATACGCGTTCCGTCTATTGCTACCGGTACAATGAGACACGAACTACTCCAAGTGCTGTTAGAAGAATTTATTTTATACCCCAAAGAGGTGCATCTTACCTAAGTTTAGTAAAGATAATAAAACGATTTTGAGAATTACTATAATTGTATTTAAGGATAGATGTTATTAAACTGGCTCGAAGGACCATAAAATTAGTTAGGCAGTTTATTTATTGATGTATAGTTAATCACACGACATTACAAGTTTTTTGTACAAGTTTGTTGTAGAAGGATTACGATAAAGTAAACTCTGATTTGAATTGATTAACTCAATCTTTTAAACTTTGTTAATTTATTGGCTTACTCTTAAAAAATCTTTGAATAAGCTCGTCTGTATTAAAATTTATACTATTATTTAATTATGTGAGAAGGCATAGCAAACATGTAAACGCCCAAGCATTACTGGTAGCAAACAGTTAACCTCATTTCATAATGTTAGTTTTAATAACTAACACTAACTAATAACTAATTAAATTCGTAAAGAATAAATACTGATATGATAGTTCATTTAATATTTCGCTTTATTACGTTACTTGAATACTTACAAATATTTCAGGTACAATCATTTAGTGTTCATATAATTCAGAACCACCTTCCATCACCTGTGAAAACTATATGCCTAGTTTTCTTTCTCATAAACTTTATAAAATAGAATTAAAAAAAGAGCAATAGAAATTATACTACACGAGCCAAGCGATGACACATCAGTATTACAAATAAAACTATAAATACCATTATACCGAGTGTTGTATCGTTTATTGAATCATTTATGTTAAGCAGTAGGTAAATGACACGTCACTAACTTGATAACAGCCCCCTGTACAAAGCCCCCCCTCGCGCCTTCGCCCGGCGCACCCTGTTCAGGGGTGTTTTGTGAACCACCACGTTATTAGACAAATGATGATGCAAAATATATCTGATGGTGCGTTATAAGATGTTAGTTGCAATGTTGCGTCGTTTGGAATTGAATTGCAAGTCAGTAAAGCAAACATTTTAACAGACCACAATTGTATGTTAGGTTATGTTCCTTTAATTTATAATTTGATTTAAATTGATTGGTTTGGATTGGGATTATTAATTTAGTTTACTAATTCTTAGTAATGTTGTACCGAGTAAAATAAGTTTTGTATTAATCTGGCTGAACACTGGCCCCTAAAACACAGGCACTCTCCTAGTTTTGGGGAACAGCATTAGTACATTTTAACGAAATAAAACAAAAATGTTCTACCTGATTGTAATGTGTAACATGTTTGTATTATAATAAGAATTAAGTATTATTTATAAGAATTTCCGAGTGGCCAGATCCGAAAGAGGCAGCACTAAGGCCCGGTTGTAAAAATATCTGAAAAGATTTACTTGCAGAAATAAATATCATTTCATTTCAGTTCATTGACGCCCTCTTATTAATTTAATATCATATTTTTAAAACCAAAACCTCCTTTCTAATTAGAGGCCTATGTCCAGCAATGGACTGTTATAGGCTGTTGATGATGATGATGATATTTATTGGCGTTGTTTTAAAGTCGTACTTACTTTGTATTTCTAAGGGATAGCACTTTTGAAAAGTAATAAACAAGATTATCTGAATTTCATAATTATTTTTAGTTGATTTATTTTGGTTTTTTTTTCAAACTCTGTCAGTTCATGTCCAAGTTTCTTAAATTGGGCTTCAGATAAATTTTGTATAATTACAATGTCATGGCACAGGTTCGGTTGGGTGAGGTCTATGTCCAGCAGTGGACGCCTTTCGGATGAAATGATGATGATGATTATGACAATGCCACAGGAATCACCACAATCATTTTTATGACTGTGCCTAATTCATACAGAAAGCTATATACCTGCACTGTTTCATATGAAATAAAACTCACTACCTCGAAATACCATTGGTATTTATGGTATTTGGTGTATGACAGTGTGATACCGGTTTTCTACTAGTGCGAAACTTGACATAACATTTGTTGTTTTTTTTTAAATCAATCTTCTAACCAATCTCTTAAGTTCTAACCAATAACTTTTTCGTTCACAAATGAATATCGATTAATAAACCCCCAGTCTTTATTTTCATAAAGCTTATAATTTGATTAGTGTTGTGAACAAAGGCTGGTCGCTAGGACCGCGACACGGCACACAATGGCACTGCGTGTTCTAACTGTTTCATTACTCTAATGTACACGGAACGGCCCGATTCGGTTGTCTGTTGGTAAACTACGGACTTTGTTTGTTACCATTTTTTAGGACACATTTATTTTGAATTAATTATGCTATTTAACTCATCTCACACACGGCCGCCTGATCCCAAACTAGGCAGACCCTGTACTATGCTAACCAGACTGCTGATAAACATACTTATATATTTCTAAATACATACATATTATAGATATAGTATACTCAGACACGGAACAAATGACCGTGCTCATCACACAATTATTTGTCCTGGGTGGGAATCGAACCCACGACCTCTGGTGTAGCAGTCAGGGTCACGAACCTCTAGACTAACAGGCCAATCATCTAGCATATAAGGTATCATTTAGTATGTAAGGTAGAGAGACTATTTTGGTTGTTGGTAAAGAGCGAGTGGTATTATAAACTACGCAGGACAACAGCACTGCAAAAAGAAGGAAAACTGGAAACAAACGCTGTACCAACCCGTCTGGCCAGCGTGGTATAGTAGACCAAAACCCTTTTTAAGAAGAGGCCTATGTCCAGCAGTGGACTAATTATGATGATGATGATCAGTGGTGCTCCGCTTTCCGGTGCACGGTTGCTATTGGTAACTTTTCTAGTGCAGTATTAATCGGTTATCAGGATTGTGTATTCATTAGCACTTCTTAATTTATTTTACTAATATTAGTTCTCTAAAGGATTTTTTTCGTTCAAAGCCACATCGCGTTATGACAACAAAGTTAATTGCGTACCACGTCAGTGACTATATTTTAGTGTCATAGGTCATGAATTGTAACTAAGAAAAACGATAGAATTATATATTTAATTTGTTTTTAATCAAGCAGACAGGGTAGAATTGCTTCTGATATCCCTTATAAAGGATGTCTTTTAACCAATGATGTATCCGAAATACTTTCTCCTAAATTTAACAAACATTGTCAATTTATCATACTTATTATATACGTGTAGGTTTCACTTATGAATTACTTGCTCTAACCTGCAGTTTTATAATTAATCTAAAATCTTTTATTCTTTTCCCCCGCTTTCGACCCCAAATGATTACTGAATCCGTGTTGATTACCGCTGATCTGCGCGATTCTGCACTACTGATTACTTTACCGACAGCTTACAAAGGTTCATATCGCTTTCACTGATGAGGTCACCGTTCACACCTAGACACAATATTTTTTGATCCCTTTGTAGATGAACCTCACATGCTAGAATTCTGTTATTTATTTATTGATTTATTTTGCACTTTGTTCATCGGTGGACTAATACCCATGGTATACTATTCAAGTCAAACTGTTGGGTGGGCTAGAAATCGTGCAAGTAAGAATTATAGTATTACGATTTCTATAATAGCCAAAGTATTTATAATGATATTCTTTTAGTTGTATGCAGCGTAATGTCTAGAACTATCAGTTTTTTTCAATAGGTTACATTTAAATTATTCAGCATCACGTTAGACCAATGGGAATGGAGCATTGACCGAAGCAGTAGGTGAAACGTACGTAGAGGAGTTAGTCACTTAATTATATTTTATAGCTAAAATATAAAATAGGTATTTGCCGAAATCAGAGCGCAGGCAATGACGACCTGGCCGATACCAATTACAACAATTTTCAAATTGTGTTTACAAATTACATAAAAAAAACAACTCCATGTTCTAATCTTCCTTCTTACAATTTCATTTCGTCTCTTTTATACGCACATATTCTTGGGAATGTACTATTAAGTAAGGACTCACGTGTGGTTATAAAAAATTTCGATTCGTGGGTTTGATTCCCACCCAGGACAAATAATTGTGTGATGAGCTGGATCGCTAGTTCTGTGTCTAGGTGTAATTTATCTATAATATGTGTGTATTTAGAAATAAAAAAGTATGCTTATCAGCGGTCTGGTTACCATAGTACAGGCTCTGACTAGTTTAGGATCAGAAGGCCGTGTGTGAGATGTGTAAAATTATTATTATTATTATTTCTGGACTAGTTACATTGATCATTAGGAGAAGCGTCAAACTAAAACCATACACAGTTAATGTAATAAGCTTGTGAGTATACCAGTAGGCGGTGTCATTGGTTCGTTCCAGACACAAGTGCATATATTGACAAGACACGTTGCGTTATAATTTGTAATTGATAGCAGAGCAACTGCACAAATAATGCATTACACACACAAATCGATTATAACCATAGACTTATAACTATATTCACGGCATGGCTTTGTTAATTATTATGGGTTATTGTTACATGGAAAATAACAATAAAGTGGTCTAAATACGTATACAGTTTATTATTGCTATTTGTTTTGCAAACGCTCATAAACGCGTTTAACCGTTATTTAGTAAAAAAAATTATGTAGATTTTGGCATCTTACGAGTCTGAAGGAAAGTAACTAAAAAGTGATAATTTTAGAATGATGTCAATAGTTTAATTACTAAAAGGCTGCTTAGTAAGCAATGATTGGTGTATTATGTATATTGGCTATAATAGTGTTACAACAGATACATTGCCAATCCAATACTTATTAATATAATAAGAAGGTGAAAATGCTTTTGAACTACAGGTTTCTGTCGAAAACCAAGGTATTCTCGATGGATTCATATTTAAATGATCAAACACTACATAAGTTCGAGCGAAGCCGCATGCTAAAGCTAGGAGTAACACTGCACGAAATGTAAATAAATAATCACCTGTATTATTCATGGTTAATTATAAATTATGAACTCCAACAATATGTTGTTATACTCAATTCTGCATAACAGCTAACAAAGCGCTAATTACACACAAGCGGCTTGAATACATATTTTTTCTTTATAACTTTTATTCTTATTTGCATGACTGACGAAAATTGCGTTATTTCTTGTTTCAATGTTAAGGACATGAGGTTAACCATTGCTTTAAGGTAGAGCAATGGTTAAATGGTTAAATTCCTAACCTGAAAAACTAAAAGAACATGCTTTTGTAACTAGCCGAACTAAAATCCCGATCCGGATAATCAATCAGACTTTTTAAATTATGTAATTAAACTTTTTAAATTATTTAAATTATTAAACTTTTTAAATTATTTTACATGTAAAAGACCGGTGATAACACCGGTCTTTTACATGTGCGAAGTTTTAATTTAATTAGTTTTAATGAAAATCACGTTCAAAGATTCTTTAAAGATACATAAGGTGAAGCTTATAATTGCGAGGTCATAAAATAATAATAGAAATTTGAAACTTTTAGATGTGTTATGCATTTATTAAAAGTGCATGTTTTCTTTGTGTACTGTACTAACACTAGTCTCTAAGAATATTGTTACTAGCAAATTGGACACCAGCGTGGTATAGTAGGCCAAAACCTCCTTTCTAAGGAGAGGCTTATGTCCAGCAGTGGACTAGTAAAGGCTGTTAATGATGAAATTGGACACCATGGTCTGCAATAAAAATTATTTTATTATTATTTATGGATGCTTGTTACGTTTTCACGCATAAACTACTGAGTTTACTGTTTATCAGCATTCTTGTTACCATAGTACAGGCTCTGCCTAGTTTTAATCAGACGGCCGTGTGCGAGATCTGTAAAGAGAAAAAAATATATAAACAGCGGGCTTAATCTAACAAGAACTTAATAGTAAGAAATAAATATATTTTTTTTAATCTGTTAATATAATAACTACATTTATAAACGCTATTGGTATTTTGTTAGTTTTATTAAATGGTAAGTATCATTTTATCGAATAATTTAAACAACATTAACCTTACAAACGATTGTAAGCTTCTAATACCTAACAATTTAGAGAACACACATACGACAACACTTGTGATCTTTTCCAGAGATAAAATACGTTTATATAACATTTATTCCTCAACACAATCTACGAGATTTCCCTCAAAAGCCCCATATTTTCTCAACGTAATGCCATTAATATTAACTACTGTCCCACATTCAACGAACAACCACAGGATAAACAGTCTATGGCTATCCAATAACAGTTCTCCGTCGGGTAGCAGTAAATAACAGCTTGGTACTCGATAGTATGGTCGTAATCTAGTTACGTATGATGTGGACGCGCCCCGCAGGGTGATTTGTGGGAGACGCCTTGTTTATAGCTGAGGTTTCTAACGTTGGATTAAGAAGTGCGCAGTTACTGTGACGTATGGGTATTCTTTTCTAGTTGTGGGAGAAAAATATGATTATGTTCAAAGAGTTGTCCAGCAGTAGACATATAATATACTAGAAACTTTGTGAAATTTATATTTCGTTGTTGATGTTTCTAAACAACTGATTATTTATTTCTTTCTAATAATACTTACTTCACACATCTCACACACGGCCGTCTGAACCTAAACTAGGCAGAGCCTGTACTATGGCAACCAGACTGTTGATAAACATACTTATATATTTCTAAATACATACAGAATTATTTATGAGTTACACCCAGACATAGAATAAATAATCGTTATACAATTATTTGTCCTGGGTGTGAATCGAACCCACGACCTCTGGCTTAGCAGTCAGGATCATTAACCACTAAACCAACAGGTAGATCAAGTTCACCTATTGTTGTAATCATGTTATTTACGATTATACCCAGCTATTACTGTGACTTTAATGATTCGATAATAATATGCACAGGTGCAATATATTTATTGTTTTAACTAAACATATTGTTAATTACAAACTATTCAAGAATCTTTACCTAAATACGTCAAGTGTAAAAAGAGATGGATTTAATTTTGTTAGTTTAATACGTGTGTACACATACACATTATAACGATTAAAATAAGTTTAATTGAAACCACAGATAATAAAATTATTGTTCATTGTTGCCATGAATTGTAATCATTGTTTTACCATTCTTAATAATTAATATATCTTTCTTTATGTATCACCAATTTTAAGCTCTTGTAAAAATATGAAATAAAGCAGAAAGGCATATTCTTGAGAACGGTTCATAATCATCATCAGCCTATCGCAGTCCACTGCTGGACATAGGCCTCTGGCATTGCACGCCACTTCGATCGATTTTCGGCTTCCCGAATCCAACTCGAGAGAAAGGTCATTGGTTATTTAAATTACGCTGTAAAGTTTAAAAGCGGAGTTTTGATTATAATTGACTGCACGGATGGCGTAGTGGTTTAAGTTAAGCGTAGTGGTCACCACGCCGCTCACTACTACGCTGAGTCTGGTCCGTTCCAGTTCAGTCCGTTCTTTGAGTCGTCTCTAAAAAAAACAGTCAAATTCAGATATTTCAGATTAGATGATGTCTATGTTAATTACTTTTAATAGTTTGGTATAACAGATCTTTGTCGTAATTAAATACATACATAGTTTGTTTAAACCATCACTTTAACATAAGCGACTTAATCCTACTAGTATCGAATTTTAAACTCTATTAAAAAAGGCATTCAAGTTATATTGAAAGCACCTGCAAATTTTCCAATATTGTATATTTCTATCTAAGTTCGTTCGTAGTGAACTATCGTTGCGCCGAAGTGGTAGTGTTGTGTACTGACTCCGTAAGTGTCTGTGGGACGAGAGCAGCACAGCGCGGTGTGCCGCGGCACGGTTCAGTTCGACCTTCTCAAGGACTGTTCTGTCAAGATGTTTGCCAAACGGGCATCTACGCCTTTTTCTAACAAACAACTTTACCGGTGTGTACCGAGGACGGGTCGCCGAATCGATGGCATTTGTTAAGTGTAAACGCCTGTCGAAATATTTATGTGTTTGGAAATACAATCCAGGAGGCTTAATGTAAAGGGTACATGATATTTGTGTATACCTATTGAAAATTTGTGAGGAGGGATGCATGGTTATTTGTTACACACACTGTGAACTGTGATTTATCATTCGATTTTTGCGTTACATTCGGTTTTGTACATGTGTACAAAACCCACTATAACATGTAAAATACTTCACAATTTGTTATCTATTTAATCCTGTATAAGAGGTTACATTATTTACCTCATTCTAAACTATCTACCGAATGAAATGCTCAACAAAGCCCTAAGTAGGCACTACAAAGCAACATACCTCTTCGACCCAAAATTTGCCTACCTACTACTGTGAAGCCCTTGGGCACATTCGACCCGTGTGCTGCTTACAGAAAGGTCATCTCCAATTTGTCAATGGTGGTGAGCAGCCCAAATTGGACGGGCGAGTGAAGGGTTGTTTGCCCCACAAAACTATTCACGATTGGAGTCCTCCGAGGGACTGCGCGGTCATTATTCTATTTTCTCATCACTTGTTCATACGCATTATGTTTCAAGATGGATTTGTTTGCTAAAAACTGAGGCAAGAAAAATTTATAAAATAAAAAGACAGTAATTTTTTAAATATAATAAAATCTTTTTTAAAGAAGAGTTCAAATACTAACAAAGTGCATTAAAAGCCATATCTAGCAGCAATTGTGGTTGATTTGCTGTCATTTTTTAAGAGTTCCGTTGTCTGTCTAGGAAGACATCATCAGATCTATATGAAACTTAAATGGGACCATTTCGGAATAAACCTTACAAACAAAAAAATAATTTTGAAAATCCGTCTATAAGTATATGACGGAGTTATGTTCGAACATACATTTAAAAAAAAACATCCGAATTGATAACCTCCTCCTTTTAGAAGTCGGTTAAAAAATAATAAGTACTGGTCAAATGTAGTTAATAGGCTAGGAATACTAGCATTCGCTGTTGCTGTTTGTTGAAAACGTTTAACAAATCGGTCTTAAATAGAGGAGGCAACAAAACCATACTTCAAACACGAATTATTCGAACGGGCCTGTTGGTCCTGCAGTTAGTTACCCTGACTCGTGGATTCGATTCCCATCCAGGAGCAATATTGTGGTGAGCACGATCATTTGTTCCGTGTCTGGGTGGAATTTATCTATAATAACAAATGTACGTATTTAGAAATATATAAATAAGTTTATGAGTAGTGTGGTCACTTTAGCACAAGCTCTGCCTAGTTTAGGACCTGACAGGCGTGTGGGAGATGTGTAAAGTTATTATTATTATTAGTATTCAAAACCATGTAAATGTATGTAGGACACTATTAATACATCTTGAATGTGTAATATGATTGACTGCACGGATGGCGTATTGGTTAAAGCGATCGGCAGGCAGCTTCCTACTACGCTGAGTGTTGTGGGTTTGATCCCCATATGGGACGACACTTTGTGTGATCCACAAATTGTCGTTCTGAGTCTGGGTGTTCTTTGCGTCCGTTTCATGTATGTTTGTAAAGTCCTAGGATAGGATAGGATACATTCCTAGCGCGGGAGTTGTCTTTAAAAAAGGGATAGGAAAAAAACGTAAACACATAAAATACCGTTCCGGCGATATCAATTCAAGTATTTAATTTTCAGTAACGTGTGAATTGTATTTCAAACCGGGCCTTGTTAGGTATAATGTTCAAAAGAATTTGCCGATCAAAACATAAACATCGCTGAAATCGCAGAAACAATTTCAGTTATAGTCATTACCTGGTGTAGTCGGCGTGACTTTGTTGTCCCAGAGCCCCACCATCATTACTGATTTCCAATCACCATGGCCTAAAAACTCCTATGCAATTTAAATATAATTTCTCTCACATGCCGTGGGAGAGGAAAACTGGTGTTAAAAGTTCTTTTTGACACTTTTCACCGAATGTTGTGAATTGTGGCTACCGAAGGCCTGAACCTCTAACTCTGGGGGTCTAGTGCGTGTATTTTACATCCAGTCGCTCCTGTGATTAGCTAGTACTGAACTCTTCACCAATCGCAATGTCGAACGCTGTCGCCGTTGACGATGGAGTTGATGCAAAATAAACTCGAATCAAGAGGTGGTTTCACTTAAAGGACGGCAATGCACTTATCTTGTATCTTTTGAGGTATAGTAAATTATAAGACCCGTTTGTTCGGACCCGTAGAATTGAAGACCCAAGTACCTAGTTGAGATGAAATTTGTTACAAAAATTCCTCCTTACAAGCTCCACAGATGATTACACCGTGTACTCTCCACTGTTATATACACATACAGAGCGATCGGCACCTAATAACACAACACTCGAAATTTCACAGGGTGACCACACAGGCCCGTTCCACGAAACACTCGATAATATTCCACTAATAATAATTACACATTTATTTTCATTCAAAACTCCACTGACAGCTCGAGATGCACCCCGTGTCACTCCTTTGTCTGACAACACAAACATAATAACAAAATTTCACAACAATAATACGATTTTAATCCCTTCTCAATAGAGTTTCGAATCCATTGGCTCGGGTGTATAGGCAATATTGTATTTGGATAAGGTGCCTACACGCTCATTAGTGTGTAGGATAAATAATACATGTCAGTATTGCAACAATATTAAAATAATATGAAGATAATAAGGTGCTTTGTGTGGAGCGAGTGGCGCGGGTGTTAACGTACAATGCAGGTGGACTCGCGACGCGAGACTATTTAAATAAAACTATTTTTAATGTCGATCCGTTACAAAAAAAGAACTAAAAACAACACAGGATTTCAGTCGGTATTTTATCAATTAATCACTTTAAAAAGACTCACTGTAGTCATTCGACACGATTCTCAGACATCTTTCGAAGAAATTCTCACACAATCAAGCCCATTCCAGTAGACACTTAAGCCAATATGCCAATGTAACTTGTCATATAAAAGCTTAACTAAAAAACGTGAGTTTGTTAAATAAACAGACGCAGTTAGGCTAATAGTGGCGTGGTGAAGACAATGTGCGTGATTATGTTGGCACAAGTGTTGGCCGTGACAATCGTGTTTGCTGCCAACATTCCGGTCGCGTGGAGCTGTTTGTGTACCGTATTTGACGGATATTATCGCGTGATGTTTAAATATCGTTACCACCGTGACGCCTTTACCGAATTACACGAATGTTTAGTTTGTACTGGTGTATCGCTTTCGTCAATTACAAAAATCAACGTTAAGGTACATTTTAAGTTCTTCACGGTTTTACAAAAACATCTCAAAGGAATTTTTCTAATTTCCAAATGTAACAGAACTGATAAATTTGTTACAAATATTTCCTGAAATGGGAACCAAAATGTACGTGGTAGTTTAGGTTTTTTATTTATTAGTACTCTCTGCAAATACATTGTAGTCATTTTCTTTCAGTAAATCTTAATATGTTGCAGAGCTGTGTTTGGCAGTTGTATATTTGTAACTTAAAGATATTAATAGTTTTAGAAATTAGTAGCATTTAAAGAAAACTTGCATGCTGTTATGTATGTATGATCATATATATATACACATCATCATCAACAGCCTTTACTAGTCGACTGACATAGGCCTCTACTTAGAAAAGAGGTTTTGGCCTACTATACCACGCTGGCCAGACCGGTTGGTATAGGGTTTGTGTCAAGTTTTCCTTCTCTCTGCAGTGCTGTTGTCATAGCATACATACACATATACATAAATAATAAAGCCATTAATAAAAATATTAAATTGATGACTGTTAACAAGTTCGTATAAAGATTGAGTACTTTAATCTTAAAAATGGATCCGGATTTTACTGGGAGCGTGTTCTAAAGATTTACAGTTCAGAAATTTATAGGTTACCACCCGTAAAGTCTTAATCGTTTTTTTAAGTCGGCATGCCATGATATTAAAGAAATTTTACTTCAACGACGTGTCCTCTTTTTTCATTGTCCACTTAAAGGTAAAATATAAAATAAAATAATGATCAAATACATTACTAGACAATCGCCAAATTCACAAACACAAACATCCGCGCCTCCCGTAATAAACCAATTTGTACATTCGTCGCAGTTTCCAATTCCGTTCGAAACAAGCCATCATAGTAATCTATTAATTCACGATATTAATCCGATAGGAACTATTGAAACGTTCTGCAATAAAGCAAATCCTCACTGAATATGAAAATCGCGTATATCATTGCCGGACGACGAGTAATTAAAAAAACATATTAGACATGGCGGCCGGTTGTCGGTTGTCAGAAGGTCCTCGCACAACTCAATTTGCTTCGAGTTTAGTAATCCCATTGGCGGAATGCGCTTTCAAGTACCTTTTTAAAATAAGATTATGGAAATGCTGAGTAGTCGAACGATTGATAAAAACTTTGTGTGATTAGGAAGTAAACAGATGGCCTCTCATTTCACTTTTAATTTGTTTTTTTTTAGGGCTGAGTAATATTTTATTTGGTAGTTTAATTAATTTGAGTACTTTTGAAAGAAGTATTAAAAATACAACACTATTCATATCACCAGATTTGAATCAAATTACATGATACATCCGTCGCTTTTACAGAATCAGAATCTTCAAGTAAAATATCTATCAACTTAGATAAATGTTTTTGAAACCAGCCTGTCAATTAAGCTTATACGAAAGTATCTTATTAAGTTCGTAATTACGTTGTCAAACTATAAATGATCACCGTAGAAATAACCAAGAATGATTTCCAATTATTTACGGCCCAATTGAGTTTATTAAACGCGATCTCGTTTAGATTCTTCAAACAAACACGATGATTAGACGGTGGGCAGTCGTTGGAGTTGTCGGTTGTAAGTAATTACGTCCGGACAAATTGTCGGGTGTTGGCCGGAGCTGGTCACTGCGCCAATTGCCCGAAACCGCTTATTCACGGCCGCTAGTTGCTTGGGCGCGCAGCTGTCGAAGCAGTTGACGAGCTATGGATATTTTAAAATTTATTTCAATTTGTTTTTTTAACTTGAGTATTGATATCACATTAATGAATACGTACAGGATTTAGAAGGTAACTAGTAAATACAAAAGTACTTAGGCAGTGGTGTAATAACTATTCATATTTTACTAGATAATTTGGTCTTCGGGTTGATACTTCGGGAAAAGAAAAAATAAATTAGCAGTATACTTAGAGAGAAAGATAAATTAGACTGACTAAATGGGATTCGCTTATACGGGTAAATTGAGAAGTGAATGCTGGACCTGTCAGTGACCTGACACTTACGTGTCATTTGAACTGTGTAGGTAAATATGTTGCATTTAAAACATCGTAAAATACTACAGGCTGTTTGTGAAATTTATGTTTTATACTGTAGACTAGCTGAGACCCGCGGTGTTACCCGCGCTTGTTGTTATAACCGCGGGCGAAGCTAGTCTAAAAAAGTAGCCTAAGTTACTCCTTATGTCATCAGCTATCTGCCAGTGAAAGTCCCGTCGAGATCGGTCCAGCCGTTCCAGAGATTACCCGGAACAAACAGACAGACAGACAAAAATTGTAAAAAATGAGATTTTGACATATGCACCGTGTAAACATACATACATATGCATTTAGTAAAAAGCGGTAATTTTAATATTACAAACAGACACTTCAATTTTATTTATTTGTATAGATTTGTAGTAGATAGTAGGAGGATTGTAGTCATGTCTAGTCAAATTGTAGTTACCTAACTTAGTACCTCTACAATACTGAAGCCTGTGCAATACCGGTATCATACGAGCTATTAATGGGCCTGTGATGACTGCTAAACAAAGGTCGTTGGTTTGATTTATACCCAGGACAAATGATTATACGATGAGCACGAAAATTTCTTCTGTGTCTGGGTGTAATTGATCTAAATACATTCCTAAGTATATCATATTACATGTTGTATTAAGAAATAATTCTATATGTTTGTTTATTTCAAACCGTTATTAAAGCCACAACACCACAAGAACTTTCACGTCCCTGGTTAATATTGGTATCAAAACCCCACGACTGAACGCTGTCTACCAACATACAGGCAATAGCCTAGTTTGGAAAACCGTTCACAGTACGATTAAATTTTTACATCTTTTTATGTTTAAACAACAATGTGTCTCCATTGAAAGAATGTGTGTGTATTTACTTTCTGTTAAAAAATAAATATTTTTTATTAACAGTCTGGTTATATGGCACAGGCTGTGCTTAGTTTGGGATCAGACTGCCCTGTGTCATCGCACAAAAGTCACTTTTTTTTCTTCAAAGTAACGACAATTTTTTTTATCCCTACTATAATAATTGGTTTATAGATATTCTTAGATTTTTGGTTTTGGTTATACATTGTTTGTTGTGAGTTTTGGTTTATACATGGACTCAAAAAGAAACCAAAAAGCATACGAGTTCTTCATTGCCATATTGTTTATTTAACACACGACTGGCAGTACACCTTCATCTATACAAATAAATAAAATTGGAGTGTCTTTTTGTAATATTAAAATAACCGCTTTTTACTAAATGCATATGTATGCATATGTATGTTCACACGGTACATATGCCAAAATAACATTTTTTTCAATTGTCTGTCTGTAATCTCTGGAACGGCTGGACCGATTTCGACGGGACTTTCACTGGCAGATAGCTGATGACATAACGAGTAACTTAGGCTACTTTTTTTAGACTAGCTTCGCCCCGCGGCGTTGCCCGCGGTTATAACAACAAACGCGGGTAACACCGCGGGTCTCAGCTAGTTTCTCTATAATATAACATTACCATATCCCCTATTGTTAATTCGTGACTTGCATTTTTAACTATAACATTAATACTTCGGTCTCTTCCGTTTCCTCTCAAATTATAACATATGTTGTTTTTTTTACTAGTTCACTTGATGCCAATTTGTGAAGTATAACGATGCTTAAATATATATAATAACTAAGAATACCAGGTGTTAGTCGATAGGTCATTGCCACCAATTGCCATATCCGTACTAATCTCTACTAACAATAATACAAGGTGTTTCTTTTTTATTTAACGCGATAATTTAATTGGTTGTCTGTTTATTGTATTGTTTGTGTGTATTTAACATCATACCACGACCCTTAGGCGTGACCAGAAACGCACTTAAAATCCAATTCTGAAGAAGCATGTCTCTCCTCCGATGTTAAGTAATTGTAAGGTTATCGGGGCCCCCCAAAACCTCCTGATTACTTGGGGAACTCCAGAAGAATATATCCTGTGTCGCGGGAGACTTTACAAACATTCATGAAACGGACACAATGAACACCTAGACTTAGAATAACAATCTGTAGATCACACAGTGTTGTTCCATGTGGTGATCGAACCCACTACACTTACCGCAGTAGGAAGCGGCGAGGTGACCGCTCAAATCACTACGCCAAGTTGCACTCCAACTGGTCCGAAACCGTAACAAAAACGTACATTCTTGCCAGCTGGAAAACGTATAGATATCGAATCGTTAATTTGTATACTTTATCGAATATATACCTTATGCTTAGCCATAAGAAACATTTTTAATATAACGATAATATTACCAGCTTAAATCTTAAAGCGATTAAAAGTACCCCAGCTGAATTCATCGTCTCCAAGAGCCTAATATAATTGAATATCTCAATAGACTTAAATCTATTGGTCCTTCCGATACATGCTCCAGGGCGCCAGGGGGGGGGGGGACCAGACGCAGGGGAGGCAGGGGGACTAGGGATAGAAATAAAAGTCGGTTATGAAGTATGAAATCGGTAATGGTATTGATTTTGTATCGGCCCTCCGTCCGTCTGCCAGGATCGTTTGTACTCTGAGATTGGCTGCTTTTTAGATCAGATATTTAGGATTTCTGAAGTAGAATTATAGTGTCCTGGTATTATTCATGAACTTGTGTAGGTGACAGTTGGACTGCTGCATAGTATCTTCTTTGTTCCCTTGACGAGATAGGACTTGGAGATTTGCACACGAGTAGGACAAGACGTAAAGCTTCAAACACAGAATTGACATAGTCACAGCGCTCTGTCTTTTAACGAAGGTATTCTGGATCCTCAGGTGTAATCAAAAACATTAAACTAGGTATAAAATTTCGAGCACCATTTTGTGTATCTTACTTAAGTATAATTCTAATGGAAACTTCCTTTAACCTAAATGGTATAATGACTAAGAAAGCATAATATTTTTGATGTCTATAAAAAGTTAAAAAAAAATGCACATAATTACATATTATTTCGCAGAACCGGTTCAACCGCTTGTATATAATTTGTACTCATTTATTCAAATTCAAATAATTACAGTCCTTTTGCAAAAACAATGACTTTCAAATCTGTCATTTACATTATGACCACGAAACGTCCTTGCAACTTATTGACATCAATTAAATACAAAGGATTCTGACGGTTCTCTAGATTGTGCTCACATAACACCCACAATTAAATGTGGCAAGCAATAAACACTTCGACGGCAACCCAATCAAGTCCGACAGCCACCTATAACCGCACGTTACATTATCAACTAATCAGAATGTGTCCGACACACCCCAGATTGAATAATAACCTGTTAAGGCGACTTTGAACGTGCCGTGTGACGTCATTGTCGCGCAAATTGCCGCCAAATTGGGAACAGACTCACAGTCTATTTAGCGAGCGGCTGCATGCGATTGGTCGCCCCGCCCCCTACCGACCTACACGTTCAACTCAAAGAAATGAAATTATGCACTTCGTGCCGTGTAAATAAGAGGGTTTTGTGAGACTCCTGCGAGGTGACGGCTCAGGTAATGATAGTTGAGCGGTCATCGCGAATTGAGAACAATAACTGGCAATGTTCAAAGCTATGATAATACTTGAAGACGAAGATGTAAGGATCCAATATGTAGTCATCATGTATGTTTTATCTCTATTATTTTTTTTACTTCTTTAACTTAAGGTGACGGATTAAGAATACGGAATGTCATCACCCCTTTTCATCCCATGGGTGCCGTAAGAGCCGACTAAGGGAGCAAACTACGTAGGACAACAACACTGCAAAGAGAAGGAAAACTTGAAACAAACCCTATATCAACCTGTCTGGCCAGCGTGGTATAGTAGGCCAAAACTTCCTTTCTAAGGAGAGGCCTCTGTCCAGCAGTGGACTGTTATAGGATGTTGATGATGATAATGATTTTTTTTTCCAATCAATAAAATCCTAGTCCACGAGAATCTTCCAAAGGGTAAACAAACTTCCTGCTTGAGATCCCATATGTCATAAATTATTGGGAAATAGTTGCCTCAGTTACCTCTTGATTCACAGAAAGCTATTATAACAATCCGTATCCGTTTGCAGTCCCTTCTGAATTTTAAACACATGATGTTTGTAGAACTAGATTCAGTAATCTCAAAAATCACGTTTAGTAGTTTATTTTATAAACCTATATTTCAAAAGTGTCAAAAAAATCCTGTGGGAACGAGCTTAAAGTTTTAGCATACTAGTTATCTTAATACGGTAATTATCTTGAAGGAGTAGTCGAATGCGAACAGACGCTTAATCAATAGAAGCTGTTACAATAAAAACTTAAATCGACACAAATGTCGCGCCCCTGTCGTCTCCCTAAGGGTTACCGCGCACCGTTCAGTTGTTACACGCATTATCCGTACTAAGCACTTGTTGTGGGGATTAGCGCGAACTACAATACGACCAGAGGGGCCGGCGGTGTTCGCCGACCGTTAGGAACAGTTTGGCGATAATTACTTGAATTACTTTAAGTGTTTGATGATGGGTTTGATAAGCCACTGTTGTTTTAAGGGACCCCTTAAAACAACTGTGGCTTATCAAAACCCTTACCTTACCTTACTTTGATATGACCTAAAGTTCTTTACAGTGATTGCAATTTAAAGTTTTCAAGTTTATAGGGTATTAACGCATTATGGCTATTATGTAAATATATGATATAGATAACGGAAAAGTTCTAATTATAAACGAACACGATCGATTTTATAGTAAATACGTATTTTTTAATTGACAGAAATAAGAGTTTTTCAGAATAAGTAAGTCGTGAAGCTATCGTTTGTCTCATTTAAAGGGACTCACACGCGACCATAGGTCAGATTTTTTGAAAAACATGACATACTCAAAGCTGCAAGAGCCTACATCCTATAAAACAGCACACATCATCATCATCATCAACACCGTACTGCTGGACACAGGCCTCTCCTTAGAAAGGAGATGCCTATGTCACACACTCATTGTAGGAATTTAAAAAAAAACTCAAGTAGCTCCGTAAATAAAATATATACCTATAACTCAACTATTAGACATGTGAGAAAAGGAAATAAGTACCACAGTTGTTTATTAATGTTGGAATTTATATGGATCAAAGTATTTGCCATCACCACTACTTGATTCAGCATTTCGTCAATGGAATTTAACTATGAGGCCTCATTAAAAGCTTTCAAACATGCGTTTGAACTAACAAGCTAGCATTTAATTATTATTTTTTGAATTAGTTTTTAATGTTAAAGATGATTTATTAAGGTGTATAAACGGTGTAGTGACGGATTAAGAATACGGAATGTCACTACCCCAATTCATCCCGTATGTGTCGTAAGAGCCGACTAGGGGCGCAAAACAACGCAGGACAACAGCACCGCAAAAAGAAGGAAAACTTGACACAAACCCTATACCAACCCATCTGGCCAGCGTGGTATAGTAAGCCAAAACCTCCTTTCTAAGGAGAGGTCTATGACCAGCAGTGGACTATTAAATGCTATTGATGTGATGTGATAAAACAATATGAGATCAATGTTCTAAAATAAACACACACAATAACCAATTTCTACATACGTAAGTATTATTTTAAAATTAGTTTCGAAACGTTAAAGTAGCATTCAAAACATACGAGCACACGCAATCACACGGGCGCAGACAAATTGTTTCACAAGCAACATTACAAATACTACCCTTAAATGTGTCCGGTTCACCTTGACCCCCGAGGGAAAACTACCTTCACCCGATACATCCAGCTATTCACCCACACGGGCAGGGGTAGGGAGGTCTATCCAAACTGGCACCTGCCACATACGACTAATAAATTGTCGGGCTCGAGCAATTCCCCAACAGAGTGTTACGCATCATTAACGTACACGAATGTGCTGCCAAATTAACAATTATACGGAACCTTTGTGCGCGTATGTTAATTAGTAAATTCGGAGATCCGTCGGCATGCCAGCCGCCCCACCCTCCCCTGTCGTTGGCACACCCGAATTAATTAAATAGCGCTGAATATTTCGTCCTGTACCTGCTCAGTGAGATTTTTGGTAATTTTCCAACTGGGCGTGTCAATTTTGTTATGTTTATTGAGACACAGGTAAGTATTATTGATTACTTTGTCACCAGGGACAGCCCCTCTTATTGTCACTAAGGCTGGACGGAGCATGTAGTTACATGGTTTATGGAAATGTTGCTCTATTTCATAGTCTCAATATACTGGAATATTCAGTATCATCCGCGTATACATTTCAAAATCCCTTTTAAAACATCCTAATCGTGGGAGAGCCATGCTTCCGCACGAATGGGCCGGCTCTACCGGAGTGATACCACGGCCTCCCAGAAAGTAAGGTTACCGGAGCCCAAATCCCCCCTCCCGCTGACTTGAGCGGGAGGGACGCCAAGGACAGCAACGCACTTGTGACTTATGAGTTTCAGGTGTCCACGGGGGGCGGTAGTTGCTTACCATCAGGTGACTCGTCTGCTCGTTTGCCCCCTTATACTCGTAAAAAAAAAAATTAAAGAAGGAGAATATAAACTATATTAAGCCTTAACTTTTAAAATAACTTGACTGATTAAAAACAATGTTTCCCGATATCTGTTGTGTTTTAACCTGCTGGAACACTTAAACCGCACTTAAATATATAACAGATAAGTTATTTGTTCTCACTATTGCTGCCAAGTGCATTGTTATGACGACATCTGATAGTTTTTTTCTTTAAAAAATAAAGGTTATCACTAAACACGGTTCTTCAGTACAATTAAACCCCTGCCTAAAGAACTCTGTCAGAGGTAAGTTTTAGATAAGTTAGTTAAAATCATTCAACCGATACAAGCGTTTTCCAGGAACATCGCTTTGTCATTTAAGTGGTCGCGGGTTTTACGGACTCTGATCTTACCGAAATGAATCCACTTCTAACACAAGCATTAAGCGTAGTTACATATATTAATAAGACTATAGTAATGTTTGGTCCTTCCTTTTTTTTATAAATACACTCGAGAGCAATGAATCTGGGCAACATAATGATACCTTAAAGTCTCGGCACCTAAGAATGCTAGCTTGGTAAAAAACATAATAATATACAGTTAAATACTCCATAAATGAAAGTGATTAATTTTATTTGACACTTTATATTCATAAAATATTACAGAAAGAAAAATTATTGTCTACAATTTAAAAAAAAAAAACTAAAATATTAGTACCTTGTGTTACCTTCACATGCATGGTACTACTACAAGCATGAAATTTTCGATGCTGTATACCAAGATTCTTATACAGTGTTGGAAAATATTCTAACATTCATAAACGAGCAATTTTGAGCTCTTGACAATACCTGACTCTCTCTGACAATACGTGGCTCTCTCTGACAATACGTGGCTTAACGTATTGTCTCGAAAACTTGCCCAAAACTAAACTTGCCCGATCGGACTTAGGAGAGTCGGTAGGCCAACTCATACACTTGAGATTCATGTCTTGAAAATATTTATATTCATTCATTCAGAAGTGGATTATTAAAGGCTGTTGATTATGGTGATGATTCTGACACGGATTTGCTCACGAGTGTAATCACACTCAACCACATTCAAATTATTTATTTTTTTACTATTACAATAGTGTTATAAAATTACACGTTTCAATTGTTTCTACCGTAAGATGCGTAAAATTATACAAGTGTGGTTTATCAAAATCAAGATTGACATTGATATATTATAAAATTAAATAAGAAATATTTTAAGATACTAAATTAATGCAATGTCCTTCTAAAAGTTATAATAATACAGATGAATTATTTATTTATTATTAATTACAATTTATTTAGTCTTTATTTATAAAATACTAAAAAAAAAAACAAGGTTAATTCTCAAATTATAATTAATTACTAGACAAGATTGAAATATGTAAATATTATACATTTCATGAAGTTATGTCATAAGCAAATTGAATTTAAAATTTGGAGAACTTCAAAGAAGTCTTTCAAAGGTGTATGTTTTTCTTTATAAAATAAATGTTACTTACCATTTTCACTTATAGTATCGTGTTTTGATAAGGATCCTGTAAAGACACTGTAATTGTTTTAAATAAATAAATAAACAATAGTCTTAAATATACACAATATCCCTAAGTAAGGAAATGTCAAATTTTTTTAGCACTTTAGAGTTCACAACTGTCTGTTGACCAAGCCACGCATAAGTAGCTCTAATCCACGCATAGTTCTAATACATTTCTTTGCACCTTAAATACAAACTCTCGCTCCGTTAGTACCAAAATATAAAACCAAATCTTAAAATGGAATTTATCATCCCATGATATGCAGTTAACAAAACTTCATTACTAACTTTCTTCAACAAATAACAATTTCCCAATAGTAGTACGATGTTGATCCTTTGATCCATGAGTAATCTTGAGGAGAGTCAGGAATGGCTTGATCCAAATAAACCCAATCTTTACCACTAATTCACTTGTCCGTGGACAATCACAAACTAATCCTTAGATTGTCTCCCTTTAAGCCGTGAGGGAGGAGAGGGAGGGGGAGGAGACGGAAACCCGCAGTTTTATTTCTTATTTCGTGTTTCTAACTTTGGAAATGACGGACTTCCATACAACCGTTCAACCCTTATTTTACCCTATTAGGGGTGAAATTTCCAAAAACCCTTTCTTAGTGGGTGTTTACAATATAAAAAGCATCAGCGCTGATGAATCAGTCATTCAGTCAGGGTTATTAATCGCAGACTGATCTCCGTCCTCCATAAGCGCAGGGCTGGGGGTGACAGGGGAGGTCGTCTGCACCCTGGCAGAAGCAGGTCGGGTTGTCGGTGCGATGCGCTGTGGAGCTCTAGGAATTAGAATGGAAACACAGTGGTTCCTACTCACGAGAGGGTCATCTACAAGCCGTAGATGTCCTGGGGTCCGTTGGGGTACCAGGGATTTCCTTCCTAGGATACACCCCGCCTACTGGTACCCGAGACGGCGTCCGGTTTTTAGTCGGTTCGGGTTCGACATAACCACCGGTGGGTGGTTGCGAGGTTCTCGTTACTGTTCGTCACTTTTTTCTATTTGTTTCATGCTTTCCTCTGTTTAAATTATATTTTAGGCTTTAGAGTTTTTAACACATATATATTTAAATGGAAATTGCAGATATCAATAGGCATTAGGTATATATCTTTAATCTGCCTAACGTTTCGACCAGATTGCACCGACTGCGTTTCTTTAAACTCACATAAACACACTAAAGCACACACGCACACACACGGGAACACGCACACACACGCACACACACACATAGACGCGCGAACACACATATACAGTAATGCGTATCCTCGCAACTCAATGAATTTCGCACACCTCTAATGCATAGTAGAAAAATGTTACTTATCTGAACCCAAGTGTCCAGAGTTTGGAGAGACCGGTAATCTATCATACAGGTCCTCTAGTACAGATACTAGTCTCTCACATAGACTATACTACCTTTGTATCAGTCTGTGTGAGAGAACAAAAATAAAGTTTATTATTATTTTTAATAACAATTCCATTAAAAAAAACTTGTCTGCTCCTATCTGAGCAATTTTAATGTCCTAAAGAATGATATAATAGTTAGGTCCATTAAACCAGTGGGTGTGTGTAAGATACATTTTACCTTAGTAGTCCGTCTTTGTGTTTCGAACAAAGACTTCTCCAGTTAGTAACACAGCTTCCAATACTGAGGTGCAGACTAGTGGACAGCAATAATCTGGGCAAGAGCTTGGAATTGTACGACCGTGTATGTCGTCAATTGGCTCTTTGATTAGAAATGCTAAGATTCGTTTTATTAATATAGATAAAAATCAAACAAAAATGATTTAAAATGACATTTGATTGTGAAAACGAGTGGAGTTTGGGATGCTTAAAATAAAATAATACAATAATCTGTTTTTCACATCACATCATCATCAACAGCCTATACTAGTCCACTGCTGGACATAGGCCTCTCCTTAGAAAGGAGGTTTTGGCCTACTTTACCACGCTGGCCAGACGGGTTGGTATAGGGTTTGTTTCAAGTTTTCCTTCTCTTTGCAGTGCTGTTGTCCTGCTTAGTTTGCTCCCTTAGTCGGCTCTTACGTCACCCACGGGATGAATTGGGGTGGTGACAATTTGTATTCTTAATCCGTCACCACACGGACTGTTTTTAAAGTGAGTTATTATCAGAATATTGTAAAAAGAACTTGCAATTTTTTTAACTACACACACATTTAAAAGTAACAAGAAAATGTCATGAACAAAGGCGAGCTTAACCTAACTATATTTTATTATCTAATTAAGTCTTGAATAGTCATCAGTCTTGTTGTTTTGTTAAGGGTGCAACTATTAAAGTTAAGCGGACATCTTGAGCTTGGTGAAAACTATGTTAAAGATACTGTTACATAGGTAGATATAATGTTTACGAGTATATCTCCAGATAATGTCAAACTCTTATTTAAAAAAAATGGTAAAATTCACTAGCTGTTATTTTAACAAGTCTCTTCGTTTAATTGTAAGTTGTGAACTTACAATTAAGCGAATGTAAAACAGACAGTACACAATAGTATGAAGCATCATTCCTGCTCCGTTCCTAAAAGTCGTAGCTTGATCTCAAATAAGCTGTAACTTTCTTTAAAACTTAAGCTGTAAAATACATAAGATTTATTCGAGTCGGGATGAGGGTAGGTTTAGTCTAGTCCTATGGCGTAGTGTGTAGTTTTTTTGTTTATCCTCTCTTTTTGTAAACAGATGTTGATTTTTTCGTACGAATTTACATATTTCCAAAATATAAATCGATGGCAGTGATCTTATATTTGAGTACCATCTAAGTAAACATTGTGGAATGCAATAAATATATTGAGTATGGTATAAGCTGAACACTGGTTAAGGGAAACCGTCTGACAAATTTCCTGTTTCCACATCATTACCCAAATATTAAAGGTTTGAGATCCAATGAGATAGTGATGTAATCAGGGATAAGTCGCCTTATACTTACGTTAATAGGGTGTAAGGGAGTTTTTTGTTTTTCTACGAGTATATACCTGCTATGGCTATTAATTATAGATCATTTTATTAGTATTAGTAATTACTTATGTACTTACTTAATTAAGTACTTACTTAGTTTTCAAATGTCGTATTAATCAACACTATATCAACCGTCCGTGTGGTGACGGATTAAGAATACAGTGTCACCACCCCTATTCATCCCGTGGGTGTCGTAAGAGGCGACTAAGGGAGCAAACTACGCAGAACAACAGCACTGCAAAGAGAAGGAAAACTTGACACAAACCCTATACCAACCCGTCTGGCCAGCGTGGTAAGTAGGCCAAAACCTCCTTACTAAGGAGAGGCCTATGTCCAGCAGTGGACTATTAAAGTCTGTTGATGTGATGTGATGATATCAATAAGTGAAACAGGTGTTGAGTGTTCGCAGCTTTCACCGTGTGAGTGAAGAATACCAAACTTCACTAATTCTTAAGGTAGAGGAAGGGGGTTATAAAAAGGGTAGCAACTAGGGATGGAATAAAATCTCAATCACATGTGACAACTCATATGATTTATAAATCACCGCATCACTTGTGACTGATTTACAAAACCACTGCTACTTAATTATTATTATTACACATGCGCAAGACCCGCGAAAGGTCTAAATATAAAAAATATGAAGATAACAAAATAACAAGAATTTCGCTTGATTTTAATGTCATTTATCTTTGTCTATGACGAAATCACAATCACATGTGAATAAAACAAATCATTTCATCAAATGAATGTGATTTACTTGTAGCAATAATTTCCCTGTATAGACTTGTGACTCTTGACTGGCAGGGGTCCATAGACGGAGGTGTTCACTTACCATCAGGTTACCATTATACCATAGAAAAAAGACCTATCAGTTTATCTGCTGTTACTTAAAAAGAAACAATTATTTAAGAGAAGAGTAGCTCTATTTTGATGTTATATTTATTTAAGTTAAAATCTTTATAAAAAGTCCGTGTGGTGACGGATTAAGAATACAGCCTGTCACCACCTCCATTCATCCCGTGGGTGTCGTACTAAAAAACTACGCAGAACAACAGCACTGCAGAGAGAAGGCAAACTTGACACAAACCTTATACCAATACGTCTGGCCAGCGTGGTGTAGTAGGCCAAAATCCCCTTTATAAGGAGATGCTTATGTCCAGAAGTGGACTGTTAAAGGCTGATGATGAAGTTAAAATGGCTATCGGCGTGTACTACTGTAGTACAAAGTCCGAAGAGAGTGTGGTATAGTGAGTTATATAAACCAAATATTAATTTGTACGGAGTGCGCTGCTATCGGGTATAATTAACAAATTTAATTAGAAATTAACCGTTTTGCTGAGCGCTGTGCGGTCGGCCCGCAATGCCTAGGGCTGCCACCTCCTGAATATATTCCTGCTAATTGTAATATAAAGTTCATATGTCTTTAATTCTTACACAAAGAATGTAACTTATCTTGAGTTATGGAGGATAAGCTAATCATTTTATTTAAATAGACATAGATAAGTGTTTCCAAAACCAATGATCTTTATGCTTTAATAAGCTGAATTGGATAAAAAATCAGGTGTCAATAAAAAATTAATCGTTTTTCGTCCCCGCAAATGATATCAGATGGAAGTTTTCTTCGTTCATGTAACTTCATCCTTATAAATTTTCCTGTATGGGTTTTTTCTGTATATTGTATTCATTAAGCGAACATTTCGTTTTTAGTAGTATGCATTAAGATATTGAGTTAGTTTCCAAAATAAGCTCTTTAAGGTAATTTTGACCCAACGTGGATGTTGGTGTAACAATTTTGGACCTGGATGGCACCGGATTAAAGACACAAAATTCAAGTTTACAGTATATATATGAAAATAAACTTAAAATACCAAATTAGTTTATTCTTTATTTTTATTCTTTACTTTAATTCTTAATTTAATTTTTTCTTTTTTTTATATATAGTAAACATTGCTAAGTTGCAGGTTTTGCTTCAAGCTTTTTATACTTTATTCAAAGGCTACCCTTACTCCCTACCATAGATCACTTAATTAATAAAGACATTACAATACAATTATTTTCTTACTTTCTTTTTTTTAAAGACAACTCTCGCATTAGGAATAAGTACATCCTGTGTCGCGGGGGACTTTACAAACATACACGAAACGGACACAAAGAACACCCAAACTCGTGGATCACACAAAGTGTCGTCCCATGTGGGGTTTGAACCCACAACACTCGGCGTAGTAGGAAGCGGCGTGGCGACCGTTTAAACCACTACGCCATCCGTGCAGTCCTCTATCCACTATTTATTTTGTTGGACCCAAAAAGGTATTTTATTAAGCAATGAACCACTGAGAGCCTAGATCGTTTAACCACAAATTCATCTCCAGTTTCTAAACTTCTTTGATGTCATTTCTTTACTGTATTAGTTTGTGTTGTGTATTAGATGTTAAATTAAATTTTCATTCAATTCGAGATCCTCAGTTCACGCTGTTCATATAGGCATTTAGAACGAGGCATTGAGTTTTAACAAACTAACTACACATACAAATATATTAAATGAATGATTTTGTAGCATGCGCCAACCCTAGGTTAGTCAGTGTGTACAAACACCGAGCGCCGCTGAATTTGAAAATTTAATCTAGTTGCGTTTTGTTCACGATAATTGGTTTGTTTCCACGCTTAGTTATCTCGGCGGCCGACAGGGGGCGGTGACGCTCCGTGGCGGTTACACCTCTCTGAAAGTGAACAATGTTCTAATCTTACTAACCTTTATGATTTGTTTAAAGGCTTGTGTTGTGAAGTTAACTATGACACTTCTTCATTCATTTGTGAAGAAGAAATAGCACAGCATTATGTTACTTACAATACTTTACCGTGGGAGAGCCATGCTTCGGCACGAATGGCCGGTCCGGAGTGATCCCACGGCCTCACAGAAAACTCGTGTTAAGCAATCTGGTCTTTCGTTGCCTTTCACTGAGTGAGTGAGGTTACCGGAGCCCAAATCCCCCCTCCCGCTAACTCGAGCGGGACTCCAAAGGCACCAACGTACTTGTGCCTTTTGAGTTGCAGATGTCCAGGCGTTAGTTGCTTACCATCAGGTGACCCGTCTGCTCGTTTGCCCCCTTTGATGAGAAAACTCATTGATGATGAGTTTTTATACAACTCATGTATCAAACCGCAGTTATCTTTTGATAAGCGGTTACCATAAGCCTATAAACATTTTAAGGGTCCTATATGAGTTTATTTCTCAGAGCTCCCTCGATCGTACTTCCAAGGAGATATATATATGTTAAGAGTGATATACAAATAATCTGATGACTGCCTCAGTGGTGCAGTGTTACCGTATGCGACTGCTGTGCTGAAGTCACGGGTTCGATGCCCGGGTCGGACCAAATGGTTATATTATCTACAAATATTTGTTTCGGAGTTTAGGTGTAGTCTATGTACGAGTATGTATTGACAAAAAAAGTATATAAGTATTTTATCAGTCAATCTAGCTAGTTAATCTATATAAAAAGCTAAATACTAAATTAACATACACACTTTAAACACACACCACTGCAAAGACCGAATCAAACAGTACCTCCTAACCCTAAATTATGATGAAACAGAGGATCTGATTAAATCACCAGTCATTTGATTTCTAAACCAACCCGCAAATATATCTACACTTATTCCAATCAATATTTACCCACAGTCAAATATTATGCAAGGTATATGTTATTCCCTAACGTTATTATAGGTTCACAATAATACACACACTTGCACTACCTACGACACATCCAACCTTACGAACTTACCCACCTATATTGTCTTTTTATTTTTATTTTCTTTTCTTACTTCCTTCTCTTGTATGTATCATTAAAAATAAATATATATAAACAGCTATCACATTTAAAGCACACCTGAACACATTACAGACGGATGGATGACTCCCATAACACAGGATGTTCCTAGCATGGGGTCATTGATCAATGATTTTGTGTGTATTCTGTTTCTTTTTTTTTCTAAGTGTATCAATAAGGTGAAATACTATGTATGTAAAAATACTGTGTACCTAACTAACCTAAGAAAATTATGTTGTATTAGAAAATTTGTGCTTAATTTGATGTTATTAAATATTATTATTATTATTAGTTTGAAACTAGATGGCGTTGTGTGTCAGATGTTCGAAAAACTATAAACTCTCAGACAATAGCTGTCGTCCGCAGTCTAAACCTTCTTTTGTTAGCAGATATAATTCGAGCACAAATCTGTTGATTGTTCCCTCGCCTGAAAGTATCTTTTACGTTAAAAACCGATAAAGTGTAGGTCGAGTATATTAAGAGGCCTATTGAATTCTGTGAAGTTTTCTTATACTATATTCGGGGCCAACGAAGTGACTGCCGCCGTCAATTAATAGGCAAGAACCATCATTAATAATATAATAATAATATATCTCACACACTCACACACGGCCGTCTGATCCCAAACTAGGCAGAGCCTGTACTGTGGTAACCAGACCGCTGATAAACATACTTATATATTTCTAAATACATACATATTATAGATAAATTACACCCAAACACAGAACAAATGACCGTGCTCATCACACAATATTTGTCCTGGGTGGGAATCGAACCCACGACCTCCGGTTTAGCAGTCAGGGTCACTAACCACTAGACCAACAGGCCCGTCAAATTGCGTTGTTTGTCTTCTAGATACAGAAAGATGTAGATTCTTTTTTTAAGGTTTGAAGTTCGTATCAGGCCGTAAATACCGCAGGCAACCGATACCGGTATGAAGGAACGAGGTGTCATGTACCTTCAACACTAAGGGAGGATCCTCCGACCAGGCAAGGTGATCGTGCCTGGTCGGTTGATATTGGGAAGTTGTATATATGCTAACTGGTGAGAGAATTGCTAATATCGCGATACAGAATTAGTAGTTACTCCGTAGTTCGGTGTGTCTTCGATAGATGGCGCTGTAGTATGTTTCTTTGTTTCACCGTATATGGATGTCGCCACACCGGGAAAAAACGGTATTAAGCAACTGTTACGTTGCAAATCACCGAGTGAGTGAGATTACCGGAGCCTAAACCCCCTGCCCCTCTGGGAGAGGTCTCAAAGGATGGCTATGCACTTGTGACTCTTGAGTTATAGCTGTCCAGGGGCGGCGGTTGTCACTAACCATCAGGTGACACGTCTGTTCTTTGATTGGTTGTCTGCTGATTGATACTGCGAGGCCAATAGTGGAACGGGTTATCGTTTGCGATACGACCTTCAAACCTTCAAGAAAAGAGCGTACTCCTTCCAAAAGGCCGGCAACGCGTTTGTGACTCCTGATTTGCAGACGTTCAATGGCGCCGATGGTCACTTTCCAACAGGTGACCCGTCTGCTCGTCTGCCCCCTCTAACATAAAAAATAATAATAGTAGAAATAACACTATTATGACAAAATACTAGTACCCATGTACCCAACCTTGACACTAAGGTTGATTACGAAATTATTGTTGAAAAACTAGACGATGTTAGAGCAGCAGAAGTCTGAAACATCATTAACTTGAATTGTTTTTTAAATACATAAATAAAAAGGTTTCTTCTTCTTCAGGTCTGGTTCCAAAACCGTCGTGCGAAATGGCGTAAGACAGAAAAATGCTGGGGCCGATCCACGATAATGGCCGAGTATGGGCTGTACGGGGCCATGGTGCGCCACTCCCTGCCTCTCCCGGAGACCATACTCAACAGCGCCAAGGAGAACGACTCCGTCGCGCCCTGGCTACTCGGTGAGTTTGGTGAGACTAATTTTATCACTTACCGCATAAATACGAGTATATTACGTAAACGAAATTATATTTAAAGACAAACGCCGTTAAGTATCATTTCGTTACACGTTTGCACAGATCGCGCAATTGACTGCGGCATTTGCTTGTAAACCTTTAAAAAAAACCTTACACGTCTCACACACGGACGTTTGATCCCAAACTAAGCAGAGCCTGTACTATGGTAACCAGATTACTGATAAACATACCTATATATTTCTAAATACATACATAATATATGTAGATAAATTACACCCAGACACAGAACAAATGACGGTGCTCATCACACAAGTATTTGAACTGAGTGGGAATCAAACACACGATCTCTAGCTTAGCACTTATACTGTACTATTAGATTTACTTAGTTATATATCCCATGGTTATAGTATTATTATTGTAGTTCCATTCATACTTAAGTTAGCAAACACCGTACAAGTTCAGTACAAAGTAGAAGTATTCACTCACAGTACATGTATGCAAAATATCCAGATAATGGGTTAAGTGGTTAAATAATAAAAAACAGAACAAATTCACTTTAGTTAGGAGTAGGATTTTAAAAACAACACCATTTTATTAAGGTAAGTAAGTACTTTAGTATATCGTTGTTTATTGTATTTGTCCCCAAAATGTCTTCCACATTTTAATTGTAAAACTAAAAGTCTTGACTTAGTATCAACAAACTAGATTTTATAAAAAAAGGCTGTGGATCAATAGTGAATGCAGGCTTCCCCATCCAGTTCCGATCAATTCTTCGAATACATTAAAGGGGGACTATGACGGTACGGTAGGTAGTATTGAATTTAGCTAGTGTAAATTATGCATAAAAACAGGATTCGTCTTACAACGCTGCTTGCATAATATACATCACTATGTATTAGAGACTTCATAAATTTCCCTTTAGCTTACAAGTTCTAGTATTTAAATATTAAAAATGGTTCCCACAATAAAAAAAAACGTGTAATAATATAAATTGGCATATTGTCTCTGAAAAATGACCTAATTGTTAAGAATTATAAGGAATAGAAGTGTAAATCAGTAGTCAGTATTCATCAACAGCCTTTAATAGTCCACTGCTGGACTCAGGCCTCTCCTTAGTAAGGAGGTTCTGGCCAGACGGGTTGGTATAGGATTTGTTTTAAGTTTTCCTTCTCTTTCCAGTGATGTTGTCCTGCGTAGTTTGCTCCCTTAGTCGGCTCTTACGACACCCACGGGATGAATAGGGGTGGTGACTTTCCGTATACTTAATCCGTCACCACACAGGTTAGTTGCCTGTTTAATGCACTGATCCTATGGAGAAGAACAGCCAAGAAACTCCAAGGAGTCTGGTTTTCGACATACCCATTTTTTTTAACATTTTTAGTTACATTGCTTACAAAATAAAAAGGATATGTGAGAACAATGTAATATAATGCCCAAGACATATAAACAGATCTTGAACCTTGTGACAGCGCCATAGCCATGTCACAGAGCGTGTTTTGGGCTACTATCTGACCGTGCTGATTTTGTTCAAGAGTCTCGAGCCCTGGCCGACGGGGGGCGCCCGTAGCGGCTCGCCTCGTCCCCCTCGCCCCTCCCCCGACCACCGAGCCCTGGTGAGTCACATAAACATTCATAAAACAGCTGCATAGACATACTAAATGCATATTAGCGCACTAAGTCCCTAATTAGCTCAGGTCTTGAACAAAATCATCACAAATGTGACAAATAATTAGTCAGATGTAACGGTCAAGAATAGGTTCAACTTTATGTAAATGTATCTATGTATGAAGAGATTTAATAGGTGCTTTTGCCCAGCAGATAGACATTCATCATCATCATCAACAGCCTATAACAGTCCACTGCTGGACATAGGACTCTCCTTAGAATTGAGGTTTTGGCCTACTATACAACGCTGGCTGGCAGACAACTTGATATAGGTTTTGTTTCAAATTTTCCTTCTCTCTGCAGTGCTGTTGTCCTGCGTAGTTTGCTCCCTCAGAAGGCATGACATTATAAGTTATAAAAAGAAGTGTGCTAAAACTTAGATCGCTTTTGTCTAGATGAAGTGTTGTAAACGGGTAGACTTCATTATGCCGGTGTGCAAATCGAGCGTCACACGGACAGCAAGAATACGGCTGATACACACACAAAACACAGTTTCTTTCACAATTTTCACAGTCTAACGGATGTCCCGTTAGACTGTCATGTCATCAATGATCTAAGGCTCAAATCTCTACATCCATAGCTTTTAAAAGACTAATAGCAGCCGTTCTCTTGCTGAACCTTGAATGTGTTTATTGCTCAATCTTTAACCTGTACTTAAAAAAAAGCGCTGAATACAAGCCGATAGTCCGTATGATTTTGTGGTCTTGACCATGCGATGGGCCACATACAAAGCATCAACTTATAAAACGAAGCCAACGAGCCTGGTTGCATGGAGCATTGCTGTCGTAAATTTATCAATTAATTCAGGTCCCTCGCCTCGCCTCCCATCTCTCTTAAACAGAACATTTTTGAAAGCACGGCAACATGTAAATACAACTTTATGATGATCAAACACCAACACACACACTTTCACATTTATATTATTAGTTAGGATTCCCATCCCCAAATGGCACTCTCACAAAGATACTCGTACATTATAATTTAAAGACGATATTAATACACCGAGTTGTCTCTTTTTCAATTCCAAAGAGTTTCATTCTAATCATATTTCATCAGACTATATTAAAGTAGGTCGCTAAAGGAGTTTTATTTCAAAACTAATAGTGTGTGCCAAAGAGGTACGAGTGAGAGGCACCGAGAGGACTGAGCCACGACCAAAACAAAGCGACGGATAATTTTTAATCCCAACAACAAGAGATGTTCATTTTTCACTGCGGAAAGCCTCGTAGCTCGCACAAAAATGCTTTTACTCCAAAACAGGCGAATTTGAATTTTATGTCTTTACCATAAGGTTGGTTTACGGGGTAATGATATGTTAGTGTTTTGTATGAAAACAAGAATCTGTTGACAGCTTATGAGGAGGTTATATTCGTTTCAGTGGAATTGTTGAGAATGTGTGTTTGTGTGGAGAGTTTGTTTTGTGTTCGTTATTTGTACTGTATTATCATGATTTAGTGTAATTGTAAGTTGACTTTTACTAGTTAACTATAAGTGTGTGTGGACAACTCACTTCTATAAGACAAACAAATTATATCCTTTGATTTATTTTATTGTATTAAGTCGTGATAATATCTTGTAGCGTCGTAGCTGTCGTAGCATAATGCTACGAGAACTTGACACATTAAAAAACAAACAAGCTACGCCCACACAAACAAACCGACCAACCATTATCCACCGCCTGATTTCAAATAAAGCGCATGATTTGAATTATAAAGACATAAAAACTGAAACGAGATCTAGAGATATGAATTAATAAAGGCTAAGTTCTCCCCTAGAGCCTGCGCGGGGAGGGCAGGCGGCGGTGGAGGGGGCGACGAGGACGGGTGGGCGGGTGTATGGGACGCGCGGAAGGGGGACTATAGCCTCACCGGGGGGCGGCAAGATGGCGGCCGCATTGTCTAAGCGTTGATTAACGTTGATTTAAGGGTTGGCACTGCCGGCTTACATATTAATTATGTACTTAGCTGTGTTCCGGTGGTGTTTTTCTACCTGCCTCTTATGTTTAAAGGTAGGTATGGCTAAGGGTAGGTATACTTTAATGGCGATGACTTAGCCTCCGTTGGTTGGATGGTTGTGTTCATGTTTTGTGTTCACTTTATTTACTGCTTACAGTTGAACATCTTTAAATATAAAAGTATGTTGTTTATTTGGATGTATTTTTATATATCTTTTATATGAATGATGTGTCCTAAATTTATTAAGATTTCTTAATGGAAGAAATTAGGACTTGAATACTGTTAATAAATATGTACAGTAACTTATTAAAGCAATAATAGTTAATAAATTAAAAAACAATAAAATAAAATAAAAATATTTAAAAAAATCATTATCATTAATTAATTGCTACTTTTAAGGGTGCCTTAGTGGTGGATAGTTGGGTATTTTTGACTCAGTGTCACCTGGTCAAAAATTAATATCTTTTTAATTTATTTTTTAATTTTCTGAAAAATTTACAGCCCAGCCCATAAAGATAGCTACGCTAACAAATCCTCACTTATAAAAATAAATCGGATAAATTCTTTTATGAGAAATTATCATTGCAGTTAAAATAATATTAACCTTTCACTCTCTAATAATAAATATAGAACTAACACCACTAAAACGTACTTTACAATTTTTACTCACTAAAGTGTATTTGTTGAAAAAAGTAGAATAAAAACTCCAATGAAGTAAAGACTCATCACTAAACGAATATCTAATCAATTTTATCAATTACCTACTCAACAAAATTGCGCACAAAATTGAATATCAAAGGCATCCGTGCACTCCTCGACTTGGAGTGAGCATCTCTATCATCTCGTACAAATGCTTTTTAATGCATCATGGAATTATGTGGCGATTACCCACTTGCTTTGTGCCCGCCGCTACCACGCAGGGACGACAGCACGTAAGGACGCCACAGAACCATTATCTAAAGTAAAGTGCACAAAAGGATATCTCACGTACATCATGCTATTGTTAAAACTGTTTTATAGCGGCGAAGCAGCGCTGGAGAGGTGCAAATGTGTGGCAAAATGCGCCAAGTTTGCGATGAGGCCTTTTCTCTTTGATGGCTGCTTCAAGTTGATACAACGATTCGTTATTGACTAGGATATCTTGCTTGAAAGAAAAGCAATTATGTGTCGACTTTGCTGTTCTGCAAGGTTAAAATTGCTTCTTGTTGTTTCTTGATAACGGATTAAGAATAGGGAGGGTCACCGCCCCTATTCATCTGCTAAGAGCCGACTAAGGGAGCAAACCAAGCAAGACAACAGCACTGCAAAGAGAAGGAAAACTTGACACAAACCCTCAACCAAACCACCAACCCGTCTGCCCAGCGTGGTATAGTAGGTGAAAACCTCTTTTCTAAGGAGAGGCTTATGTCCAGCAGTGGACTATTAAAGGATGTTGATGATGAGACAAATTTCGACCGCTTTGAATGTCTCGTTTTATTTTCGCCATTGCTTTATGGCATGCATAACTTTTCATCTTTATACTTCATACTGTTTATTAGTTTTAAATTCCTACACTTCTTCTACGTGCATTTCCGTTATTTAATATTTAACCCACTACGTGCATTAAGTGTACCAAATATAATTTCTGCTTCTGTACACATAGAAGTACTGTACGTATTCAACATAAAAGTAGTTTGATTTGTATAAAATCGTACAAAAACCTCTGGCAGAATTTTACTTGAAATTACAATAATAATCCGTTATTCACCGATTATTCGAAACCTCTTCTCTTTTTCTCTTCTTAAGTGGTTCTCTTTTTAAACATGATTAAAATTATAGACCTATACAGTCATCGCAATAACAGGTTACTTGTTTTCAAAAGTAAAATTATTAAAAAAAAAACATTTATAATACGTTAACTGCCTCTGTCGATCTATAACCATATAGTATATATTATGTATAAACTGAAGAAAAAACTCGTGGCCACTATTTTAAATAATCAAATAGAATAATAATATCATGTAAATTGTTTTACAGCACTATTTTGTAGTGCGCTACTGTAAGAATTCAAAGAATAAACTAAAATTAGGGTACAAAAACAGGGAAACTGAAAAATATTTTATTTAGAAAATGAAAGATAACAAAACCTAAGAAATAAATTTATTTTGACAATACATTTATCGAACGTAACGAGGGTAAATTCTACTACGGTAGACTACTACTTGGAGAATTAATAGCTATAAAACACACCGCATCATTCACAAAACACACCACAAATAAAGTTCATCTGGTACACTAGTTTTATTCACCTATTTTGATTACACACCGACTAGTATAAACGCGCCTGTAATCAGATATCAACAGACAAAGATTAAAGTCTGTTGTATTATATTTACTTTTAAATTGAGCACATTATATTGCAATAATTAAATATAACTATAATTTTTTGTATCATTAGTTTTGCTAATTGTCTCTGCAAAAGGCGATTAATGAAAATATTACGTTCCTGAACTCGGGGGAGAAATCAAGCATTGGGGACCATAATTATACTGCAACTCTGCTTAAAGCTCTTTTCTACTATCTTAAGCCTATTGGAAAAGAATAAATGAAGGTATGGGGGGGCAATCCTGGACGGAGGGTTGAGCCAGATTTACGTTACGGATTAAGACATCTTTTAGTCAATTTTAGCAAACTTTTGGCAAAATCTCAATACCTCATCATCAAAACATAACATCGAAGAATTAATTATTAAAATTAAATTACTATTATTTACCAAAAGTTCATTCGCATAATATGATTTCTGCCATTTATGCGCATTTCTGAAGTATTTTTAATTCAACTCCTTCACTCTTAACTTGTAACTTCAAGTTCCAAGTTCCAGAGATCATCCGTACCTTGTTCACAAAATATTCTTAATTAATCTTCGTAGTACTCGAGTGCAAAACAGCAAAGTCCTAAATCAAGTGGATTTACAATGGCACTGTGGACAGTGGCGCCGCGGTGGGAACTACACGCGTTAATGGGTAAAGTTGGGTAATGCGCTCACAAATCACGTTGTATCGGGCACGCCTAATGCCCGGTTAACTTCAGTGGTGATTGATTGGGGTGTGCTCGCTTCGTTAATTGTACATTGACAACTGTGGCTCTGAGTTAGTATGAGAATTGGTGGTGATTAGCTACACAACACGTAATCTTATACTGACAAAGATTTCTCATAATAAATGTTTTTTTTTGCTATGGTAGGAAATAAAGTCGTAAAGATAAAGATACGTTTATATAGTCGGGCAATAATCGACAAAACGGGACTTGGAAGTGTTTATAGCCTCACTGCACACACATACCTCTTGTAATGATATTGTTCAGTTCTTCAGATGTTTTAAATTTAGTTGCGATATGTTCCTTTATTTTTTGGTAGTAGTAAGTAAGTAAGGAGTTTATTATAGATACTCACTAATTAATTGTTTTTCAATTAACGTTATAAATTACTATCAGAAATTTCGATCAAACAACTCTTTACTGTGAGAGAGTAAAGATTTGGCGCATGTGGGCCACGAGGCCTTACAGAAAATCTGTGTTTAGCATTTGTTTCCTTGATTTCACCGAGTGAGTAAAGTTATCGGAGCCCAAATCTCCCATTCTGGGGCATGGGAGTATTCAAAGAACGTCAACTCACCTGTGTTTCCTGAGCTGCATGAGTTGATGACCGGCGTTAATCACTTACTTACAGGTAACCTGAATACTCGTTAGCCCCCCTTAGCATAAAAAAACACCAAAACTATGTACTACCGGTACACTATATTAAATATACAACTTTTCAGTTTCTTACTTACCTGCAGTTTATTTTATTTTATTATGTTTAGAAAACTTATAGCTAGAGAGGACAGTTGGCATATTAATAATAGCTAATGATAGCCAATTACAAGTTTTCATAAATAACTTGGATACCTTAACACCTCGTAATCGTAAAAATTTAAAGTAACTTAATGCTGTACATCTAAAAAACTGGTTGTACATGATCCTTATAATTTTAGTGATACTGGTGGTGAACATCATCATAATAATAATAAAACATATAGTTTTAGGAAGTTTTCTTTTCTTTTTCTTCTGCCTGTCTTCGTAGCTTGTCTGGTACAACTCAGTGCAAGCTGTGGTAAAATTATCTAATGTTGTATTTAAATGAATCCTGCACTATCAATGAACGTAGTTAACAGGCAGCTGTACCTATCCGTTTACTATTGGAAAGAGCTCAAGATTTAATAAACGTTATATAGAGGATCCTAAAAAATATACCAAGGATCTTAAAGATGTTGCTTACAGATTTGGAAAAATGATTTTGGAAACGGCAATAAATACATCCGAAAATAGTTTACGAAGTACTAATTGATTGCAACAATGCAACGGTGCAATTAAGTTTATCTGGAAGTTTACTGAATCGAAATATTTGCAATCTAAATGTTTAAATTGAAAAAGGTTTGTTGGTTGTTGTACTTGTGTATGTTTTGTTAGTTTCGAAACTAATGTGTTCTTTATTGAGACTGCCATTATCATAACCTAGCCTACTTATACGAAACAAACTTGTGACTAAAATCCAAATTTTACTCGTTGTCATCGAACACTCTATCGTAAACTATATTAATAAGTCATATTTTGATAATTTAAACAACACACAAGTCGCAAAACTTGCAAGAGAAATATCATCAGAGCATGTTCAATAATGCTAACATGTATACATACAGCTGTAGAATATAGAAATTCTTGTAAAACAAAATCAAGTGTATCATTGGTTAGAGAGCTGGCATTACCACCTATAGTGCCTATACTTTGTATGTATGCAATATTTTTTTCCTACTCTTCTTCTTCCTTCCCTTCCTATCTACTTTTGATTTTACTATGGTAGAGGAACGGGTGTCGTGTTCCTCCAATAGAAAGGGAGGATCCTCCGGCCAGGCGAGGTGATCATGCCTGGCGGGCCGCGGCCCTACTGTTGACTTTGGGAAGTTGTATATATGCTAATCGGTGAGAGAATTCTTCATATCACGATACAGGATTAGCAATTCTCATTTAGGAGTTACTGCGTAGTTTGGTATGTCTTCGTTAGATGGCGCTGTAGTATGTTTCTGTTTCTTTGTATGTGGGAGTCGCCACACTAAACCCTAAGATACTCAGAGAACTGCAATAGCTTTGTCCTCTATTACGTTAGTGGTACTAAAATTACTGTTGCCAAAATGTTTAAATACGCCCCTGGCTACCAGTTTCTGGGATATACGTGTGATTGCATATATGTATGTCAAAATCAAGCAAACAGGTTAAGTAGTATGCACATCCTCTGATAAAAATTAGACCACAATAATTTAAAACGGAGTGCGTCACCTTTGCACGCTCGACACCAATCACGTACTACCAAGTATTTTAAACAACAAACGAGTATATTACGAGGAATACAAGAATGTAGTATATCCCCACCAGCGGGGCTGGGGTTGAGGGGCGATAAATAACGACTGTGAGATTAGATATTCAGCGCGGAGAGTACTAAAGAACTCGTAAAAATACCGCCAGCACTGATATTAAACCAGGGCTGTGCTTCAGCGTAGCATGTGAATATTTTTGTTATTTATTTGCTTTTAACTACCCTTAACATAGTAAACTATAAATAGCATAGTCGAACTTTTGGCAGAAACCGATACCATTTTATTTTTTTTACTTATACGATCAAACATCAACAGCCTTTAACAGTCCACTGCCGGACCGCTCTCCTTAGAAAGGAGGTTTTAGCCCACTATACCACGCTGGCCAGACGGGTTGGTATAGGGTTTGTGTCAAGTTTTCCTCCTCTCTGCAGTGCTGTTGTCCTTCGTTGTTTTCTCCCTCAGTCGTCTCTTACGACACCCATAGCATGAATAGGGGTGGTGACACTCTGTATTCTTAATCCGTCACCACACGGATACGACGAAACGTTTTCCCAATTGGTACGCTCAGTTAATGGCGCGTTGTCACTTTGTAGTACATACATTTATTTGTTTATTACTTATTTAGCGAAAGTTTTGATAGATTTTTGTTATATGATATCAATGAAATTTACAACAAAAAGATTATAATCTAAAATAGAACTTATTCTAATTTTATTATATGTTAGGAATGAACTAAAGACTAAGAATGAGTCCATCATTTTGAGATGCTGATAATCCGTAACACAAGGATTCCTGTACTTAACTCGGGCACAAGTCTCTCGGAAATCAGGATTAGATTAAGCGGTGATGGCGCTTTTGTGATGAGAAAATAAACACATTTTTATTATTACAATTTTATAATTATCAAAATCAATATTTTTTTTTATTTTTAGTTTCAGACTACTTAAATTTTGGCTGAGAAAATTTAATTGCAGTTTTATAAGTTGTTTTATTGCAAGTAATAAGTTGTTTAATTATTGTGTATGGAAGTAATAATGATATTTATTCATTTAAAATGCTCTAAATGACAATCACGGCGGTTTCAAAACTTGGACTCACCTCTATCCTTGCTGATTTGAAATTAAAAAAAAAGAATGTTCTACTAAATCATGTCGCCTTTTAAACAACATAATTAAAATACAGTTTTCCACGTTCGACATCTTACAGACACGGCGACAAGTTTGCCACAATAGTAGTAGAAAAGTCACTACTGAATCTGAGACCTACATAAATAATATCGTCAAAACTCGGTCTTTGTGAGAAATTTCAATGTATAACGCAATAAATCAAAATGATTACCCTGCATAGAGCAGGCATCAAACCTGCACGTCTTACGCATTCATAATGTGAGCATATATTAGCAATCCGGGAATATCGGAGTGCTTGCCGTCTGTCATGGGAGGATGCTGTGTGGCGCACGTCACTCATTAACATTTTATGTGTCGGCGCTCAGACCGACTGGTGGTTTACGAGCGACCCACCCCTGCACAAGGGCTGGCACTAGCTGCATGTTGTTAAATTGTAAACATACTGCAAATAAATAACAACGATATGCTAATAAAGATTTGTGACGTACTCGTACACAACATGAAAGTATAAAGACATTTTGTTTTTTATCAAACACAAAACGCAGGCTGCGATAAGGCCGCCCATTGTATCACTGTTTTTTTTGTATGTATCATCGCATGTATCCTAATTATGGTGTGCAATAAAGAGTACCTACCTATCTGTCTATCTAAAACGTAATCTTCTGTACTTGACTGTAGCTAAACATTTTAATATTTATCAAAACGAATAATGTAAATGCGATTTCGAGTTTGATAACTTATTCATCATCATCATCATCAGCCTATCGCAGTCCACTGCTGGACATAGGCCTCTCCCATTGCACGCCACTTATATAGATTTCGGGCTTCTCGCATCCAGCTCCTGCCAGCCATCTTGCGCAAATCGTCACTCCACCTGACCTGTGGGCGTCCTACACTACGTTTGCCGAGACGTGGTCTCCACTCAAGAACTCGTTTTCTCCAACGGTTGTCGGTTCTGCGGCTAATATGGCCAGCCCACTGCCACAACTTATTATAAACGGGATATCTACCATGTTTATTTTAAAGCAATCAGTTTCTGATATTTCGGCACTGTTGCAAGCGCCGTGATCACGGACATTCCGTGTCTGGATGTCATTTATCATAATATATACTTATATGTATTTGGAAATTATAAAGTGCGTTTATCAGCAATCTGGTTACCATTCTACAGTCTCTCTCTCTAGTTTGAGACAAGACATTGGATAGTTCGGTAATAAGTTTTACTTAATTTGTTTAGTGAGATGAATTAGCAAATATATTTATATAATATTTTATATATACATGGCGTAAGGGACATCGTAACGAATATTGAAATAGTGCATTCAGACCATGATTCTGAGTTGAAAATTATTAAAATTTTCTGGAGGAAAATTCATATTTTTTTTTAACAATTTTCAATTGTTTTTGGTTAAAAATGATATCACAATGAGTAAACAGAACATTATACAGAAAACAAATTAATAAATACCGCATACAGTCAAAAATTGCAATGTAATTAATCAAACAACCGAAGCCCGCGGGTCCCTTACACCCTTTATTTTATAAATAATCATAAATGTACGAGGGGTGATCAATAAGTAATGATAATCGAGTATTTCTAGAACGCACAAAAACCCAAATTATTTTTTTTCTGCTTGCTTATATATCCACTACTTCAGTTTCAAAAAAATGTATAAATAGGACACCATTACCGGGAGATACATTCATTTGAATACGAACTGTCGAAGAGAAAACATCAAAATGGAGAAAAATTAAATAAGAGCTGTCATCAAGTACCTCTGCCTGAAAAAAATGTCTACCAAAGACATACACAGCGACCTAGAGGAAACATTGGGGGAGTCTGCTCCTCCATATTCCACAGTCGCACGCTGGGCAAAGGAATTTAAGCTGGGCAGAACCTCCACTGAAGATGAACATCGCGAGGGACGCCCTTCCACGTCCCTTACTGGAGAAAACGTCAAAAAAGTGGAAGATATCGTGTTGGCCGATCAAAGGGTGACCGTAAGGCATGTAGCTGAGGTCACAGGGATCTCCTATGGCAGCGTTCAAAAAATCATTGTCAACAAAATGCATATGAAAAAGGTCTCTGCGCGTTGGGTACCGAGAATGTTAACCGACGAGCAAAAAAAGAAACGAGTCGACATTTCGAGGGTGAATCTTCAAAAGTTCCAGGCCGATAAAGAATTTTTTTTGTCGCGTTTTGTGACCATGGACGAGACCTGGATCCACCACTTTGATCCCGAAACCAAACAACAATCAATGACTTGGAAACGAGCTTCCTCAGCAACGCCGAAGCAATTCACAGTGTCAAGTTCAGCGGGAAAGGTTATGGCGTCTGTTTTCTGGGATGCAGAAGGAATTATTATGGTGGAATATTTGGAAAAGGGGGCCACTATAACAGGCTCTTACTACGCAGGCCAAATAAGAAGATTGCAAGAAGCTATTAAGTCAAAAAGACGCGGTAAACTGCGCGCTGGAGTGCTGTTTCACCAAGACAATGCCCCGGCTCACAAAGCCGCAGTTGCGATGGCTGCCATTGAAGAAACGGGGTTCGAACTGCTCGAACACCCTCCCTATTCGCCAGATCTAGCTCCCAGTGACTTCTACCTCTTTCCTCGGCTCAAAGAACACCTCCGGGGCAACAAATTTGAGGACAATAGTGAAGTGATGGCCGCAGTAGAGGCATTTTGGGAGGGTCAAGACAAAGAATTTTTTTCTAAGGGAATTAAGAAGAAATTAAGAATGGGCTTAGAAAAAAGATACACTAAATGTATTAACTTGCAAGGAGACTATGTTGAAAAATAAAATACTTTTTTTAATCTAATAGTTCTGTTTCATATTGATTATCATTACTTATTGATCACCCCTCGTACCTTTCTGAAACTACTTAATTATTTATAGTTATAATTGATACAAAATTTAATTGACCAATCGTGATGGTGGTTCCTAAACTAATACAGGCTTTAGAACGACGTCGCCCGGGTTCCATTTTGCTAAATGTTACTATGGCAAGAACTTCCATAAGTTTTTAAAGTTCAGTTGCGTGAACGACTAGTTAACGATGTATAGACGGACAGACAACCGCCACAATTGAAATAAACCTTTAAGAATTACTAGTAGTACTAGTACTGGCTAATGTTAAATTTACATCTCCAAGCTACCTCACACTCAAGTCTACCGTTTTCTTGTACAGGTATGCACAGAAAATCTATTGAGGCGTCGCGTCACCTCAAGGAATCAGGTTCGGAGCGCGAGGGGTCAGAAGCGGAGCCCGAGCGCGCCTCCTCCGCCTCACCACACCACCACGACAACCATGATAATCAGGTGAGAGTCGATAGAATATTGCTGAATATGATTTCACTGTAAGATGTTACCATGAGTGTACCAGACTTCGTGTTTCTGATAGAACGGACACAGACTTAAGCAAAGAAGCAAGCACATATTATTTTTTAAGAGAATTGTAGATACCTTCACGAGTCTGTGACTTAGATACTACGACGTTTGTGAGTTATCTTATGACAATTGTTGGAGATATTTTTCGTAATATTCAACTTGTGTTGCTATGACCCAGTACCCTGACTGGCACTGCAATAAAACTATGATATTTATTCCCATTAACAGACAGCATAACATCAAATCCTTTTATCAACCATATTTCATAAGATTATTAGTCAAGACGTTCTAAAAATGTTACTAATTCAAACTTTGATCAGCACTGTATACCCTTGATCACCAAATAAATATTATTATCATTATTTTGACATTCCAGGCTCAAAGTTCTCCAGCAAGTTCAACTACGGCCTCATCATCAGCCAAAGGTCGCGCGTCCCCGGAGCCGGGCCCTATGTATGAGGATGCTGAAGCTTTCCGCAATAACAGCATCGCTTGCCTTCGCGCCAAGGCCCAGGAACACCAGGCGCGGCTACTCAATAATAATCTGTTACTGCAGGTAGGAAAGCCATGACTTGATTAAATGTAACAAAACTAGCCAAATTCTCTTGAATACTGAGCAGAGTAACTGAAGATTCTTTTGAGTTTTGGAAAGTACAGCATCATCTTATGATATGCAAAATTCAATCTATACTCTTAAACGATGAATTTGAATAATTCTTTGGAGTATTATTCAAGAAGTTTATAAAGGCTGTGCAGCACCACATTACGCCTACGAATTTTGGTAGGTCAGGAGAATTGTGATCATGACGAACTTGTAATAGTACTTGTAATGGAAGTGTATGTTTGTACTCCAGGTGCGAGGGGTCCCGCGGCCCAGCAGCGCGGACGAGGAGGGCCCGGCCGACATCGACGTGGGCACGGAGGCGCCGCCGCCCGCACACCTCTACTGACGCGGCCCCGCACACACACAAACACACACACTGTAATTATGTACATTACTAGCTGTCCAGTCGAGTGCAATACCATAGTTAAGTATTTATCTTCGTAGCCTCTTAGTGTATAAAGTTCCAGCACCTAGATGTAACGTGGTACCAGACAGCGACTTAGTGATCGCATCAATAATGGCTTAGTTTTTTTGTAGCACATGAACCATGTCTATCTCACATTTTGAATTGGTATTATTTTTAAGTTTAACGTTTTTGTTATGGAATTACCTGGAAAACTCATTAAATTTTCACGTAAACCAAAAAATGTATCTATACTAGAACTTATAATTTTGGTTTCAGTTCTGTGCTATCTAAAATATATTTTTTAACGGTTTTATAGCTTTACTATTTCTAAAATCAGGTTAACAGGACTGTATTTGATTTTGACAAAAAGTTATGAAAATCGCTTTGATGTACAGGATTCCACAACTTCTCCATTTTAAGTTTAAATTCTCAGTCTTCTGTCTCGTCACGTCTAAATGCATTTAAAGACCTACAATTATCCAGTGACGAAATAAGTGAGGCATAACCATTAATTAAGTCAGAATTTTGAAGTTTGGTCTCTTACCAACAACGCTGTCGTTGACTTGCTGTCTCGTATCACATAAAATATTGTATAATGACTTCTTATTATAACTTAGACATTAAATTGTGCCCGTAACTGTGTAAGTAAATTAATTTGGAGGCAAGGAAAAGACTATGTAAATCGAACTAGTTGTAATTGTAAAGTATTGATTTAACCAACGGTCTAAACTATTGTTGATTCAAATATTTTCGGCCATGATGTCTCCTCATCTGTGTACTTAAAATTTAAGCAAAGATATTTATTTGTGAACGGTACAGGGCCGTGGGCTATTGTTAAGTGTGTAGGCATTTATAATAAATATTAAAACTTAGGTACTTCTGAGATACAAGATGTAGAATTGTTTATATAATTTTATTTTAGTTGGTTGCTGTACTTTAATCAGTTTGTATTGATATATAAATAATAAAGTTTTGATCTAATGACATCCATCATACTAGGTACTTACGTATGAACAGAATGCCTTGTAAATAATGATCCAAATATGCGGCCCTGTATTAGTGTACCTACTGGTTACAACGAATATAATTAACTGTTTATCAGTAACCTTAACACATATATTGCATGCAATAATTGGTGTATGTGTACAATCTACTTATAGGAATCGTACAAGTACACTAAGTGTACCTTCATAACAGCAAACATCTCACTGTAACGAAAAATAACAATCTAATATACCTACATTATAATTTATACCGTAGATATTATGATTTTTTCACCCTAATTACATCGATTCTTGATTCGTATTATTGAATACTTCACTTACTAATAAGTACTGCGACACATACAGCTATTTATTTATAGATTTATATGTATTCACAGTTTTAAATATTCTTTTTAGTCCAAATGATTTCTAAGTGTTATCGATTGCTATGTTAACAGTTTAGATCTATTAAAAATATGATACAGAAAATTACTTACTTAATCGATAACTTTTTCTGTTGATAAATATTTTTAGTCGAGTTTCTCACATCGATTAGACGTATTTGAATATTTTTTGGCTACTCTGGTTAGGTAAAAAATTTTCCACTCCTCATATCCCAATTAAAATCGAAGACACATCGAAAACATTCCAGAAAAGAGTATATAAGTATATATTTTTGGCAATTTAAATTAAAAGTTGGCCTATTCACGTTTAAAAAAGTTTTCTATTAACGAAAGCCTCTCTTTCACGTATTAACACAAATATGTCTATTGATTTAAACACAACTGTATTTATTTTAAAAGTATTTGGCCTTTATCGAATATAGAAATAAGTTTGATGATAAATTGTCTAAAAATTAACATTTGATGTTCGACTACAGACCAGAGAGAAATAGTTACTAAATCTGTGGTCGATTCAAGTTCGTCTGATTAAACCATAGAGTTCATCAATTACATTTAAAAAAAAAAGCATTAAATTGCTTGAATAAAGCAGTTGGTTGTATGATTTCAGTATGATTTTTAAGTGATTTCGTCACATTGACGTAACTACTAAGCTTCGTTAAAGTAGCACCCAATAATTATGGTTTGTCTAATTAAGTTATAAGTGTAATTAGCATGATAATGTACCCGTACTTAAACCATAGATCTGTAATATATTTATTGAAATTAAACAAATAAAGCGACTTAAGTAATGTGGGACTTCATGATTGACGTTATTCCGATGAATAAACAACATGTATAAATTATTTATTTCTTTTAATTTATCCATTATCTCCTAATATTGGTAGGTGAGTACATCCAAGTATTGCACTACCACTCATGACCCATTGTAACATTGCTTTTATCTATGGTGTTGCGGAATTGTCTGGTTTATACTTATGTGTACTGTAACGAGCATAAATTCGAGGGTATAGAAGGCCTTACTGAACTCTTCATCAATTGCAACACAGAACGGGTTCACCGCGATGATCGATTGATGTAAAAGACACTCACACTAGGCCCTCTGATGTCCTCACCATCAGTTAATCATTCATCATCAATTACACGTTACTATAAAAAAAACCCAAATCGCTGAAGGAGCCGTAGGTTACTATAATTTCTGCTTTGCTTAGTTTGTCCGTGTAGTGACGGATTAAGAATACGGAATGTCACTACCCCAATTCATCCCGTGGGTGTCGTAAGAGCCGACCAAGAGCGCAAAACAATGCAGAACACCAGCACTGCAAAAAGAAGAAAAACTTGACACACACCCTATACCAGCCCGTCTGGCCAGCGTGGTATAAAACCTCCTTTCTAAGGAGAGGCTTATGTCCAGCAGTGGACTGATATATGTATTAGTTTGAAACTAGATGGCGTCGTGTGTCAGATGTCGGAAAATAGTATTATTATTATTAAATTTCGTCAATTTCACCAGAATCTAATCCTGATCTGATGACAAGTGGACAAGACAGTTCACACATTCAAACAGAAAAGAATTTTTCGAATCGAATAATCATGGAATTATAAGCATGCTCCTTCTTTTAAAGTCGTTTAAAAAGGGTTGTAGATACAAATAAAACAACACCAAGTTGGCAACACAAAGCCATAAATAGCCTTTAATAAATAAGTGGAGCGGCGACTATGTAAAAAATCACTTAACATTAATTTATAAGTTCACTTACATTACTTAGTTGACTACAAATACATAGATTACATTTTTTTATCGAATATTGGCATTTTAAAACCAGAAAAGGAATTTCTAGACACGCATTTTATATCCAAACACTGTCGGTTTTTTTATTTTTTTACTAGCTGAGACCCGCGGTGTTACCCGCATTTGTTGTTATAACCGCGGGCAAAGCCGCAGGGCGAAGCTAGTCTAAAAAAGTAGCCTAAGTTACTCCTTATGTCATCAGCTATCTGCCAGTGAAAGTCCCGTCGAAATCGGTCCAGCCGTTCCAGAGATTACCCGGAACAAACAGACAGACCGACAGACAGACAGACAAAAATTGAAAAAAATGTTATTTTGGCATACGTACCGTGTAAACATACATATGCATTTAGTAGAAAGCGGTTATTTTAATATTACAAACAGACACTCCAATTTTATTTATTTGTATAGATGAACGAGCACTCTTCTTGTTTATGGTTAAATAGATTCCATAGTGTACTATTTATTTTAGTTTAGTTTCGAACCATTCGTGTTTGGACCTAAATTCACGAGCTGCACATGTCAATATTCTTCTATACATATAAAAAGTAAAAAGCATTGAGTTCATACGCTGCCTGGCGAGATTAAACAGTAACATTCAAAAATACATACAAAAATTGTTTTTTTTTTATATTTCATTATTAAAAAGGCATTTCTCCGTAAGACACTTGTCGGACGATTACATTTTCATATTGTTCATACGAACACCTTTTTTTATACATAACAATAAAAGTTATAAAATAATTAAAACAGTAGAAAATTTTATTCTAAAGTATCAAAATTTTTTGAGGTAACTGTTGACACAATTATAAAAATTACTAAAAAAATGAGCATTTTTTACAAAGAGTTTCTAAAGGATATCAAATATGCACACGCATAACGGAGACTTCACTGCAATGAGAATTTACGTTAAAATGGTTTTGTAAAACCGTTTTAAATTCTGTATAGTGGTAATAATTGAAGTCTTTTAACTTCCTTCAAAACATGTTGGTGACATGACGATTTTTATCAGACAATGGTGGTAGACAACTCTCTAAACTAAACTAAAAATCCCCAAAAAATTTTTAGTCCTGCCAAATTTGACAGGACGAAACAAATTTTTAGTGATTTTTAGTTTAGTTAAGAGAGTTTTCGAACAACAGAATTAGTACCAATATACATATAAACTTCAACCATATTCGATTTCAATTAAACTCAATTATGAAGGGGCTCTTTTATATTAAAACAAACATTTTTTACTAAAATATATACCCAAAATCGGGGAATCAGTTATCACGGGATTATTTATTATAATTTCACATATAATAAATTTTATATAATCATTTTTTATAAATACATCGATTGACTGAAAAGTCAAAAACTTTACTTTAATTTTATAAGGGTCAAAACAGTACGTTCTTTATAATAAGTACCTTGCACCTTAACTAGTATATATCTTCGATAAACAATGTACAACAACTATAGCGGTTTTAAATACATAATCTTCACCTTTAAATAGGCCCGACGTTTCGACCAGGTTGCACTGGCCGTGGTCAGAGTACACAATAATTCCCACAAACATAAATGTATAAACGTAAAAAGCTATAAATTACATAGAAAAGGCACCGATATTACATGTTAATGTAGACGGTCTTTGACTAGCCGGTGTTGTATTTGAAACATTTATCTATGTAAAAAAAACTTTTGTGATTTTTTTTGTATTGTTACCAAGATTTGATTTAAAAAAAAATCGGTGTCTGTAAAGTCGGTTTACTGACGATAGTTGAACGTGACAACGTCATAAGAAAATACTGATGGAATGGTTGCATTTTTCAAAAATGTATTATTGTATACGAGTAGCAGCTGTCCACGCGGACGCATCGCTCACTCAAGTAGGAGAGAGACAGATGTCGAACGCTGCCGAACGCGGAGGCCGATTGTGCCTCTTTGTCGCTCGTTCCGCGCTCTCGCTTGCACTTCGCGCCTTAAATGGAACGCCTCAGAGCGAGGTAACGCCGCATGAGTCATGTTTTTTCGTGCGTGCAGTCGGCTCCATCGAATTATAAGACGTTGTCATGTCAAAATATGTCCTAATTTAATTGCAACAACAACATTACATATATAACTCTGTACCCAGTAGACAGGCACACTTACTCCACAGTAACATAACATATCCACTACGCACAAGGTACATCATTCTGTACTCTGCTGTAGACATTTAATTCTTTATGCACAAGTATGAGTTGTACAATGGCGGACTTAATGCCACACGCATTTTCTCTAAGTCTACATTAGCACAAGTACTTTTTATAAACATTTGTAAGGCGCAAAATTTATCACTTCTATTTATTTTTTTGGCAAATTTATAAATGTATATTTTTGTTTATATTTTAAACACTACGTCAATAACAATTTTATACTAAATCTAACCTCTGTTGGACACTAGTTTTAATGCTTTTTGTTTACAGAAGATGGATTTACTGCATAATAGCATTTCCATGCAGCTACACTCGTCAATGCCAACGTCAAACAAATTGCTAAGCCATTTTTTTCATGAAAGTTGTATAAAATACAAAATTTCATAATAATCAGTTGGGTAACACAAACAAACTTAAACTCACACAGTTAAAATGACGAGTATAATCTTAATAAAAGACATTCAAGACAAGTAATATAAGTCTAAAATAGCCATAGACAATGAACAACACTCTGTGGTCAAGTAGTCAAGGTCAGACAGTAACTATAGTCTATTCGCTTTAAGAAAATAGTGACGTTTCGTGTCAAGCTTTGATGCATCACATTTTCTAAACGCGAATAGACTACAGTCCACAACACTAACGCATATGTCGGCTTTGCGCGTTGCCTGCGTCGCATACATCGGAAAAGACCACCTCACCATTGATGTAAATCTCCCAACGGATCCGAAAAAAGACGTGCTTCCCCCATACACACATTTGGGGCTAATCCCTCTCATACGCCCACTACTGTAACTTCTGTACACCAGGACCAACAGCACTGACCCACAAACACACCGAGTTATGACACTCGGGAAGTCCCAGGAAAAGATAAACTGCCCAGGAACCCGTAACGTTAACATCAGAAGTGATTTGAAGGAGTTGGACAGAAGGAAAACTTGAAACAAACCCTATACCAACCCGTCTGGCCAGCGTGGTATAGTAGGCCAAAACCTCCTTTCTAAGGAGAGGCTTATGTCCAGCAGTGGACTAGTATAGGCTGTTGATGTGTGGACATATAATATATCCGAAGAGATGGAATAAACAGGAGATTTACACATATAAGTAAAACCATAATCCTTTATAAATAGTCAACCTTTGAATTGACGATCTAGTTTGGTTAAAAAAAGTTGGCACTTTAGTACTTATACAAATAAATATGAGCCAATAGCAAAAAACTTTCTTGAGCATTATTTTATAATTATAAAAATAAATATGGTTGTACTTATGTATGTGTAAACCTGACTAGACGAATTGCGTATACGTAACTAGTTCAGATCATCACTTGACATCAATGAGACAGGTCGCTTTACCCCTTGATCAAGAATATAATATATCTCACACACGGCCGTCTGATCCCAAACTAGGCAGAACCTGTACTATGGTAACCAGACTGCTGATAAACATACTTATATATTTTTAAATAGATACATATTATAGATAAACTATACCCAGACACAGAACAAATGACCGTGCTCATCACACAATATTTTTCTTGGGTGGGAATCGAACCCACGACCTCCGGTTTAGCAGTCAGGGTCACTAACCACTAGACCAACAGGCCTGTCGAATCCTGGCGAAATCGAAACATGCGTGACTGCAACGGCCTTTTAAGTAGTAAGCTACTTTTAGAGTATAGAAGAAGTTGAGTTCCTTAGCAGTCCTGTTAGAAAGTTATAAGCGAGCAATGTAATAAGGTCTATACTAAAATTATTGACGGGCCTGTTGGTCTAGTGGTTAGTGACCCTGACTGCTAAACCGGAGGTCGTGGGTTCGATTCCCACCCAGGACAAATATTGTGTGATGAGCACGGTCATTTGTTCTGTGTCTGGGTATAGTTTATCTATAATATGTATCTATTTAAAAATATATAAGTATGTTTATCAGCAGTCTGGTTACCATAGTACAGGCTCTGCCTAGTTTGGGATCAGACGGCCGTGTGTGAGATATATTATTATTATTATTTTCTCGCTGTAGTTGCGGTCATATCACATCAAAGCAAAATAGCATTGGTGTTTAAGACCGTTTGTTTTATGACCGAGTGAAGAATTTTACTGAATTCTAATCAATATTGGATGAAAGCTGAACGTTAGTAATTTTATAACTAATTTCATAGATTGAGGCTACGCAATTCACTTTTAATCACTATCGACCTTAGTATAAATGGTTAACAACAATTTTTTGCATTTTTTGTACGTTGCACAATATTATTCTATTAAAAAACTAGATGTCTAGTGTACACAACAGGGATATTACAGTTAATTATTAAACACTTAGATTATACGTGACCTATACTAGCAAGAACATTTAGTAAACAAGGCCTCTCGCACAAGACACAAGCTACACAATATTTAAATTAGCGCCATCTGTTAAACGTGGTTAAAATCGTTTGAATATCAAAACTTCTTATCAAAAATTAAGAATTTTCACTTATAAAGGTGTATGTTTAATTACATTTTGTGTAAAAATGAGGTAGAATTGAACCACAATTTAACATAATGAACAACGTAGAGATTCAATAATGTAAACTGGTCATAATGACGTCACAAGGTTATAGTGACGTCACGCCGTGTGTCCTTAGTAGGAAAGCCGTAAAATCATAATCCCATACGATAAATCATATGATTTATAAATATCATCTGTGGCAGATTTACAAAACCACTGCTACTTAATTATTATCATTCGTCGTGATCTGAGATGAAAAGAATTTTGATTAATTTTAATGCGATTTATATTTGTCTATGACGAAATCACAATCACATTTAAAATCACTGTGAAAAAACCAATCATTTCATCAAAAGAATATGATTTAAAAATACCAATAATTTCCATGTCTAGTCCTTAGCTGGCTTGGTGATCTGTTTCGGTGTGTAAGAAATATAGATCGCTGTGGCTTCGAATGGTTTTGGTGATCAAATTATTACAATTACACATTTAATGTTAAAATGAACACTTACCTATTATTATACGACTATTAAGTACGCCTTAAAGAAGCCACAAAGATAATAATTAAACATATTTGAACTTTATATTATAAACACGAGTTGATGTCTCGATTTATTTATAATTTAGGGAATCAACGGGAGCAGGTTTTACATACTTTTTATTTTCTCTGACGTTTCGACCAGATTGGACCGGCCGTGGTCACAAGCTGACTCGTTAATTCCCGTACGGATGCAGACCAAGCTAATGTGAATGTGCTTTAAAAACCTACTTGAATAAACCTGCCAGCCTGAATGTCCAGCGACGGAACCATTTTCTTTAATTATGTTTCAAGTATTTTAGATACCCTACCATCTAAGCTAATTGCTCGTGGAGAGGGTTCATATTGAGTTTACTAACGGCTGTTAACGGTACAGTACTAGCCCCGACCAAGTCTTACTTATTACGATACCGATGATGAAATTAATAAAAGGTTTAATACCAACACACCTTTCTGTAAACCCTTTGTTATAGATTTCAGAAGTCTTCATAAGTTCATAACTGCTCAGGTACGTTCTCTTGTGGAAGAGTTTAGTAGTAACTCTTGCTGGCCCCCTCCATGTCCTCAGCACTCTTCAGCATCAGGTAGTAACTGTACACACACAGTATGCAGTAGGAGATAACTCCTGTAAAATGAAAAAAGACACTTAAGTTTTTCCTTGCGATCAGAAACAGAACACATAGGTTGAATATTTAAATCTTCTAAATTGCATTTAGGATAAACGCAATCAGAATTCTCATCTACAATTTTTCGCTACCTATATCTAAAAATTTTGATGTGTTACGTTTGCGTCTCCCTTTCCTGCAATCTCTGGAAGTGATTTCATGAAAAGGGACGGAAATGTGTAACAGGAAGTCGGAGAAGCAAGCGCTATTTGATTAGACCAATGAGCGCGCCCAGTGCTGCAGTGTCCGTCAGATGGTAGATGATACACATCATATGCCAGTACTGTGAGGCACACTCGGTGAACGGTGAATAATACTGGATGTGAAATTGCATTTATTATACAAAGTACATAGGTATAACCCAGCTTGAAGGAAGTTGAGACGTTTCATTTTCATTGCTTCGAGTCCTCGTCATAACACTAGTTAAATTGAATGTAGGGGTGAAATATAGTGACTTCCTTTCTAGGGTATACCTGGTTCCCCGGCTATTAGTACCCGAGACGGCGTGCGGTTTTAGTCGGTTCGAGTGCGACATGCCACCGATAGGTGGTATCCGTGGGGATTTCCGCACGGCAAAAAAAAAAAAAAGGGGTGAGATATAGAGATTACCAATATATTTACAATAGTTTTTACATTTAACCCAGATTAGCCTACTGTCCCATATGTCTGCAATGCACTTTTAGATATACTTTTCAATTTAATATTTATAAAATGGATAATATATTATAACTGCACCTTTTTAATTTTTATTTCAATAGCACATTAGCTTGTCACTACAAATCCATTTAATATATTCTGTTAATATGTGCGCAAGTTGAATTCTTTTTTATATCTACCGACAGTAGGCTTATCTGGGTTAATAAATAAGTAGCTATGATAACTCACCAAAGAAGACGAGCCCCTCGAGGAATGAGAGGAAGATCTCAGAGCCGGAGCCAGACAGTCCGTGCGTGAAACTCATCACGATCACGCACAGCAGCGCAGCCGACATCAGCACTGACATCAACACTACCCACGCCAGAACACCACCGGACCAACGCTAAGAAGAGAAGAGGAAACAATTACTGACTGCAGTTTAAGCTGTGGGTAAAGGCAACCTAGATGTGAATAGGAGTCTTGAGAGATCCTTCAATTATTAAAAGTGGTCGTTCCTGGTCTACCCGGCCAACAGTTGATGTAAAAAAGTTGTATTACTAATCAGCGCAAGAACTGTTATTGCGCGAGACAGGATTAATAGTACTAAGTAGTTCTGTTTGCCTCCGATAGATGTCGTTGACGTACGTTTTTTTTGCTTTATCTAAAAGTCGCCACAGAGAAGTCACACCGTACTCAAGACTTCCGTTATTCAACACAACGCCATTCTTGGAGTAGAGAATGGTATTGGTGACACCACTGTGGTGATTATTATCGGTTTATAAATACTTATAATAAATGTCAGTATCTGGATGTGCCTATTTATTGCCATACTGACGATCACACTGACGATCGGATGGCGTAGTGGTTTGTGTACTGCTATTCCAAAGGTCCCGGGTTCGTATCCCGCTCAAGTGAAACATTTGTGTGCATGAATATTTAATGTTTGATGTTTGATTTGATCTGGGTGTTTCTATGTATAATATGTATGTATTTACAAAAAAAAAAGTATATATGTATTTATATCAGTTGTCTAGTACCCATAGTACAAGCTGTGCTTAGTTTGGAACTAGATGGCGTTGTGTGAATGTGGTACAATAATATATACTATATACTTGTAAAATAAAGAAGAAAATGCTAGATAAAATACAAAACAAATAAAAAGATATAGAAAAGTCAAGTCACAAATTTAATTTAATGATTTCAATGATAAAACTAAACTTTAGTAAGAAAGGCCAGAACCTCCTTTCTAAGGAGAGACCTATGTCCAGCAGTGGACTGTTTAAGGCTGATGACCAGCGCCTAATATTTTTTGGCATTGCAAATATTCAAATTAAAGATCAACGACCTTTAACGTCTATTTTAAATTCATTGCAAAGTAACACTTACACCAGACGTGTCTGAATTAGAAATGAGACCCTAAAACTCTCCTACGCATTAGAGAGCTTTTAAAAAGAAAGAGACACTAAACTGGTTGGTCTCGGTCAGTATTGACCATGATTTATGAGTTTATTTATTTTTAGCTTTAATTTAATAATTCAGTATTATTTAAACTGTTATTTATGCATCTTAACGAGTTAACGTACATATAAAACGGAGGCGTATACTTGAGGTAACCGTTGTCGTGTATTTTAAATCTAAATGTAGATTTCTATTCACATATTAATGTAGAGCTAAATATATTGAAATAATGGCATTTTTCGCATCGTTGCCTCTATTTATATATTTACACGCTTTATATTAGCTTCACTTGTATGTTTGTTTGTATGTTTTTAACAGACTCCTTTGGGCGTGATTTTGACTGACTTTAAACGGTCAGAATTCGTTCAAACTTTGTAGATAAATCGAGGACTGATGACAATACACTAATTTAAAAGAAAAATTAAAAAAATATAAAAATATTTATTAAAATTTATTTTCTATTTTTTAGTTTGGTTTTCTATAAAAGCGTGTTCTTTAGTTTTTTTAAACTATTTTTTTTAATATATATTTTTTTAAATTTATTTTCAAAAGCAGTTTTAAGACAAGTCCTGCCTTAGGAATATCGTGTCGCGGGGGACTTTACAAACATACATGAAACGGACACAAATAACACCCAGACTCCGAACAACAATTTGTGGATCACACAAAGTGTCGTCCCATGTGGGGATCGGACCCACAACACTCAGCGTAGTAGTAAGCGGCGTGGAGACCGCATAAACCACTAACGCCATCCGTGCAGTTTAAACGCGAGAATCTAAAAAAAAAAACGATTCTGGATTGATAGTCTGATGATTGCCAAGGGAGTACTTCTTTCCATCTTAGTAGCAGTACTGTTTTCCTCATAGAAAACAACATGGGTAGAGCTATTGTTTTATATTATTTATTTTAAACTTTATGCACTTTTGTACATTGGTGGACACCCGACGGATACCCAGGGCATTCTCATCCAGTCAACCTTTGGGTGATGTAGAAATCTTGTAAGGTAGGTGCATAGAGGTTATATATTATGTTATCAATGAATATACACGAGGGGTGTGAGGGGCGAACCACCATCTTTCGCCCCAAGCCAACCTCACCTGCCCGCGGTGCATCCTGCTGAACGACGAACGAGGCTCTGGCGACCGACCGATGGCGGTATATCCATCCCAATAGGCGTTGCTAAATACAACAGGCCGGTGACGGGCAGCAGCGTTACCGGTGCGACAAGCTACGCCCTGCGATCGCCAACCCGCCTGCCCAGCGTGGCGATTATGGGCAAACCCCTCCCATGCAGACGCAACAAAGGCCACGGCCCCCAGTTCCCGGCGGCCCCGCTATTCCTGGTCATGGTGGCGACCACGGTAAAGGCGGGGCAGGGGGTGCGAAGAATCTCCGGGCTACGGGAGGCCACCACAACCGACTGACCCTGGCTACGTACAACGGACGCACGCTACGGCTAGACTCGCATCTGGCGCAACTTGAGGTGGAACTTGGGAAGATTAGGTGGCATATCCTAGGGCTATGTGAAGTCCGAAGAGAGGGGGAGGACACCATAACCCTCGAGTCAGGCCACCTAATGTACTTCCGCGAGGGAGACCAATAATCCCAAGGTGGGGTTGGGTTTCTGGTAAATAAGTCCCTATCTGACAACGTTGTGGAAATTTCCAGTGTGTCGAACAGGGTAGCGTACCTCATTATCAAGCTCACCGAGAGGTATAGCCTCAAGGTTGTGCAAGTGTACGCACCGACCTCGGCACATTCGGACGACGAGGTGGAGGATATGTACGATGACATATCGAGGGCCCTCCACTTCACAACTAAGACCCACTACAACGTTGTTATGGGTGACTTCAACGCTAAAGTGGGAGTACAGAATTGCGGCGAATCGGTAGTAGGATCCCATGGATTTGGAAGCAGGAATCATAGGGGGCAAATGCTGGTCAACTTCCTCGAACGGGAGGGGCTGTTTTTGATGAATTCTTTCTTCAAGAAACAGCCCCAAAGGAAGTGGACGTGGCAAAGCCCCGACGCTATGACTAGAAATGAGATCGATTTCATCATGACGGATAGAAAGCACATATTCAGAGACGTCTCAGTGATCAATAGGTTTAATACCGGTAGTGATCACCGACTTGTCCGGGGCTCTCTGAATATCAACTTTAAGGCGGAACGTGTCTGTTTGATGAAATCCAGGCTCCGACCAACTCGGCTCCAAGCCATGACAGGATCTGAAACGTTCCAGTCAAAACTGGCAAACCGATTTGCTGCCGTGGAAACCACAATCAACGTAAACCAGAACCTCAAAAATGTGGTTCAGATCCTCAGGGAAGAAGGTATGAGATTTTGTGAAATGCAGCGTAAGGGCAGGAAGTCGAAGCTTTCAGAAAGGACCCTAGGGCTGATGAAGAAACGACGTGAAAACCCACCTGTCACTTTGTCGGCAAAACGGACTCTAAACCGAGAGATCAGTAAACTCGTACGACACGACCTCCGGTGCTCCAATACTCTTTCAATTGAAAGAGCGATCGAGCAAAATCGGGGGTCAAGTGTTCGTACAATCTCTTGGAAGAAGCCACCTGACAAAGTTGACTACAGAAAGTGGAGAAGTCGTTGCTTCGAAGCCGGCAGTCCTTTTGGAAGTGGAAAGCTTCTATGGCCGGTTATACGCTTCGCATGCATCTCGACCTGATCCCGAAAATGAGGACTCTAGAGCCACATTAACACGTCACTACACCGAAGACCTGCCAGAAGTTAGCATTGACGAAATCGAGATGGCTCTTGGACAGCTGAAAAATGGAAAAGCCCCTGGAGAGGATGACGTTACAACAGAGCTGCTGAAGGCCGGGGGTAAACCCGTACTAAGGGAGCTCCAAAAGCTCTTCAACGCTGTCCTGTTTGAAGGGAGAACTCCAGAAGCGTGGAGTAGGAGTGTGGTCGTCTTGTTCTTCAAAAAGGGTGACAAGACCAGGTTGAAGAACTATCGACCCATATCCCTTCTAAGCCACGTCTACAAGCTGTTTTCGAGAGTCATCACGAACCGTCGAGATGTCAACGGACTCGACGAAGACTCGACGAATTCCAACCACCGGAGCAAGCTGGGTTTCGGAGCGGATATGGCACCATAGACCACATCCACACAGTGCGGCAGATTATACAGAAGACCGAAGAATATAATCAGCCCCTGTGACTAGCATTCGTGGACTATGAGAAAGCCTTTGACTCGATCGAGATCTGGTCTGTTCTGGAGTCCCTGCAGCGTTGCCAAGTAGATTGGCGATACATCCAAGTGATGAGATGTCTCTACGAAGCCGCCACCATGTCCGTCCAAGTACAGAATCAGCAAACAAGGCCCGTACCATTGCATCGAGGAGTGAGACAAGGGGACGTTATTTCCCCGAAATTGTTCACAAATGCAATGGAGGACATGTTCAAGACGCTGCACTGGAAAGGGCGTGGCATCAATATCAATGGCGAATACATCTCTCACTTGCGATTTGCAGACGATATCGTCATCATGGCAGAGACGTTGCAGGACCTACAGCAAATGCTGAATGACTTAGCTGACACTTCTGTACGCATCGGCCTACGGATGAACTTGGATAAAACCAAGGTCATGTTCAACGAACATGTACTACCGGAACCGATTGCGGTACACGGTGCTGTTCTCGAAGTTGTTCAAAATTATGTGTACCTCGGGCAGACATTGCAGTTAGGTAGAAACAACTTCGAGGACGAGGTGAACAGAAGAATTCGGTTGGGTTGGGCAGCGTTTGGGAAGCTACGTCGAGTCTTCTCATCGTCGATCCCACAGTGCCTTAAGACGAAAGTCTTTAATGAGTGCGTCCTACCCGTCATGACATACGGAGCTGAAACATGGACACTTACGGTACGGCTGGTCCACAAGTTCAAAGTCGCTCAACGTGCTATGGAAAGGGCTATGCTCGGCGTTTCTCTAAGGGATCGCATCAGAAATGAGGTGATCCGGCAGAGAACTAAGGTCACCGACATAGCGTACCGGATCAGCAAGCTGAAGTGGCAGTGGGCTGGCCATATTAGCCGCAGAACCGATAACCGTTGGGGAAAACGAGTTCTTGAGTGGAGACCGCGTCTCGGCAAACGTAGTGTAGGACGCCCACAGGCCAGGTGGAGTGACGATTTGCGTAAGATGGCTGGCAGGAGCTGGATGCGAGAAGCCCAAAATCGATCTAAGTGGCGTGCAATGGGAGAGGCCTATGTCCAGCAGTGGACTGCGATAGGCTGATGATGTGATGTGTGATGTGAATATACACAGTTTACTACATATATAAATGTATACATACACACACATATAGACACATACATCATATATACATATACACATTTAGGAAGTAAGATTTAAATTGAAGATAACTCGATTTCTTACCTTGAACACAGCTGCGATCAGCGTGAAAGCCAAAAAGAAGTGCACGACGGTGAAAACAGACACCCCCGCCGAAATCTTGTAATACGTGGAGTAGAGACGGTCCATGTCTTCTATGGTGCCCACGAACTGTCCAGCATTCACCGCGAACACGGAGCATACTATCATCAGCGTCAATGCCGACAGCTGAAATAAAAACAAAAACATTAAAGCCGTGTGGTGTCGTGGGACACCCGATAGGAACGAAGTTGTGACTATCTAGTAAAACTCGACACGATTTTAATTACAACGCCATCTATGAAAGCGGCTATTACCTACATATTTTTCAGTTGGTTTCTAATTAAAACAATTTATACATTGGTATCATCTCCTTGAGAAATGATTTCCTATCTATTCGATAAATGGCGCTGAATGACTGACAAGTGACAATTCAAAATAAATACTAAGATGAAAAGTAATGATTTCCTATCTATTCGATAGATGGCGCTGAATGACTGACATAAAAAGTGTCGTTACCACTTTTCGGGAGATTGTTTTCCGTCTAGCCCCCTTTCACAACGCGCGATAAGGAACTTCGTTCCAATAATTATAATAATAAATCTCGTTATTGTACACCAGGTATAAATATATAGTCGGGGCACCGGACTTCCTTTCTAGGGTATACCTGGTTCCCCGGCTATTAGTACCCGAGACGGCGTGCGGTTTTAGTCGGTTCGAGTCCGACATGCCACTGATAGGTGGTATCCGAGGGGATTTCCGCACGGAAAAAAAAAAGGTATAAATATATAAAGATTAACTTAAGCTAGGTTAGACAGGTACAGATTATCACTCAGAGGCAATCTCTTACAGGCAACCTCCTAAGTAATTTCTAGAGCTCCTTATCTTCTTACCATAGTATAAAATAAAGTCGTTTTATTTTAGTTGTACCCTTAGATCTTTGAAACCAAGCTGTGGATTCTAATGCGGTTTTCACCAATAGAGAGGATGATTCAAGAGGAAGGTTCTTATGCATAATACATGCATATTATAGTAGAGAAAATCCGAGAAATTCAAAGATTTGTCGTAAAAAACATGTTTTTGCTGTCTTACATTACAAACGATGGCTAAACTTTATGAGATAGACCAAAATACTGTACTACAGAAATGTACATCTTAAAAAGATCTACAACAAAAAAGTCCGCGATGGTATATGTATGTCTATCTCCTAGGGATAACACACAGTATACATTTTTATCTTTTAACCATTCCAAAAAAATAATGGGTTATTTACGAACCTATTTTAAACAATACATTATTATTCCTTATCCAATGAAATACGTTAGATACGTTGTGCATTCAATGTAGATTAAAATTACTCTTACAGCATATCATTAAAAGGAATATTTTAGAAGATAGTAGAGGTTTAAAATGCGGGGTGTAAAGCGGCCGTTGCCGCTTTAGGCCTTACGCCCGTCGCGGGTGGCATGGCAGCGGCCGGAGCGAGATAAATATTGTATAATATAAAAATGTGCTGTAGTTTAGTCCTCTCATAATAATAGTATAATTAATTACTCCACACTGACACCACATTAGTATTATTAGTAGTATCTACATTGCACCCGTGCCGTGTATGTTATAAATTTCGAATAATAATTATTATTCGTAGATTATAATATTTTGTTACACTAGATGACCCGTCGAACGTTGTTTTGCCATATAAATTATTTCTAGTAAATATTTTGGTAGTTAAAAAACTAACTTATTGTAAGATGGTGGGGATAGGGTCTATGAGTGAAAGAGGAATGTGACCGATGATGGCCTATACAAATAACAAAACACTAACCGTTTATTTTCTTAATTCAATGTACTTTATGAACTTGACATGTTTACAAAATAAATAAAGAATTCTAGGGAGGATGAACCCCCTAGGTGGTAGGGAACCCTTACCACCTAGGGGTATAAAAAATAGCTTACGACCTATTCTGAGACCTACTAAATATACACAAAAAAAATCATAAAAATCGGCCAAGCCGTTTAGGAGGAGTTAATAATAATAATCAAACAGTTCCATTCCTACATGGGTACGTTCTTGAAAGTTGTTACCACTATCATGTATTTGCAAAGTGTTGTTCACCTGCGTTTATAGTCACTGCTCTGCTGCTAAGGGCCGCAGCGTCATGTTTTATAGCTTATAAAATATAAGCTATAAAACATGACGATAACTATAAATAATCTATTCAATACAGAAATTCATTGAAATCTGACTGATGGTTCTTGAGATTATCGCGTTTAAATAACCAAACAAGTCTACTCGTATTCTTAGACAAAATGGTTTGAAATGATTAAAATGAATTATATCAGTCGACTATGAAGTATTGTATATATCTTTTACTATAGAAAAATTAAAACGTTCTAAAAATTGGGAAGTCTAGTTCAAGCGAGCATTCAGTCACAATATTTAAACATAATTTATATTACGATAAAATGTGTGAATTATAATTGTGTGTATGTGATGTACAAAAATAATATTAAATTTCATTTCAATTATTCATCTCAGCTACTCTGACGTATCGTATAACATGAATGGAGTTATAAAAAAATAACTGTTATGTTAGATAGTATTATCTGCTATGCTATATATTCTTATCTCCAAGGACACTCGCGCTCTGCTCGATTTTACGCGGATTCATAAAGATTTTTTGAACTACGATTATCTGAAATTAGTTTCGTTGCTCACCTAAAATTGAATCATATAAATATTGAAATAAAACTTACTAGCTATAACGGAACGTTTAACCCTTGTCAACATTTGTCATGTTGAATTGTCAAACTAATTTTTTATATATTTTCTATTTAACGTTTATATATTTTTTTGGACAATATTATATTTTTGTCATAAACCGGATCCGGGAACTGATGTTATTAAGACATCCGGACCCCTCCTAGCGGCTTCCCGCAAAGGCGCGGGCGCCACCTTCGACGGAGGTGACGTTCGCGTGTGCCGGAAGTCGCCTAAATAGAGAATGTACCTTCTCTATTTAGGCGATGTCCGGCTTCCTCGCGGCTGGCCTTTGTGGCGGGTGGAGGGGAAAACCCGTCCCGTCCACCCGCGACCACACTCAAGGCGGCATGAGGCTCTCGGCCTCTCGGCGGATCACCAGAGGGCCTGCAAGGGTCCAAACAACAAGGGTTGCTAAAAAACTGGGTTCACCGCATGGCATCAAATTCTAATAAAATTAGAAACGAATCAATATTTGTTTTATAAAAATGATATTCGCATCGGTTTCCAATTTCTTTCCTTATTTTTTCTCTTTAGAGCTTTTTCCTTAGGGTCCAAACATAAAGTATAGCCCGCACTGAAATCTTCACCAATCGCAACGCCAATATAACCAACTAAACTATAATAATGCATGTAACTACTCTGTTAGATAGAATCGCTGTCCGTTACAAAATAACAATGAGCAATGTGAAATCACTGTGAGCTTTGTTCGGAAACCGTTAATGCCAAATTTTGTAAATGTATAAATAACTTAAACCAGCTTCTGTAATATATTCATACATATTTAATGATACACTGTGGCCGAGCTTGCCGCTCTCGAATCGGACTTACTAGCCATATTCATAAGTGCCGTTTATCCACCATAGACGCCTTATAAATAATCTATTGTAGATTTTATTAGGCCTATGATGATTCAATGATATGTTTGTATATATAATATCATTGTACACATTACAATAATAACGTACCTACCTATTTTAAATATTATAAAAAGTTATTTGCAAATACATAAGTAACTTCGCTGATCCTCCTCACAGCAATTCTTTAAATATATCTTATCGCGGGTAAAACAAACAAAAATTATTAACGTTGACTCACCATATGCAAGAATCCAATACACTTGGTGCCAAGCTCCAGCCCCATGCACCAGCAGAAGGAAGTTATGTGCGGCACACCCATCGTTGTAGTGTCCTCGACGCGCTTACTGTAACTAAGCAACAATACAATGATAATACGACTCGAGACGAAGTGAGCGTGGCTCGGTGACGTAGTGGTGTTTACGTTTGACGTCACTGAACGAGATTGTTGAGCGAGTTGCGTATTCTTGGATTTTTAGATTACAATATTTAAGAGTAAACATGTAATTATAGGTTTTAAAATATATTTTTATTTTTCACGAACTTATTACTTTGGCAAAAATTGTGTTGAATCATCAAGTTTTACTTAGTTTAGGAATGTTTATTTATAATTTCACAAATTGAGTTCTTTATATAGATATATAAAAATATAAGTTGGTTTGTGTACGCTTCAAAAACTCAAATGACAGACGCTTGAGTTTTTGAAACGACGGCGACCCAAACGATATACCAACCTAATAGGTATATGGTTTTTAACTATTTTTTGCGTCAGTTTTGTCCCTGATTTCTCATCAATGCAGCCACAATGTGCCATAGCGAAGCGTGGCAGGGAACAGCTAGTAATATCACATCACATCAACAGGCTTTAATAGTCCACTGCTGGCCATAGTCGGCTCTTACACCCACGGTCTTATGGAAGGTAAAATCTTCATTGATAACTCTGTGCAATATTCTTTTCTTTATCCAAATGTGACTGTTATTTCCAGAGATCGCAGCGGTAAAAAAATACCGGCTAACGTAAAAACAAATCAATCGGTCTCGATTGATTATCACAAAAGCAGACCAATAACGTGTTTATTGAACAGGATGATAATGTTTAACGACTTGTGTCATTAAACCGGTCAATAATTGATTTTGGCTGTTTATTATCTGTCGAACATGAGTGGTTCTATCGATTACAAAAAAAGGTGACGCTCTCTATTCGATTGAAACAAGCGTCTATCGTCGCTTATTGTCATGAACGTATAAAAAAGGCGGGCATAATCTCGCTAACAAACAACTGTGTCACTCATAGTCGGCCAGCTCGCTATAGTACAGGCCGGAATGCACACTTACACACATTAGTCGGCCACTACGCGCGCGAACATTGAGACATCGAGACATCTAAGTAGTAGTATGAGTAGCCTAACTTAATCCTTATATAGACAGCTACCTGGTAGCAAAACATTATCAAAATCGGTCCAGCCGTTTAGAAGATGGTTGAAACTGGTTTTTAGAGATAGGCATCCTGAAAATAACCGTGTAAGCATGAAAAAACCTATTATTTTGACATTACAAACAGACACTTCAGTAGTTTATTCGGTCGGAACAGTTCAAGGTTAAATAAAACTGTTGCGATAATCAACATGGCGTGTATTTTATCAGTGTGTCTGATATGTCTAGATACTTTATGTATTATAGGGGGCAAACAACATGATGGTAAGTGACTACCGCCGCCCTAGGACACCTGCAACTCTAGAATCGCAAGTGCGTTGCTCCTATTTGACCCCCTCCCCCCAATTAGCAATTAGGGGAGCGAGCTGAACATGGACCGTAGAGTGTGTTAGTGCTAGGATTGGCGATCAATATGACAAGGTAAAATAAAATTATCACAAACAAAAATATACAAAAATTAAAAAAATATATATTTTTTAATATTACGTGAACGAATGAACGAACGTACAGTACGTAACTAACTAGAATTTGTTTTGCCCTGGGCATTAAGTCCGCCGATGTACAAGTGTATAAAGATGAATAAATAAATTTGTAAGGGTCAATCTACATAACGGCTGGACTGATTTTCACACACTTTCACTGGGAGACACCCAATATTATGGGATCTGGGAACTTTTTTCCAAATGTTGATTTCTCGTTTTAATTTTTTGTATCAATAATTATTTTGTATCGTTTTTAAAATGTATCAAAAAATGTGTAAATAGACAAATAAATCATATTTGTAACTAATGTAATGAACAGATAATATCGCAAGGTTTCGCGGGTACAGCTAGTAAGGAAAAAACTTAATAAAACAATCAAGTACTTTATTTAAAAATGTCTGAATAAATAAATTAAAGTAGCGAAACGTCTTTTTTTTTAAATAAAATTATTTATTTTATTTTCGGTTATTTCAGGGCTTTACAAAAGGTACGTTTGACTAATATAAAAGTTCTAATTTTTAGGGACAAATATCTGGCCTATTACAGAACCAAGTCTAGCTTTTAAATTCATCATCATCATCAACAGCCTTTAATAGGTCACTGCTGGACATAGGCCTCTCCTTAGAAAGGAGGTTTAGGCCTACTATATCACGCTGGCCAGACGGGTTGGTATAGGGTTTGTGTCAAGTTTTCCTTCTCTCTGCAGTGCTGTTCTCCTGCGTAGTTTGCTCCCTTAGTCGTCTCTTACGACACCCACGGGATGAATAGGGGTGGTGACGCTCTGTATTCTTAAACCGTCACCACACGGACCTAGACGGAATTAGAAGATGACAACATTATAAGCAATACTAAAAAGCACCATGCTGTATCTTAGATAAACAAATTGACGACCGGATGGCGTAGTGGTTTGTGTAACGGACTGCTATTCCAAAGGTCGCGGGTTCGATTCCCGCTCAAGTCAAACATTTGTGTGCATGAACATTTGATGTTTGATTTGGTCTGGGTGTTTCTATGTATAATGTGTATGTATTTACAAAAAAAAAAAAAAAAAAAGTATATATGTATTTATATCAGTTGTCTAGTACCCATAGTACAAGCTCTGCTTAGTTTGGGACTAGATGGCGTTGTGTGTATGTGGTAGAATATAAAAAAAAAATATAAAAAAAAAAATGTACAACATATGCGATAGACGGCAGTAGAGTGCTAAAACCAGTTAACTAGCGTCCACCGTCTCACCAGTAATAGGTAGATACATAGGTATGGATAGGGCTGCCATCACTAAAACCTGAAGCCTCGGGGGGGGGTCGTCTACTCGTCTGTAGATGACCCGAGGTATGTCGGGGCACCAGGGACTTCCTTTCTAGGGTATACCTGGTTCCCCGGCTATTAGTACCCGAGACGGCGTGCGGTTTTAGTCGGTTCGAGTCCGACATGCCACCGACAGGTGGTATCCGAGGGGATTTCCGCACGGAAAAAAAAAAAAAAAGGAACGGAAGCCTAAGTTCCCCGGATTTTGGAGCTTTTACCCTGACATTCCAATACTTTTTTCATTCACTTACATCTTGAATAAAGTATATTTTCCTCCGTACTTTATAGAAGAAAACTTTAATTTCAAGCCTCTTGTTGCATGAAATAGTGTGTTTAATCGTTCTTGTGACGACAAGCGAGTAATTTTGCTTTATTTTTTAACCTTCTTAGGTAATAAATAAAAGATAAACAAACCCAATATTATTTATTCAGTTAATAAAATTAAATGAAAACTTGTTTAACAAGGGCAGCGCGTGCAGTGAAATACCTTACCCATAGCTTTTATTTACATAAATTATGGGAACGGGATCTGATCGAAAACCTGGACTTTTAAACCCCGCCCGGACGTCTTCCAAACTAGGACAAATCCGGGGAAACCCGGACGAATGGCAGCCCTACGTATGGAGAGCGCTGGCGCCGGCGCCCCCCTTGCCTCGCTTCACCAGATGCCGTGCGCTCGATACGCCCAAGGTTATAACGTGTGCCTCATACAAATATTTATTTTTAATTTTGGGACAAAGAATACCTATTTTTATTCATTGTGGTGACGTGGATTTGATTTAAATTAAACTAATTTGTAATGAAAATGAAAATCCATTGGTTTTATTATTAATGTAAGTAGGTGACCTGATCAGATCTGTTGAGCTTTACACCGTCACATTTAATTAATCACATTTGTTAATTTGCGAAATAGAGGAAGTGATATACCTACACTAGTGTTTCCGATCGATAAGTTATGCTATCGAGTCTACTGTGGCAACAGTGCGAATATCGATAGGACAAAATATGGCAATACTGTTGATGACTTGTGATATTAGTCCAAAACTATTCCTATCGATATCCTGATTTTCAAGGTCAACTATCGATAGTTCGGCATCACTAAATACGCATCTTACCGTGTTTAAATTTTTCTGTGTATTATAATTGCTTTAAGACAGTTTTACAAATTCTTCAAAATGAGCATGAAAAACAGTGTTATTTATTTTGGACAAGCCCAACGAAACATTTATTAATGTTCCATACTTACATACATACATACTATAAAGTATAAGTATAAATATAAAGTATGTATGTGTACTTACATACATACTTTATCTATCTATATATATATATAAGAGATTTCCACGTATATAGTCACTCATCACGATATCTCTTACCATTACCATTAGAGCTAAAGACTTGAAATTTGGTAGGAATATTCTTTTCACCGAGTAGAGGTCAGCTACGAACGGATTTTAAGAAATTCAAAAAAACTTTTTTTTTTAATAATGTAAATAGCAAAACCGTGTTACCACCCCTGTTCATCCCGTGGGTGTCGTAAGAGGCGACTAAGGGAGCAAACTACGCAGGACAACAGCGCTGCAAAGAGAAGGAAAACTTGACACAAACCCTTTTCTTTTTTTACGTGTGGAAATCCCCTCGGACCGTCACCCCGCCGGGCTCTCGTTCGGCGGGGCGGTGTGTCGGACTCGAACCGACTAAAACCACACGGTGTGCCCTCTTTGCGGTTCCAGTTTAGGAGGGGTCCAAGTAGTTATCGCCTTCTGGACCCCTCCCAGCGCCGGCCCGCTCCTGTTGCGGGCTCCGTCTCAAAGTTTCCTCTCTTTAGGCGGCGTCCGGCACACGCGGACGCCGCCCCCTCGCGGCTGGCCAACTAATGCGGGTGGAGGGGAGAACCCATCCCGTCCACCCGCGGCCACACTCAGGGCGGCATGAGGCGCAGGTAAGCGCGCCTCCGCCGGCCGGTTCGCCGGCGGCGGATCAGGTCCGAGTGGAGGTCGTCCTCCCGGGCCTTCTCCGCCGCCTCCTTCTGCGAGATTACCTCCTCGCAGAAGGTTGCGACCGCGGTAAAACAACCGTCGCTACCGGCCATGGAGCGAATTACGGCCGGTAGCGAGAGATCTGCTCCGATGACTGCAGTGAGGGCCCGGCGCTGCGTCGCCCATGCGGGGCAAACCGCCAGCGTGTGCTGGGCCGAATCCTCACTGCAGTCGCAGTGGTGGCAGGCGGGACTCGATTCCCTCCTAGCGACCCAGTACAGGTACTTTCCGAAGCAACCGTGCCCGGAAAGCACCTGCGTCAGCCGGAAGGAAAGGGTCCCGTGCTGCCGCCCTGCCCACTCGGCGATGACCGGCTGGAGAGCCTCCACGGCGGCGAAGCCAGCGCGTGGAGTCTCCAGCCGGAACGACCATCTGACCATGGTGGCTCGGCGAGCGGCTTCGCGCCACTCGCGCACGTCTTCGGGCGGAGGGCGAAATCCGCTCTCCGCCCGGAAGTCAGCCACTCGCCGATAAACTTCTGCGAGCACTTCCGCCTCCAAATCCCACGGGGGTGTTCCGGCCAAGGCGCAAGCCGCCTCGGTGGATACCGTGCGGTATCCGCGTATGGCTCTGACCGCCAATATCCTCTGGGGGCGCCAGAGGCGCGCCCTATTCGGGGCGGTCAGAGCCGCCACCCACACCGGTGCACCATAAAGCGCCATCGACCGGACAACCCCCGCGTACAGCCGCCTCGTGGGAACACTGGCCCCGCCCAAATTGGGCAAAAGTCGCCCTAGGGCGGAGGCAGTCTCCACCAGCTTCGGACCAAGCTGTCGGAAGTGCTCGTCGAAGAGCCACCTACCGTCTAGGACCAGACTCAGGTACCTCATCTGGGCCCGGACCGGTACGAGGACCGAGCCGACCTCGATTGAGGCGCCGGCGGGTGGACCACGACGGGGCCCATGAAATAATAGGGCCTCCGTCTTATCCAGGGCCACCCGCAAACCCAACGCCTCAATGCGCCCGACCACCAGGGAAACTCCCGTGGCGGCCAGGCGCGCCGCCTCCTGGAAGTTAGCCCCCCGGGCCGTGAGTGAGGTGTCATCCGCGTAGCAGATTACACCCAGCCCGGGGGGGAGACGCCCTCGTAGGGCCCAGTCGTATCCAATGTTCCACAGGAGTGGTCCTAGGACAGACCCCTGCGGAACACCGCACGACATGGCCCTGCGTCTCAAGACGCCATCTCGGTCCTCGTACATGACGGTTCGCTCCTCAAGATAGTCTGCCACTAGCTGCCTCAGGTACTCTGGCACTCCGTGGTAGCGGAGCGCTTCCCTGATGCAGCTGAATGGCAGACTATTGAAGGCGTTGGCGATGTCCAAGGACACCCACTTCGCCGCAGCTCACGGCCTCCTCGGTCACGGCCCTAAGGCGCATTACGGCATCGATCGTCGAACGCCCCTCTCGGAAACCGAATTGGGCGTCCGACAGATCGGGGCCAACCTCGCAAAGGTGCCGGACGATGCGGGCAGAGAGCACCCTCTCAAAAAGTTTGCCCGCCTCGTCCAGCAACACGATAGGCCTATAGGCCGCGACCGATTCGGCAGGCCGTCCCGGCTTCTGCAGCAGGACCAGCTTCCCGCATTTCCAGCGCTCAGGGAAGCATCCGGACGCCAGGCTAGCGTCCAACACCCCCCTGAGGTGGTCCGACATGTAGTCGAGGGCTCGGGCCATCACTCGGGCTGGAACTCCGTCCGGCCCGGAGGCGGTGTTCTTGGATCGAATCCGTAGAACAGCGTAGATTCCCTGACGGGCGGAACATCAACCTCGCTCTACCCCTCGTGTCCGGCTGATGCAGCCATCGACGGGGGTGTGTGCTCCGCTGCGGGAATAGGCCCTTGACCACTTCCTGCAGGAAGCTGGGCTGGAGAGTCTTCGTAAGGGGGGGGGCCCGACGTGCGGAGCTTTTGACGCAGACACAAACCCTTTTTTTTTTTTTTTTAACGTGTGGAAATCCCCTCGGACCGTCACCCCAACCGGGGTTTGCGGCGGGGTGGTGTGTCGGACTCGGACCGACTAAAACCACACGGTGTGCCACTCTGCGCCTGTAACAGGAGGGATCCGGGAACAGCTGTTGTTAAGACATCCGGACCCTCCTAGCGCCAGCCCGCTCCTGGTGCGGGCTCCGTCTCAATGTTGATGTTCCTCTCTTTAGGCGACGTCCGGCACACGCGGACGCCGCCCCCTCGCGGCTGGCCAAACTAATGCGGGTGGAGGGGAAACCCACCCCGTCCACCCGCGGCCACACTCAGGGCGGCATGAGGCTGTGGTAGGCGGGCCTCCGCCGCCCGGTTCGCCGGCGGCGGATCGAGTCCGAGTGGAGGTCGTCCTCCCGGGCCCTCTCCGCCGCCTCCTTCCGCGAGATTACTACCTCGCAGAAGGTTGCGACCGCGGTAAAACAACTGTCGCTACCGGCCATGGAGCGTACTACGGCCGGTAGCGAGAGATCCACTCCGATGACTGCAGTGAGGGCCCGGCGCTGCGCCGCCCATGCGGGGCAGACCGCCAGCGTGTGCTGGGCCGTGTCCTCACTGCAGTCGCAGTGGTGGCAGGCGGGACTCAGTTCCCTCCTAGCGACCGAATGCAGGTACTTCCCGAAGCAACCGTGCCCGGAAAGCACCTGCGTCAGCCCGAAGGAAAGGGTCCCGTGCTGCCGCCCTGCCCACTCGGCGATGACCGGCTGGAGAGCCTCCACGGCGGCGAAGCCAGCGCGTGGAGTCTCCAGCCGGAACGACCAACGAGCCATCGTGGCTCGGCGAGCGGCTTCGCGCCACTCGCGCACGTCCTCGGCCGGAGGGCGAAATCCGCTCTCCGCCCGGGAGTCAGCCACTCGCCGATAAACTTCGGCGAGCACTTCCGCCTCCAAATCCCACGGGGGAGTTCCGGCCAACGCGCATGCCACCTCCGTAGAAACGGTGCGGTAACCGCGTATGGCTCTGACCGCCATTGCCCTCTGAGGGCGCCAGAGGCGTACCCTATTCTGGGCGGTCAGAGCCGCCGCCCACACCGGTGCACCGTACAGCGCCATTGACCGGACAACCCCCGTGTACAGCCGTCTTGTCGCGACGCTGGGTCCACCCATATTGGGCAAGAGTCGCCCTAGGGCAGACGCAGCGCCGACCAGCTTTGGAGCAAGCTGTCGGAAGTGCTCGTCGAAGAGCCACCTCCCGTCGAGGATCAGGCCCAGATATTTCATCTGGGCCCGAACCGGTACGAGGACCGAGTTGACCACGATTGAGGCGCCAGGGGGTGGACCACGACGGGGCCCATGAAATAAAAGGGCCTCCGTCTTATCTAGGGCCACCTGTAAGCCCAGCGCCTCAATGCGCCCGACCACCAGGGAGACTCCCCCTGTGGCCAGGCGCGCCGCCTCTTGAAAGTTTGCCCCCCGGGCTGTCACGAGGGTATCGTCTGCGTAACAGATGCCCAGTCGTACCCTATGTTCCACAAAAGGGGTCCAAGAACAGACCCCTGTGGAACACCGCACGACATGGGCCGACACCTCAAATTACCTTCTCGGTCCTCGTACACGACGGTACGCTCCTCTAAATAGTCTGCCACCAGCCGCCTCAGGTACTTTGGCACTCCATGATAGTGGAGTGCTTCCCTGATGCAGCTGAATGGCAGACTATTGAATGCGTTGGCGATGTCCAATGACACCGCCAACAGCACGCCGCCACAGCTCACGGCCTCTTCGGTCACGGCCCTCAGGCGCAACACGGCGTCGACCGTCGAACGCCCCGCCCGAAAACCAAATTGGGCGTCCGACAGATCGGGGCCCACCTCGCAGAGGTGCCGGACGATGCGGGCAGAAAGAACCCTCTCAAACAATTTGCCCGCCTCGTCCAGCAGCACGATGGGCCTATAGGCCGCGACCGAATCGGCAGGCCGTCCCGGCTTCCTCAATAGGACCAGCTTCCCGCTCTTCCAGCACTCAGGGAAGCGTCCCGACGCCAAGCTAGCGTCGAACACCTCCCCGAGGCGGTCTGCCATGTGGTTGAGGGCCAGGGCCAGCACTCGGGCCGGTACCCCGTCTGGCCCAGGGGCGGTGTTCTTGGAACGGATCCGTAGAACAGCCGCCCCTACCTCCGAATCCCGGACGGGCGGAACATTGTCCTCCCCGTGCTCCCCGTCGTCTCCGGCCAGGGAGGCCATCGACGGGGGAGTGTGTTCCGCTCGTTGTGGGAAAAGGCCCTCAACCACTTCTCGCAGGAAGCTGGGCTGGAGAGTCTCCGTAAGGGGGGGGCCCGACGCGCGGAGCTTTTGTCGCACCGCGCGGTAAGGGCGACCCCAGGGGTCACGATTAAGACCCTCCAGCATCTCCTGTCTCTTTTCCTCTTTGGCGCGGCTAATGGCCAGCTTCAGAGTTTTCCGCGCCCGTCGGTACTCCTCATGAAGCCGGTCCTCCTCACCGTCTCCACGGTGACGCCGCCGACTGCGTGTGTAGGACCTCCGGGCACGTGTACAGGCCGCACGGAGGTCCGCCAGCTCCACCAGTAGACCTCCTTCCTTGGAGGCCGACGACCTCGAATGCGGGGCATGGCCGCATCGCAGATATGCGTAATCGCATCGCGAAAGCGGCCAGCCCCCACGTCGACCTCCTCGGTCGGAGCCTGAGGAGACAGCCACGAGTGAATTATGGCTGCCTCCTCTAGTAGGTCCCGGTTCAGTCTGGCAACAGCCCACCGCGGAAAGCGGGATAAACGCCGCGCCACGTGACCCCTACTGGAGTCCTGGGTCCGGGAGAGCTCAAATCGGATATACAGATGATCCGAGAGCGTCTCAACCTCTTCCAGGACACGCCAGTTCCTTACTCGTGCGGCGAGGGCAGGGGTAGCGAACGAGAGGTCCACTATCGACCCCCCCTGCTGTCGCACGCACGTGTTGGTGGAGCCTCTGTTTAGAAGACAGAGGCCCACCGAGGCCGCCCACTCCTCTACGGCCTCGCCCCTTGCGTCCGTCCTGGGGGAACCCCACGCAATGGACTTTGCGTTGAAGTCCCCCAGCACAAGGACGTGCCCAGACGCTAGTCGCCGTATCGAGGTCTCCAAGCTGGTTAGGAAAACCTCGAAGTCGTTCAAACTCCGGTTGGGGGAGAAATAGACACCATATATGGTGATCCCCCCCCACTCGACGGCAACATATCCAGTGCCCTTGTCTCTTAGCGACAAGGGCGGGGAATGAGCCGTCGTGGAACCGACGACTGCCACGGAGCCGTCCCAGTCACCCATCCAGTTTGGACGGGGAGGGACAGAATAGGGCTCCGCGACTACGGCAACACCTATCGACCACTGTGCCATGGTTTGCAGGAAGAGATCCTGCGCCGCGGCACAGTGGTTCAGGTTCGTCTGGACCAGGAGGTTGGAGACTTGATCCATTACTGGATCGTCTCTACAACCTCCTCCATGGGCGACGACGACGACGCACGTACTACATCAGAGGCAGCCTGGGTCGACTGGCTAGCCCCTGACGTCTGCCGAGAACTGCGGGGAGGCTTGCAGCCTCTCTGCCCCATCTGGTGATTGGCGGGCTTATTGCCCGCCGCACACGCTGGGCAGTGAGGGGCGGCAGAGCATTCTGCCGCCTTATGCCCCGGTTTACCGCAGCGGAAGCACAGTCCGCCGCAGTCGAAACAGCTGTCGCACTTGACGCGCGTGTGTCCCGTTGCTAGGCATTTGTAGCATCTCATCGGTCTCGCCGCCAGGACTGTGATCCTGGCGCTCACGAAACCGATGAGCAGCCTGCCGGCGTCGGCCAATACTTTGGCCGACGCTACGGGACAGCTGACCCACACGGCGCCAAGCCCTCCTGGACCTGGGCGGATGGTGCCGACCCTGACGTTGTCCGCGCTGCACCCCGTCTTCTCCCGGATTACAGCGCGGACATCTTCGGCCGTTACGGAGTCGTCCAGGCCCGAGATGCGCAGCTCTGCGCACTTAGTAGGCCTGGCGATCTTTACACCATCCGTGGCTGTAAAGAGTCCCCGCAGCTTCTCGGCAAATGTGTCCGCCGTCTTAGCGCCTTCAGCCCCAGGGAACTCGAGGACTCGAGCTCCCGTCTGGGCGAGGCGCATCCTGACCCCCACCGTCCCAAAGTCGTTGGCGAGGCTGTCCCGGGCCTTTTTAAAAACGGCCGCGTAGGACAGCCCGCCGTCAGCCGCCTCCGGGGACACGGTCACAACTATAGCCGCGGTTTTGGGCGGCTGCAGCTTCCGCGGCCTCTTTGTGGAGGCCGTTGCCACCGTTGGCGAAGGCGTGGCTTGGGCTGCTTTTTTGGCAGCCCTTTTGGCCCGCCTTCGGGACTTCTTTGAGCCCCTCGCCTCCTGCCAACCCTCGTTGGAGGGGGCAGGTGCGGAGGGGCCCGGCAGGGGTGTCGGAGTGGGGAGCGGAGGGAATGCCACTCCGCTCCTCGGCGCCGTTTTAGGCCCCGTCTTGGCCGGCGCCTGGGGATGTGCCTTGGCCGGTGCCTTGGCCGGCGCCTTAGCCGGTGCCTTGGCCGGCGCCTGGGCCGGTGCCTTGGCCCCCCTCCTCGGCTTTTGGGGAGCCGATGGAGTCGGGGCAGACGCCGCCGCCGCGTAGGAGACGCGGCCTCCCACTACGGGGAGCGCGGTCGGAGCGGCGGCCTTAGGCCGCTGTGCCGACGCGAGCGGGGGGCGCATAATCGGCGCAGGGGGCAGTCTCGCCTCCAGGCCAGCCAGGCGTCCGTCCAGCATATTCCCAACTGCGATGAGGATTTCTCGCAGTTGGGAGTCAAATGCCCCTGAGTTGGTGGTAGGGGCAGGCTGGGACGCGGACGGGGCTTCCCGCTCGGGGAGGTTCGCCTGGAAGCGGGCGAACTGAGCGCTCAGCTCGTTCACCCGCTCCGTCAGCTTCTTGTTGGCCACCTGTAGGCGCGATACGTCGCCCACTAGGCCCTCCACGACCTCCGACAAAGCGGAGGAGGAGTCCTTAAGGGCCCTCACAAACGAGCCCTTAAGGTTCACGGATTTGGTGGCCACCTTGTCGATGACGGCCACCGCCGCTTTCGCCCTCTCCTGCACGGACACGGGAGCCTGGGGGGCATTTCCCCCCACCGGCTCCCGAACCTTGAGCAGGAGATCCGCGATCTCCTCCTCCGCTACGGCCTCGCCGTCCACTCGTACGCTCCTGTAGGACTCCGCGTTTGAGAACGCGGAGCCTGACGGGGTCGAGACCGAGGCCGGTTTACGTGCCCTCCCTCGGCGGCTGCTTGCCACCTTCGGTGGCATCATTTCGCCGGACGTGTCGGTCCCCTCTTCCCTGGAGCGTCCGCGTTTCCGGCTGTCGCTCCGCTCCGCTTCCATGGCCTCCGCGCCATCCGACGAAGCGGCGGATCCGGAACGCAGCCGATCCGATGCTCTTCGGCTCCCAGAGATCAGAGTCAGACTGACTTCTGGGAGCCCCATCGAGATGGGCGTTCCTGACACCATCTCACCCTCAGTGGACGACCCATCCACTCCACTGTTCCTCCTCTTCGTCTCCTTGTCCGTTAGGCTTGCCTTTGGCAGACACAAACCCTATACCAACCCGTCTGGCCAGCGTGGTATAGTAGGCCAAATACTCCTTTCTAAGGAGAGGCCTATGTCCAGCAGTGGACTATTTTAGGCTTTTGATATGATGTGAAATAGCAAAACAACGTTTGCAGGGTCAGCTAGTTATATAATATAAGAGGAACAAGCTTTTGAATTTATGCATTATGTTCTTTTGTTTTTGCTTGCAAAGCTGCAAAAACACGCTTGTTAGTGTATGAACCTATAAAAATAAACCAATGAAGGCCACATATTATGCTTATTTTGCATTATGGTTGGTCGGGTTGACATTTACGCATTCTAGAACATATCCGTTTGTGAATAACATAACATTTCACGCGTTTGTGACTCCTGAGTTGCAGACGTTCATGGGCGACTATAGTAACTTCTGCTCGTCTGCCCCCTCTAACATAAAAAGAAAAAAAAACACAATTCAGTATTACTAAGTAACCAAGTAGCAAAATGCATGCACATAAACTAATTTAGTGCCATACAAATTCATGTGAATGTCATTGAAGCAAAACATGTTTCAATTGAGCTTAGATGGATATGAATCTTCATCATCATCAGCCTATCGCAGTCCACTGCTGGACATAGGCCTCTCTCACGCCACTTAGATCGATTTTGGGCTTCTCGCCTCCAGCTCCTGCCAGCCATCTTGCGCAAATCGTCAATCAACCTGGCCTGTCTGCGTCCTACACTACGCATATGAATCTTACATAATATTTATTAGCCATTCCCCGTTTCATCTATGTTTGTGGTCAGTGCTCCTCTTCTTACAGTTGCATCATCGTCATCATCAGCTCAGCCAAAATACATCCACTGATGGACATAGGCCTCCTCCAAGGTTTGCCACAACAACGGGTGCTGGGCTGCTCACAACCAACTGCTTCTTGGTAGTGTGTTCCGGTACGCGTTCGCCTCTCGAGAACTTTTTGGCCCCATCAGCCATCGTTTCCATTAAAAGTTGCAGTTTGATAACCTTCCATCAATTGGGTTATCTGATGCAAAAAAAATGGTTTTTCCCAACTTTTTTAGCTCAGGCATATTATTTATGTCATCACATCATTATGTGAAGTCTTATAAAGATTTAGAAAATAGGTAGGTATAACAAGTGTGAATCTGATTCGTGTCAAATAATAATAATAATAAAGCCCCTTTCTTCCGAATTCGCTACAGATTTGACAATACATATTTCCGAGTTCTATTTATTATATTATGACTCGCAATTCGGTGCGCCTGTTGGCATAGGCCTCCTCCAGCTCTCTCCACTGAGCTCTATCCTGTGCTGCTCTAGTCCAATAAGGTCCCAAAGTTAGGCGGATATCGTCTTTCCATCTAGTTTTCGGACGTCCCTTTCTTCTACAGTCCCGTCTCGGGTACCATAAGGTGACTTGTTTGCTCCATTTATTTATTTTGGAACGTAGCATATGTCCTGTCCAACCCCATTTTAAATGATCTATGCGAGTTATTATATCTGCAACTTCGTGTCAAATACACAACTTTAATTGCAGAACACATTGAAAATATTTTCTGATTTGAGAACCATTTTTGTAAACAATATACTGGTATAAGTTATGCATTATTCTTATATATTCTTATTCCAGCACTAGTTCTGATATATCAAGTGTCAGCATTATTCGTTGGATATGCAGGCTGTTGGTTGTCTATTGGAAATGACAGCTTTACATAATTCAAGACCAGATTATATGCAACATAAAAAACTCATTACATGCATACAAATATCAATAATAAATGCTCAAAATATGCATGAAAATTGGAAGAATTTACAAAATTAAATGATGTTTTAGAAACCCAGTGTAAATTAAGAAAAGTGGGTTTTAATTCTTTATATTAATATCAGAATAGAAATAGTAAACTATCCATTGATAGACGATAAAAGGTACAGTTCAATACTTTATTTACTATAATGAAAAACAGTACATTACAGTTTATTAAATTTAATATTTTTGTAAACATAAACGATCAAGTCCAACGAAACTTGTCACCACTAGCATTGATCGCGGCTATGCTGGCGAGTGGCGAGGGATGGGCAGCTGCGGTCTCCTACGAGGATGTTATGCTCCAGAAGGAGGCCGCAGCAATGTTTAAACTCAAAATATATTTATAAAAACATAAAAATTGTGTCTTGTGTAGACTCTAAAGTCATAGATCAATACACACAATAGTCTTATGAAAATAAAGGACAAGCAAACTCACGGCCACATTTTTTTAATCAATAGATACATACAATGGCATCATTAAATTTACACAACATTGTTTTGTTTGTGCCAGTATGTAAGTTTTAAGGACTAAAAGGTAAAAAGGCAATGAAGAGAAAACAAGATATGGAATAAAAAAGAAATTGAAGTAAAACATTAAAAAATGGAAAATTAAATGAAAGACACACTAGCCTACTTTACATTTCCACTATGAAATAGCATGTGCTAAATTAATCCCAAGCATTCTTGTCCTCTATGTAATCTGCAATTGAGTAATAGGCTTTCTAACATAGTTTTATTGTGGATTTAATTTGTTTATACTAAAATCTTGTGTACTATTTGGGATTTTATTATAGAATCGGACTTCTGGAGCGCCTAGAGGCTAGAGGCAGGTACAACAAGTTTATTTCTATTTCTGGTATTTAAAGCATGTAGGTACATCACTTCCTTTCAAGAAGCTATCTTTGTTTTTATAAACATATATATATTGACTGTCATTATGTTTATTTCTTTAAATTTCTGCCTTAAGGAACAACAATTGCCTAAATTATAAACAATCATAAATGGCTCTTTAGCAGTTCAGTAGTAAGATTGTATCTTCAATCATCCAAAATATTTTTATAAGTTTAGGATTACGTATTCAACAGGAACAAGTTACTGGCCAGAATTTGAACTTGTATGCTATTTTAGCACTAAAAAAATAAACTGAGGAGCATGCACACTTATTAACTATGAAAACAGTAATAGGTGTAAAAGGTGGGAGGAGTATTGCAGTAGGTGACCTGAAGCTCTTCTGTACCAAACCAAAGAAACATGCTGCTGCTGTGTGTGCACTGCGTTTGAAAAGTATCGTAAATTTGTTGATAATATGCACCATAACTAGATCTTAGGTAAAATATGCTTTAACCGTTGAATTGGCGGAATCCGGTACTTATACATTATCAAATACACATAGCCACTGATAAAAAAATGGCTGACCGGATGGCATAGTGGTTTGTGTAACAGACTGCTATGTCAAACATTTGTTATGAATAATATGTCTGTATTTACAAAGAAAATACCTATATCTATACAAATAAATAAAATCGGAGTGTCTGTTTGTAATATTAAAATAACCACTTTTTACTAAATGCATATGTATGTTTACACGGTGCATATGCCAAAATACATTTTTTTTCAATTTTTGTCTGTCTGTCTGTCTGTTTGTTCTGGGTAATCTCTGGAACGGCTGGACCGATTTCGACGGGACTTTCACTGACAGATAGCTGATGACATAAGGAGTAACTTAGGCTACTTTTTTTAGTCTAGCTTCGCCCCGCGGCGTTGCCCGCGGTTATAACAACAAACGCGGGTCTCAGGTAGTATTTAATAGTAACATATAATAACTCGCATAGATCATTTAAAATTCGGCTGGACAGGGCATATGCTACGTTCCAAAATAAATAAATGGAGCAAACAAGTAACCTTATGGTAACCCAATAGAGGACTGTAGAAGAAAGGGACATCCGAAAGCTAGATGGAAAGACAATATCCGCCTAACCTTGGGACTCTGAAAGAAAGCGTCTTTCTGTTTGTCACCATATGGTACCCCAGGGAGGGCTAACAAAAGAGAAACAGACAGTGAACTTAATGTATAATTGCTAACATATACATGCCATTTAGGTACATCATCACACATCATCTACACATCAACAGCCTTTAATAGTCCACTGCTGGACATAGGCCTCTCCTTAGAAAAGAGGTTTTGGCCTACTGTACCACGCTGGCCAGACGGGTTGGTATAGGATTTGTCTCAAGTTTTCCTTCTTTTTGCAGTGCTGGTGTTCTGCGTAGTTTGCTCCCTTAGTCGGCTCTTACGACACCCACGGGATGAATAGGGGTGGTGCCACTCCGTATTCTTAATCCGTCACCACACGGACAAGGTACATCATGTCTGATAAAGTGGCTTTTATTATTAGTAGTAGTGTAGTGTGTAGTGACTGACAAGAACTTAGAGGGAAAATGAATTAAAGTGATTTGTTTTGTTTATGTTTTATACGGATTATGGCAATGGGACCACCAGAGCTCTTTTAAATATAATTTCTAATTTGTTAAATATTTAATTACACATGATTAATGTGGCTGATGACAGTTATATTTATACAATACATTAAATAAATAAAAAACGTAACAACTGCTAATTAATAACATATTTTAAATTATTTCTGTACTTTTTCATTAACTATTGCTATAAATACGAATTATTAAATACTATAAGTGTATATCATCCTCAACTAAGCAATTAAAAAGTCAATAAGAAAAACATTGCTCAAGATCAATAATAGGCATAACACAAGGTTTAGGGTGAGGCCATAAAATTGCAAAAACAGCATTCAGCGTTCTTTTAGGAGCGTAACATTGATAGATAAAAAATACTTACCAAGCCAATAAAAATAATATATCCTCTCTGCGAACGTAATATTCACAATACACGAGATATTTACTCAATTAAACCACTAGAATGCAGTATTAAACACTAACACGTAGTTTTTTCGCACCAACAACGCGACGTCCCGAACCGGAGCTAATGTACTGTACAAAATTGTTTTTCTTCGGTAACAATCAATCTAGCTAGTGCACATATAGGTACCCACTTTTGTAACTATATAATCCAATGTTAACAAAACGAGATAGTTAAATTAATTCTGCCCATGTAAGAACAGCACATCCACACTTCCACAGTAAGTAATGTACGTTTTGCATTTGACAAGAGTTGAGTTTTGACAAGAGCGGGAAGTATGTTGCCATATCTAAAATGCTTATATTCGTAGATAAGCGAGATTATGATGCGTGTCAATGAATCTGTTACGTATATAATCTGTAAGCACGTAGTGACTTCGGGTAAATAAGAGTTTTATTAAAAGATCTAGTAGTACAGAGAGAATATTTTTTTTTATCTATAGACGTTGTTTCTGAGGTACATGTTTTTAAGAATAAAGAAATCATTTCGAAAATACATTTACTCACCTTTTCAACAAGATTGGTTTATGAGCAGACACAAAGAATACCATTATTTTTAAATCAATTATTACCTTATATAATTTTGTGATTCACGCCATTGAGTATCATGAAATTTTCAATAAGTCGACTCGATGGTTCGACTTCATAGAAAGTAGAAACTATGCAGTACATAGAAGTTTATGTCGCCCAAGTGCATTTTCATGGCATCTTCAAGAAGAGTTTCACATAGAGAGTCCCTCTTTATCTACAAAGTATTAGTCTAAAGTCCCTCAAATATAATGCTATTTAATATCACATTCTATATTAAGTATACCTAAAGTAAATTTTGCAACGCTCGCACATCGCACGATATCTGAAATGTTTTTGTAATATACTACTTGACAAAACCAAATTTATTTGGGCTAACATTTTGTAAAACAAAGAACAAAAAATGATATAATTTTATTCTCAATTAATAATTAACATAAATTAAATTGTTTATCAAATTTAAACGGGCTTACTCAAGTGTATATTTCGAGAATGCCCGACATATTCGCAGAAGGAGATTTAACTACTTCATAAAAGGTTTCCGACGAGTCCGTAACTAGCGGCATCATCAAAACATACACATGAGTAAAACTGGTTATCTAACTACTAATATTATAAAAGAGGTAAAATTTGTTTGTGTGTAGAGTATAATCTTTGAAACTACTAAACTAATTCTTTAAATTCGTTCACTAATATACGTAGGTCACTATATAACTTTTGAGTGTCATATATCATTAAAGGGCAAATGTATTTAAAAATCGAACACAAAAGACCATTCACAGCAATAAAAAAAATTAGCAGCATTATATTGTCATCATGTCCGCTGATTTGTCTGTTACAATGGAGCTTAAACGTGAACATTCTCTATGATATATTACGACTTTAAATGTTTCTCTACGACTTTAAATTTGAAGGTTTAAGTTTAGAACGTTTAAAATGAGCTTTAGGTAAGTCTGCTTCTTCTCGGGCAACCATTTTTAGATGGTTTAACGAATTTAAAAGGGGGAAAACTAGCCTTGAATATGATTATAGAAATGGACGTCCGCCAACAGCAGTCACTGCTGAAAATGTGTGGACTACTGAAATGCTTGTGCCAGATAACCCACGAATTACTTACAGGGACATCGAGAAAACCTTAGGCATCAGTTCGGTTACTTTTATTGAATGCTTTTTGACATTGGATAGGTACCTCGTTTGCTCTCCGAAAGGGAAAAAGAAGCCCGTGTGGAATGGTGCCGTGAGATGCGTTTACGTTTTAAAAATGGGAGGTCAAGACGTGTTTCTGAAATCGTCTTTATGAATATGATCCGGCAAGCAAGAAACACTCCTCGGTATGGGTGTTTCCAGATGGCTAGTTGCCAACAAAATTGCAAAGACTTGTAAGTAAGAGTAAGAGAGAATTGTAAGTCTGTTAACTCAGACTGGTTCACTACAGTCGCCTTGAAAAAAGATTTCAAAGCTGTGCAGGAGAGACGAGCAAAGACCGGGCTCCGGAGAATGATACTGCGTGGTGCAATGAATAACGACTTGTTTAGGTGGGTGAAAATTTGTATGGAGAGTGATGAAGAGCATTTTGAGGATGTTATGTTAGAGGAGGCAGACGACCAGATGGGTCACCTGATGGAAAGTGACTATCGCCGCCCATGAACGTCTGCAACTCAGGAGTCACAAACGCGTTGCCGTTGGATTTTTGTATATTCTAAGTATAGGTATATTGTTTACTTTTAGCGTGGCGTGTATCAAAATTTATATAGTGACCTACCCACCTGCATTATCCGTGAGTGCTATAAATTATATTTATATTGACGACTGGATGGCGTAGTGGTTTGTGTAACGGACTGCTATTCCAAAGGTCGCGGGTTCGATTCCCGCTCAAGTCAAACATTTGTGTGCATGAACATTTGATGTTTGATTTGGTCTGGGTGTTTCTATGTATAATATGTATGTATTTACAAAAAAAAAAGTATATATGTATTTATATCCGTTGTCTAGTACCCATAGTACAAGCTCTGCTTAGTTTGGGACTAGATGGCGTTGTGTGTATGTGGTAGAATATATTATTATTTTATGTTATTGTATTTAAATATAAGCGGGCGGAGCCGCGGGCGACAGCTAGTCTGTACTAAATATGAATAGATCTCTCTCACATAGTTTTTTTTCTAAATTACAATTGTTCTAAATAGCGTGATCGTCGCTCTTCACAGCATGATAGATTCTTCCAGAATGCTGAAATCTGCTTTCGTCTTCTTCATTCATGATCTGTTTATGCCGACTGTGAACCACCACTATGCAGTACACCGAAATACCTGAAAATTGTACATAAACTATACAAACTGATTTGGCATTGGCTCCCAAGATATTGGCGTCAAAGAATAGGACAAGATAGGCGGACCGTGGCCTCACAGAAAACCGGTGTAAGCTAAGGACTTTGTAAAAACTCGGGGTGGAGGAAGGGGGACTGAATCAGCGGCGATGCTCTTGTGGCTTTTGAATTGCAGTTACCGATGGACGGATGTAGTGACTATCAGGTGACCCGTCTCCTAGTTCGTCCATATACAAGTGAAAAGAAAAAGAATCAAAAGTGTTTCCTCAATCAATTTTGCTTTTCCTAACCTTAACCAGTGCCGTTTTAATTACATATATCAATTTACTCTTGGGCATGGTCGGATATAACGATCCTAGAGTCAGAAGGGACCTTTGTCTTGCCTCCTATATATTTAATATACTAAGGGGAAAAAATCCACGACAGCCATATTTTAGAATTGGTAGGCATGTTTGTACCGGACGGGTATGTGCGGCAGGGACGGCGTACGCCATTGTTGGCGGTGCTGCGCGGACGCACAAATTTGCTAGGCGAAGCGCCTTTAACGCATGCGTTGCGTACCCTGAACCTCGTAGCCACAGATATTGACTTATTTATCTGTACACTGATAAGTTGACAACGACAACACTATATATTATATATTACAAAACACAAACGTAGAAGTTATGTAAGACAAGTATTTTTGTAATAGTAACACTATCGCATTAGGATATACCTGTAATGATAGTATGTAGGAAATAAATAAATTCATTTTTTATTTACGATACTCACAAGACCTGAGGAGATGCACCACAACAATGAGTATTTCCACCTCTAGCAACATACCCTCGTCTTGGAGTATGAGACTTATGCCTGTAAAGGACATGAGGAAATACAGCGCCGTGATGATACCAGTTACTATCGTCCATGGCAGTGTTAGGAAGGGCAGTGTCTGGAACATATAAAACATACATGAATACGTCGGCGTTTATTCCGAAGGGGTGTACAGAGGTGTATTAAATGTCCACATTTTACGACAAGTTTTAGTACCACTTACGTAGATATATACTGCGGTTGACAGCAATAGGAACCAACCCTATTGCTGTCAATCGGACACATTTATTTCTTAATACACATCGTAGAGTTTTGAGAGCATTTGACTGGCCTGTTGGTAGAGTTGTTCTGTATGATCCTGGCTGCTAAACCAAACATTCGATTCCCACCCAGGACCAATAACTGTGTAATGATCACAATCATTTATTCTGTGTCTGGGTGTAATTTATCTATAACTAGCTGACCCGCGCAACTTCGTCTGCGTCTCTCAATAGTAATAAATTTTCTCCGTTTTTGAAACATTCTTCATTGGTGCTCCGCTCCTATTGGTCTTAGCGTGATGATATATAGCCTATAGCCTTCCTCGATAAATGGGCTATCTAACACTGAAAGAATTTTTCAAATCGGACCAGTAGTTCCTGAGATTAGCGCGTTCAAACAAACAAACAAACTCTTCAGCTTTATAATATTAGTATAGACTAGCTGACCCGCGCAACTTCGTCTGCGTCTCTCAATAGTAATACATTTTCTCCGTTTTTGAAACATTCTTCATTGGTGCTCCGCTCCTATTGGTCTTAGCGTGATGATATATAGCCTATAGCCTTCCTCGATAAATGGGCTATCTAACACTGAAAGAATTTTTCAAATCGGACCAGTAGTTCCTGAGATTAGCGAAAGAAGAATATAAGTACTCGTATGTTTATCAGCATTTTGGTTACAATATTATAGGCTCTGCCTATTTTGAGAACGAGAACAGACGGCTGTGTGTGAGATATGTGAAGTTATCATTATGATAGATAAATTACACCCAGAGAGAGAACAAAATATGATCGTTCTCATCACACAATGTTTGTCATGGGTGGGAATCGAACCTCTGAATTGCAGCCAGGATCGTTATTCACTAGACCAATAGGCCTGAAAGAATACTAGAAAAATTGATATAATAAATCGTCATCATCATCACCAGCCTTTACTAGTCCACTGCTGGACACAGGCCTCTCCTTAGAAAGGTTGAAATAAATAAAGAGTAATAAATAAGTAAAAACGGGAAAAGTGTCTTTCCGTTTCATCATTTTATTCGCTACAAGCAAAAAGACTTTTTGAAAATTTACTTATTTGACTTTGACGGTTTATCAAACTCATGGATAGCCTAATTGAATATGGAAGGGAATAATTTAAAAACAACAGTTCTTTTCCGCGTTGTCCGTGTAGTGATGGATTAAGTGCAATTCATCAAGTGGGTGTCGTAAGAGCCGACTAAGGGAGCAAACCGTCTGTCCAGCTTGGTATAGTAGGCCAAAACCTCCTTTCTAAGGAGACGCCTATGTCCAGCAGTGGACTACTAAAGGCTGTTATGTGATGATGATGCTGAACCGTTCTTTTATTTTTTAATGACAAACTCCCACATTAGGACTATATCCTGTGCCGCGGGGGACTTTACAAACATACATAAAACGGACACAAAGAACACCCAGGCTCAGAACAACAATTTGTGGATCACACAAAGTGTCGTCCCATGCGGGATTTGAACCCACAACACTCGACACAGTAGAAAACGGCGTGGCGACAGCTTAAACCACGACGCCATCCGTGCAGTCAAGATTGTTTTGGAGAGCCATGCTTTGGCACAAAAGGGCGGGCTCAACCTCAGTGATAACATAGCCTCACAGAAAACCGGTGTTAATCAAATCTTTCGTCCTATTTCCCGGGTGAGTAAGTTTATCGGAGCAATGAGAACTTAAATGGCGGCAACACATCTATGTTTCTTGAGTTGCACGTATCCATGGGTGACGGTAGTCACTTGCCATCACGTGACCCATCTGCTCGTTTGAACCCCTATACCATAAAAAGATAAAAGCATTTAAAATCTTGTTTTCCATCTCACGTAGGTACCTTATAAGCGGCCACTACCAGGAGTACAGAACTGATGAGGTGAACTCCGCTCACGGTTGCTGCAGTGATGAATAGCACCAGCTTGTGGGTGGAAACGTTACCATCTTTCCCAAGTGGCGCCAATGTGACTAGGAGGCAGTAGATTGTGAGTTCCAGAAGTGCCCAAACCTGAAAAAATAGCAGACAACGATTTAAACACCTATTGGTCTAATGGTTAGTGATCTTGATTGTTAAGCCAACGGGTATGGGTTTGATTCCCATCCAGGGCAAATAATAGTGTAATGGGCCCCATCAGTTCTGTGTCTGTTGGTAATTTATGTAAAATATGTCTGTATTTCGAAATATATACGTACGGTTATCAGCAGTCTGGTTATGACAGTACAGGCTGTGACAGGTTTTGGATTAGACGACCGTGTGCGAGATGTGTGAGGTTATTATTATTAACTGACTTTACAGTTGAGTCACCTGGTTGTACTAAAGGAACTTGCAAGTATAACTCTGCCATGAACAGAGCTGTCACTAGAAAAACACTATTAGCACTCAATGTTTATGCAGACTTCCAGAAAAACACTATTAGCACTCAATGTTTATGCAGACTTCCAGAAAAACACTATTAGCACTCAATGTTTATGCAGACTTCCAGAAAAACACTATTAGCACTCAATGTTTATGCAGACTTCCAGAAAAACACTATTAGCACTCAATGTTTATGCAGACTTCCAGAAAACACTATTAGCAGTCAATGTTTATGCAGACTTCCAGAAAAACACTATTAGCACTCAATGTTTATGCAGACTTCCAGAAAAACACTATTAGCACTCAATGTTTATGCAGACTTCCAGAAAAACACTATTATCACTCAATGTTTATGCAGACTTCCAGAAAAACACTATTAGCACTCAATGTTTATGCAGACTTCCAGAAAAACACTATTAGCACTCAATGTTTATGCAGACTTCCAGAAAAACACTATTAGCACTCAATGTTTATGCAGACTTCCAGAAAAACACTATTAGCACTCAATGTTTATGCAGACTTCCAGTAAAACACTATTAGCACTCAATGTTTATGCAGACTTCCAGAAAAACACTATTAGCACTCAATGTTTATGCAGACTTCCAAGAATAGATGTTTGTTGTCAGCTTACTACCGCTTCCTACTACGCTGAGTGTTGTTGGTTCGATCCCCACATGGGGTGACACTTTGTGTGATCCACAACATTTGTGTGAACACAACCTAGAAAAGCTTCTGGATAGGGAATGTGGTGGAGAGGAAAGAGCTTCATGCGCTGGATAGACCAGATTCGCGACACCACCAACAAAAAAATCCACGAAGTCATTCACAGCGCTGAATATCGTAACAACGGGCAGATTACATGTAGAGGACATCACATCACATCATCATTACATCAACAGCCTTTAATAGTCCACTGCTGGACATAAGCCTCTTCTTAGAAAGGAGGTTTTGGCCTACTATACCACGCTGGCCAGACGGGTCGGTGTTGCTCCCTTAGTCGGCTTTTACGACACCCACGGGATGTGACACTCTGTATTCTTAATCCGTCACCACACGGACCTAGAGACGGTAGAGGTCATGACCCTCAGCAAAAAGAAAAACTACATAAGGTGTGACTTATGCTAATGTTTGTTCGTTCTCAAGTATTCTAAAAAAAAACCTAATATGTCATCAACTTCTTTGATAGTAAATACGCAGTATCTCCACTAACGTTAGACCTCTCTCATACGAAATATTGGCTTTCTCGGTTCTTCATCATCAGCCTATCGCAGTCCACTGCTTTAAATAGGCTTCTCCCATTGCACGCCACTTAGATTGATTTTGGGCTTCTAGCATCCAGCTCCTGACAGCCAGCCATCTTGCGCAAATCGTCACTCCACCTGGCCCGTGGGCGTCCTACACTACGTTTGCCGAGACGCGGTTATTTATCAGTTTAAAAATATGATTTCAGATCAGTTTAAAAAATACCCACTAAAAAGTTGTCTAGATTTTGGAAAAAGTAATAGTCGGTAGGTGCAAGGTCTGGTGAGTATGGCGGATGAGGGAGAGCTTCCAACCCCAGCTCTTGCAGCTTGGAGACTGTCTGTTGCGCAGTTTGGGGTCGCGCGTTGTCGTGAAGGAGCAGTGGGGACGACCGATTGACCAAAGCTGGTTGCAGTGGGTAAAAAATTCAATTCCCGAGAGGCAGTACAAAATGCCTTTGAAGAGTTTGTTGCCTCCCGTCCAGCTGATTTTTACAAGAAGGGCATCAATAAACTGCGTCGATTGCATGGATGATTACTTCGAATAACAGAAATAAAAAAGTTTGAAAAAATAAGTACTTTCACTTATTGCATACAAAACGGCAATTTCATAGGTAAAGACCTAATAGATTAGTGTTATTGTCCTTAGACACATGAGAAACAAGTTATAAGTCACTTATATATTTATTAAAAACAATTACATATTGTATTTAATACAAATTGCTATAAGAAAAACTGCAGGCACTCATCTAAACATTCACCTTGAAAGGATTTTTCATCTAATAAATCTATCTATCTAAAGCTATAAATATTTCGTCATGCCACTTAAAATCGTAAACTATAAAACTGTCATTCTTTGAACTTGTTACGAAATAAAATTAAGAAATATATGATTTGAGATTTAACGAAAGAGATGAAAAAATAAATGAATGTTTTCTTAATTGATTAAAACAAAGAAAATGTGTTAACCTTATAATTACGAAATACATACTCACTGAATACAGGTACCCAATAATCAACGTGCCAGTGTGCAGACTCCCGCAAAAACAGCATTTATTTACCATAGGCACACCCATTTTGTTTTTAAACCATAGATTATAAATAGAACATGTACACAACGTAAAACTATTTTAAAGAGTATGTGAGATCACGTTTGTTCGGCATCAAAACTCTGTTATCACTGGACTGTTTGCTTTTTGTTTTTATGCTATCATCGCGACCATGATTTTGCGTGTGATAATGCAATAAGTATTACTGCGGTTCGTTTATCAAAGATTTGTTGATATCGTTTTAATTTTGCAATCGTAAAAACTTGACTTTGATATGGTGCTCTCTCAACGAGTTGGTTTCTATAGTGATTAGATAGAATTTTCTTGATAAATAAACGTTTGTCGTTTGCTAAGAGGTCGTAAAGTTTGATTCTATGTACTTGTCCTTGACGAAGAATATATATATATATATATATTCTACCACATACACACAACGCCATCTAGTCCCAAACTAAGCAGATCTTGTACTATGGGTACTAGACAACTGATATAAATACATATATACTTTTTTTTTGTAAATACATACATATTATACATAGAAACACCCAGACCAAATCAAACATCAAATGTTCATGCACACAAATGTTTGACTTGAGCGGGAATCGAACCCGCGACCTTTGGAATAGCAGTCCGTTACACAAACCACTACGCCATCCAGTCGTCTCAGTCGTCAGAATAGAGTTACCTTGAAAATAAAATCATCATATATCAATTGACAATTGATAATATCAATTGACTACTAGCCTTAGTAATACGTACGTAACCAAAAGCGCATATGATACGCTAAATGACAATTTACATATTACTGGGTTTAATAAGTCAATACATTTAATTTTATTTTACGTAACTAATATAAATGTAAGACCTATTTCTTAGCCTTCCATGAAGACACCGTGCGGGTGCCGGGTCCATCACGTGATAGATGGTAGTAACACATGCGACTGCGACAGCCCCTGGGGCGTGCCACCCAGGAATAGGTTTAAGGAGTACTTCTTGCGACGCGTCAGCGCTCACTTCCACTGTATACTGTGTTACCCCCTCTACTTAACCATATTTCATATGATCCTAACAATGCTGCTTTGTATATTCGTTCAAGAAAAGAGCTTACTGAAGCTCTTGGCAATTCAAGGTCTTTGAACAGATTTTAGAGAGATTTATCTCACCGCCACGGCATATAACGCTACGAAACTGGCATTTTTAGTTATTTCGTTGGTTAAATCAAAGTCCTTCTTCCTTTATGGATGTTGATTTTCCATGGTACTGTGAGTTCCACTAGTTGTATATCCTCCGGCATTCTGTAATGCTTTTCATACGTGTCCACAAATAATGTCCAGTCACTGGAGGTATTTATTTACTTCTTCGTCGAGAGTCTTTACAAACTCGATGTTATTCCATTTGTTTGTTGTTTCTCCTTTTTTCACTTCTAAAAATCGATGGCCCCCACGTATTAGAGTTATTTGCAGAAGTTGTCATATGATAACACAGAATGGCTTATCGTTGCATTTTCATAACTGTCTACAGACATAACACATGTTGTTTTCCAATAATCATAATAATAATAATAATATTTATTTATTTCCCTCATCACAAAGAACTTATAAATACAGATCGGTCAGGTTGGGTACATCATTGCTTTGTGAGAGACTGGTGTCTGCGGTAGGTAAAACCTGTGTTACAGCTCACCAGGCTCACACCTTCTGGACGGAACATAGTTATATTTCTTTAGCATGTACTAGTTTATAATACATTATACTAGTATAAGTAGACAAACAAGAGAGAAGCAATAAAAAATAGCAAAACGAGATGTGTGTGTGTGTGTGTGCGTGTATGTGAGTGTGGGTTTGCTTGCGAGTGTACGTGTATGCGTGTGTCTATAAGTGGGTATGTGTTTGTTTGTGTATGTGTATATGATTATGCTAGTGCATGTTATGTATTTGTATAATTCAAACTATAATAAATAAATAAATAGATTATGTTTAACTTAGTGGCACAAGTAGGCTTTCTGTATCATCATAGGTTAGGTTTTGTAGCCATGTTGTTAATACTGTTTTTAACTTATATTTATTACAGGAGTATATGCAAAGGATAGCATTAATTTTATTATATAGTTCTCCATAACTGTTACTGTGCACACCCTATTGAATAGATCGATGACGTTGTATAAATTGTTATCTAGAAATTACACGACTCCTAAGATACAGGTTTCTTACCTAGTTTATGAGTTTGTCGTAACTGACCGGTATTTGTGATCATATTACTACTTAAGCTCTATTATACCTGTGCATATCATGTTTTATGTGTTGTGCTTAAGCTAAGTACAAATGTAAGAATCGAAGTAAATAAAGATTATTATTATTTAAAAAAAATACGACCGTTTGGGTCCAATAATTTGCGCAATGAGTTTATTTTGCCCATTTTGCCCTATTCGATATCATTAAAGATAGGAATCAAAGTACTTATTTGTACTTACGAGTAAGAGATTATAATACTTTGATCTACGCGTCGCTATGACCAATGATGAGGGTTAAAGGTTATCGTTATAATTAAATAAACCAAAAAAACAGAGAGAATAAAAGACTTGGCGCATTTATTACTAATGCCACGCAGCTGCACCTTATCCGTGAAAGAGACATGCTTCGACATAAATGGGCCGGATCGACCGGAGCGATGCCTCGACCTTACACAAAACCGATTTTAAGCGATTCTTTCCTTGGTTTTTACTTAGTAAGAATAGTAATATCCCTCCTAGCCCTAGATTCTGGAGAGGGACTTGAAGAGGGCAACGCACTCGTGACTCTTAAATGGCAGATGTTCATGGGCGGCGGTAGTCACTTACCATCTGGTGACCCGTATACTGGTTTGCCCCCATATGCCATAAAGAAAAAAAAAAGCCGTGTGGTGTCGTGGGACACCCGATAGGAACGAAGTTGTGACGATCGAGTAAAACTGATTTGACACGATTTTAATTACAACGCCATCTATGAAAGCGGATATTACCTACATATTAAAAACAATTAAAACAATTTATACATTGGTAAAATCTCCTTGCGAAATGATTTCCTATCTATTCGTTAGATGGCGCTGAATGTCTGACAAGATAACACAAAAATAAAGAGCAAAAAGCCAACATCACGTGGTATTCCCAGGCGGTCACCCATCCAAGTACTAACCACGCCCGATGTTGCTTAACTTCGGTGATCGGACGAGAACCGGTGTATTCAACATGGTATGGACGTTGGCGAACGTTAAAGCAAATTTAATGTATGGTATCCACAGTTAGACGTCAATTTATATTAAAAGTGTCGTGACAAATTTTCGTACGAATTTTTTCCGTCTAGCCCCCTTTCACAACGCGCGATAAGGAACTTCGTTCCAAAAATCGTCCACTTTTAATCAAACAATTGTTAAACAATATCTGCAGAATTGTACTGACATAATATGACTGCGCGTATATCGTAGTGGTTTAAGCGGTCGCCACGCCGCGCCGGTGTAACGGCTTATGTTTGTAAAGTCTTACTTGAATAATGACACTTATTACCTAGTTCTTTTATTAAAAAGTGCCTGTTTTTTATGTCATAAACTGAAGTCACTTGTACATTCCATTTTCAATCGAGTTTATAATTATCAAATATTAAATACTTCTATAATATATGATAAATATATAAAAATATAAATCTACTTAAAATAATGGTTGTTACTCTTTCATAAATGTACTGTTAAGCACGGTTCTTACATACTAGTCAATCTTTTGATCAATTTTTTATGGAAAGTGACTATCACCGCCCATGAACGCCTGCGGCCGCAACTCAGGAGGCATAATGAAGGAATGTGCTGTATTAAGCAAAGAGTATTCAGTGAGGGAAATAAAAAGAATTTACTGAATTTGTAAAATTTAAAAAAAAATATCGTTTAGAGGGCTTGGACGCTTCACTCCTTGTAAAAGTATTACATATCGGGTTCCATACTAGTCTCCGAAATGAAGATTAAAACTATAGAATAAAAATATAAATAACAATTACAGTTTGAGAAATTTACACCATACGAGCTACTTGGCAACATCTTATCCGTGTTTTTCACGCTCTCTGCTTCTTCCTTATCTAGCCGTAGCGTGATATTATACATGGTCCGAGAGATAAACCGACTTAACGTAAAGAACGAACGTTTTAGTTTATTAAGGGTTCGAGCAAATCAAAAAGAGGTCGTGGTTGTGCTGCTGTTGCGTTTAAATAGGCGCTTTTAATAAGCAAATATACATTATGTGGCTCAATTTTTAACTCAACTTAAATTCTTCGTCTCAAACTGGTACATGTTATCTGTTTGTCTACTAGTTCAGCTCAGTTCATCAACAGCCTATACTAGTCCACTGCTGGACATAGGCCTCTCCTTAGAAAGGAGGTTATGGCCTACTATACCACGATGGCCAGACGGGTTGGTATAGGGTTTGTTTCAAGTTTTCCTTCTCTTTGCAGTGCTGTTGTCCTGCTTAGTTTGCTCCCTTAGTCCGCTCTTACGACACCCACGGGATGAATTGGGGTGGTGACAAGGTGTCAGCTCAGTTCATGAACCGACTATTAATACAAATTTTGAAACGTTTAACTCTAAATCTGCAGAAAAAAGCAAGCGAAATAGTAGATTGTGTGCTTACACAACATTTTTAATTTGTATTTAAGATATTCATTGGCTAAACTGATATGAATCATACAAATATTCAACGTAAGGATGTTTTGTGTGACAGAATGTTTTAGATTGTCAATCTAACTGCTCAAATAAAAACTAAAAATGTAGAACAGAGGAGCAAATATTGGCATTTTAGAAATCGTCTTTCGTTCGAACCGTTTAGCAAGGCGGATATGTTATAACATTGTCTCATCTTTCTGGTATTCTTGTTTACAGTGTAGATAATCTCCATGACTATACGTAACTGATTACAAATCAGAATCAAATTAATTATAGTGTAAAGTGGATGACAGTTTTTTTATCTACCATCTTGTGCATTTGTTAATTACAAGATATGGTTTTATGTTAGCAGAATTAAAATAATAACCTAATTCGTCTGTATTTTTACGGAGGTAATTTGTAAGGTTTTTTATTTATCTATTTAATAGAAATACAAAGGGAATTTTCATAATTTTGGGGTAGAGGTGAAGGAGACAGTAAAAACTGCAGTGGTAGTTTAAAAATGTGCAGAATATAACAACGTCTTCAAACATAACTTCAAGGTTATATGTATATTGAACTCTTTGGCGCAGATTTACCAGAAGACTCTATTCTCAACGAACTTGAAAGAGAGTTAGACAAGAAAAAAAAAGGTTACTTATATGCTACAATCATAGTCCGGATCCTAACTAACGTTTACATTTTGGGTTGAAGGCAGGTAAAAAAAATACGCCTATCTGAACCTTATCATTTATAGTTTCAAAAGAGACGGAGTTTTGTTTTCTTTGTCTATTTGAAGATCTATTTTGCATTCGATTGCAACTATCCGATTCTCGTTGGTCGATTGGTTAGTAGTCTGACGACCTGATGAAGGCTGCGGAAAGCCGTTAGATGCGGGCAGCAAACTACAGGTTGTTGTGATGAACCTGTGGAGAGGAATATATCCAGCTGTGGACGTCTTTCGTTTCTTTATTTTTATTCAGTACAGTAAAATGTAAAGACGTATTCATTTTAGGAGGATAAACAATAAAAAGTGACACAATTCAAACAGGAATACACACCGTGTTTGTCAACGATGACGTTATACTGAACTAATTCGAGTACATAGTCCGTAACTCGGTAAACACCCGCACCATACTTACAAGTAAACAAGGCTTATCTGTAATGAGCGTTTTGAGGTAAACTGATCAATAACTGGCTTTTTACTGTTGTAACATCACTATAATATTTTACTATTTAGTAGATTAATATGTCACGTCACTAAAATGCATTGCACTATTATTATTATTATTTTTTTTATTTTAAAAAAGACAACTCCCGCATTAGGAACATATATCCTGTGTCGCGGGGGACTTTGCAAACATACATGAAACGGACACAAAGAACACCCAGACTCAGAACAACAATTTGTGGATCACACAAAGTGACGTCCCATGTGGGGTTTGAACCCACAACACTCGGCGTAGTAGGAAGCGGCGTGGCGACCGCTTAAACCACTCCGCCATCCGTGCAGTCTCTATGAACTATGAACATACTTCATTATACAATCATTGTGCTGCTGTCGGTAACACTGTAAGGTCGATACCTTTTTTTTCTGTGCGGAAATCCCTTCGGATACCACCCACCGGTGGGACGGTTACGTCGTAGTCGAACCGACCAGACCGGTACCAGTTGCAGGGGAACCAGGTGTACCCTAGAAAGGAAATTCCTTTTCCGACGTACCTCGGGCCATCTACAACGTGTAGATGACCCCCTCCTGTGTGGGAACCCCTATGTCCCCTTGTAAGGTCGATACCTGTCTGTAATATACTGATTACATTATAATACTAGTCAAATCATCGTTTTAATTACAATAATTACATACCATCTGGTGTCGCATAAAAATACATGTTTTTTTTTACACGCTTGATAGTTAGTGACTACTGTCACCCATTACCACATTTAACTCAAGAGCCTCAAACACGTTGTCCGAAGGACCAGATGCGGGAACCCTACTTGGGAATACAATCGTTCTTCATACACAGTATGAAGTGAAATGGCGTGGGATAGGTATGCTTTGGCACAAATGAGCAGGTTCGATCGGAGCAATACCACACCTTCAGATAATACCACCACATAAAACGGTGTTAAGTAATTTTTTTATAGCTTCTCACCAAGTGAGTAAATTTTGCCTAAGCCCAACGTAACCCCTCCCACTCATTCTAGGGAGGGGGAAGGCATTTTCCAAAGGTGTCAATGCATTTGTGACTCTTGACAATTATACATCCTTGTGTGTATAATTGTGTCCCTCCGAAGAAAGGAGGAAAATGTGGCGAAGAAAGTATTAAGTTTGGGAGTTGAGGGGTACAAAAGAAGAGGAAGAGGAGGAAGGAATAAAATGGCAGAATAGACCATACGGTGTCGTCCAAATAAAATTGGGATAAGGTAAGGCAACCCTTACAGTACATAATATTATAAAATCAAGTCCCCGGCCGCTTCTGTCTGTCTGTATGAATGCGATAAACTCAAAAACTACCGAACAGATATTTGTACAGTTTTCACCAATAGATAGTGTGATTCCTGAGGAAGGTATATGTTTATAATTCATGATAGTTTCATGTAAATTGACTGAAATATAACGTTTATTGTAGAAGAAAAAAAACGAAAAACGAATCACAGTTACCGAAATTCATGCGAGCGAAGCTGTGGGCGGAAATCTATACTAATATTATAAAGCTGAAGAGTTTGTTTGTTTGTTTGTTTGTTTGAACGCGCTAATCTCAGGAACTACTGGTCCAATTTGAAAAATTCTTTCAGTGTTAGATAGCCCATTTATCGAGGAAGGCTATAGGCTATACATCACCACGCTAAGACCCATAGGAGCGGAGCACAAATGAAGAATGTTTCAAAAACGGAGAAAATATATTACTATTGAGAGACGCAGACGAAGTTGCGCGGTTCAGCTAGTTAGTTATAATAATTCATAAAGTTATTGTGTACTTATATTATACTAGACGCGAAATACGTAACATATTTCAGGTTGATGTTAAAATATATTTGTTAAGACTCGGCCGATAATTGGTTGCCTCGCCTCACTGGTCTTAAGATAATATTGTATATGGGAATCTAATCAGTGTACGAGTGTCTGCGTTTTAATAAACACGTAAATTATTTTGTGGTGACCATTATATTTAATATCGAATAATACTCTCTATTAAAATGTGTTTTTCAGTCAACACGTGTTGTGTTTGCCTCAGTCTGGACGCGGGCACAAAAATTATAAGCTTATTTTTTACGGTAAGTTTATTAAAAAATATTTACTAATTACTAACTTGACAGATCTGACATACTAAATTTATATATATACTGTGTTATGGTAACCAGACTGCTGATAAATATACTTATATATTTCTAAATACATACATACTGTATATAAATTACACCCAGGAACAGAAAAGATGATAATAAAATATTTATTCTGGGTGGGAATCGAACCCATGACCTCCGGCCAACAACAGGCCGTTTAAAACATAATAGTTATCTGTTATTATATATAATACAATCTATGAATCGTCACGCTATGGCCATTTGGAATGGAGTAGTGTCTATAAACGCAGATGAAATAACGCGTTGATGTCGACTTTTTTAGTCAATTTTACGAGACAAAAAATAGACTATTCTAGATAATAAATATATATCTGATTAAATTTCATCCAGATTCTTTCAGCCGTTCTGTGTGATTTAGTACAAAACAACAATTTAAATAAATTGAAGTTGGCTTTTTCGCAAGACTACGAGATTTTTATTATTTCTCGAAAATTATATCTATAACACAGGATTAAGTATACTTATCAAGACTTTTAGATGTTTTAGGTACATCTATGGTAATAAAATGTCACTCTTTATGACATTAGACTGCAAGGATGGCGTAGTGGTTTAAGCGGTCGCCCCGCCGCTTACTACTACGCTGAGTGTTGTGGGTCCGATCCCCACATGGGACGACACTTTGTGTGATCCACAAATTGTTGTTCTGAGTCTAGGCGTACTTTGTGTCCGTGTCATGAATGTTTGTAAAGTTCTCCTCTGTCTTTTTAAAAATAAAAAATGATCTGTGCTAATAGAAAAAACCTTATTATGATTACCTTACGACCTTACGAAAACCTTACGACGAAAATTACGATTTGATGCTTTGAAGCAAATCGAATGTAGGTACACTGTCCCTATGCATGTATATACTAACTTTTAAACTTTCGCGTTCCATGATAATTAATATTATATAACGGGAATTAACGCGATCTCTTATTTAGGGTATTACCCTGTTATGTCAGCCTGTGACCACGGCCGGTGCAACCTGGTCGAAACGTCACTCAAACCAGAGGTATGTAATACCCTAAATAAGAGATCGCGTTAATTCCCGTTAAATAATATTAATTATGCGTGTATATTTCGTAGAAAATCAAAAAACAGCGTCACTCCGGGAGTCCGGGAGTCACTCCTTGTTTTTTATTTTTTATTATAACAGGTTTTTTTGTTTTTTCGATTCGAAAAGTTCCGACATAAATATATATCTATATTGTACGCATATACACAATATGTGTTAATTTTATATTTCTACAGTTATATTGTCAATATATTTCAGTCAAATCTACTCTCGGCAACGGTAACAGTGTCGAGAGTTCAATGATTTTTTTCTCATTTAAGAAAATACATTAATTTGTTTGTTGTTCAAAATTGCCCAACGCGCTTAAAGAAGTTTTCACTACAAAAATAAAAAGTAAGAAATATAATTTCGAAGAAATGCTGCAAATTTAATATAAATTGAAAAATAGCAGGAGAGACACGTTTGATTTTAATTCAGCCCTGCAGGCAGTTTCTGTTAGGTAAATATCGAATATACACAATACTATTGTTATAACAATGATCAAATTATTTAAATACTGAAAAGAAAAGCTTAGTACCAAGCGAACTGCTGAAGCACACTTTTAACTAGAGGAGAGAGAATTGTCTGTCACGATTCATTTCTATTTAATAATAATAATAACCTCACAACTCTAACACACGGCCGTCTGATCCAAACTAGGTAGAGCCTGTGCCATGGTGACCACGTCACATCATCACATCAACAGCCTTTACTAGTCCACTGCTGGACATAGGCCTCTACTTAGAAAGGAGGTTTTGGCCTACTATACCACGCAGGCCAGACGGGTTGGTATAGGCTTTGTGTCAAGTTTTCCTTCTCTCTGCAGTGTTATTGTCCTGCGTAGTTTGCTCCTTTAGTTGCCTTTTACGACACCCACGGGATAAATATATGGCGATAATGTATTCTTAATCCGTCACCACACGGACAGACCTACAGTAACCAGACTGCTGATAAACAACTTATATATTTCTAAAAACCAATATTATTCATAGACAAAATTACACTCATACACAAAACAAATGATCATGCTCATCACACAATTATTTGTACTGGGTGGAGATCGAACCTACTACCTTTGGCTTAGCATTAAAGACCATGCAGGAGACCAACAAGCCCGTCATATACGTCACATTGAAGAAGAAGAAGGATGCTCCGAGGCATAGGGACACTTAGAAAAGAGTAAGAATTAATGTGGCTTACTATACATGTGTAGACATCGATTATGTCGTAAGTTATCAGTAATCAATCATGTTTAATCTGCTTTGACGCATTCTGCATTCAATTTCAGTTAGTACTCGTAACTTTAGTCGATTATAGATAATAAAAATATTTACAACACCTTACAAACGGCTGTCTGAATTGAAATTAGGCAAAGTCTAGTCTATGGTAACCGGACTGCTGATAAACATACTGATATATTTCTAAATACATACATATTATAGATAAGTTACACCTTTTTTTTTCCGTGTGGAAATCCCCTCGGATACCACCTATCGGTGGCATGTCGGACTCGAACCACTAAAACCGCACGCCGTCTCGGGTACTTATAGCCAGGGAACCAGGTATACCCTAGAAAGGAAGTCCCTGGTGAGGTAAATTATGCCTAGACACAGTAAAAGAAGCTAATCAAAAAAATCCAAGATTATTATGTTAGTTATTCTCTTTGAAAAAGATTCTAGGTAGTATACAAACGCTATTTTATTACCTTAACTCTTAACTTCACTGTTCCGTGTGGTGCTGGATTAAGAATACGGAGTGTCACCACCCCCATTCATCTCGTGAGTAGTATATATTGAGGCGAGCTGTGAGCCACAGTATACTACTCCCGTGTAGGTATCGTAAGAGCCTACTAAGCAACCAAATTACGCAGGACAAGAGAACTGCAAAGAGGAGGAAAACTTGACACAAATCCTATACCAACTCGTCTAGCCAGCGTGGTATTGGAGGCCAAAACCTTCTTTCTATGCCCTACATAATTACATTCTAATACCACGCTGGCTAGACGAGTTGGTATAGGGTTTGTGTCCCCCAAGGGGTGCTAGCTAGAAAACCTCCCCGTGGTGCACCCTGGAAACGCTGGCGATGGTACTGTTTCCTCCTTGTCCTCTTGGAGGAGAGGATTATCGCCAGCGGCCAATATTCTAGCAGAAGAGGCAGCCGTTCATCGGCTCTCGGGCAAGGCCTGGTCCAGCAGGGTGGGCGTGTCTGCCGGTTGCCCTCCTGGCTCTTCGCTCTTCGGAGCATGGAGGAGGAAACCTCGGTAAAAAACCTGATGGCGGGGCCCTGTAGGGGCCACAGTTTCTCCGCTGACAGCGGTGGAGAAAGGAGGACGGGCTCGGCGTGTACTCACACTACCACCGAGCAGGCAGGGGGACGTAGTCTCCCTGTCAACCGTCGGCATATCGTAATCCCGAGAAGAGCGCTGTGGTTAAGTCTCGCGGCTCTGATCGGGGGCGAGGGTCTTGGCTTAACCGCCCGGACCGCGAGGAAGATAACCTCTCTAAAAAATTCCCCGAATCCCGTGTTCTGGTGCGTGGCCAGGGGATGCATGGCTGATGGGAAGTTCAGTCGCGAGCGCACTCCAAGCCGAGGTACCTGCGGACCCCTCGGTTGGGTTAAAAACTTACGCTTGCCCGGGTAATGGGGGATCTCTGCCCGGGTGGACCTTTTAGTTCTCCCCCACTCGTGGGATTTATTATGAATTTGAATACAAATAAAAATACAAAGAAACGGACACAAACAGAAAACAAACAAAACCAGGCAAGCAAAACGGACACTGAAACAAAAGGTGCAAGGGAGAAGAGGAACAGTGGAGTCGATGGGTCGTCCACTGAGGGTGAGGTGGCGTCGGGAACGCCCATCTCGATGGGGCTCCCAGAAGTCAGTCTGACTCTGATCTCTGGGACCCGAAGAGCATCGGATCGGCTGCGCTCCGGATCCGCCGCTTCGTCGGATGGCGCGGAGGCCATGGAAGCGGAGCGAAGCGACAGCCGAAAACGCGGACGCTCAGGGGACGTGGAAACCGACACGTCCGGCGAAATGATGCCACCAAAGGTGGCAAGCAGCCGTAGAGGGAGGGCGCGTAAACCGGCCTCGGTCTCGACCCCGTCAGGCTCCGCGTTCTCAAAGGCGGAGTCCTACAGGAGCGTACGAGTGGACGGCGAGGCCGTAGCGGAGGAGGAGATCGCGGATCTCCTGCTCAAGGTTCGGGAGCCGGTGGAGGGAAATGCCCCCCAGGCTCCCGTGTCCGTGCAGGAGAGGGCGAAAGCGGCGGTGGCCGTCATCGACAAGGTGGCCACCAAATCCGTGAACCTTAAGGGCTCGTTTGTGAGGGCCCTTAAGGACTCCTCCTCCGCTTTGTCGGAGGTCGTGGAGGGCCTAGTGGGCGACGTATCGCGCCTACAGGTGGCCAACGAGAAGCTGACGGAGCGGGTGAACGAGCTGAGCGCTCAGTTCGCCCGCTTCCAGGCGAACCTCCCCGAGCGGGAAGCCCCGTCCGCGTCCCAGCCTGCCCCTACCACCAACTCAGGGGCATTTGACTCCCAACTGCGAGAAATCCTCATCGCAGTTGGGAGATATGCTGGACGGACGCCTGGCTGGCCTGGAGGCGAGACTGCCCCCTGCGCCGATTGTGCGCCCCCCGCTCGCGTCGGCACAGCGGCCAAAGGCCGCCGCTCCGACCGCGCTCCCCGTTGTGGGCGGCCGCGTTTCTTACGCGGCGGCGGCGTCTGCCCCTACTCCGTCGGCTCCACAAAAGCCGAGGAGGGGGGCCAAGGCACCGGCCCAGGCGCCGGCCAAGGCACGGCTAAGGCGCCGGCCAAGGCACATCCCCAGGCGCCGGCCAAGACGGGGCCTAAAACGGCGCCGAGGAGCGGAGTGGCATTCCCTCCGCTCCCCACTCCGACACCCCTGCCGGGCCCCTCCGCACCTGCCCCCTCCAACGAGGGTTGGCAGGAGGCGAGGGGCTCCAAGAAGTCCCGAAGGCGGGCCAGAAAGGCTGCCCAAAAAGCAGCCCAAGCCCAGCCTTCGCCACCGGTGGCAACGGCCTCTGCAAAGAGGCCGCGGAAGCTGCAGCCGCCCAAAACCGCGGCTGTAGTTGTGACCGTGTCCCCGGAGGCGGCTGACGGCGGGCTGTCCTATGCGGCCGTCTTCAAAAAGGCCCGGGACAGCCTCGCCAACAAGTTTGGGACGGTGGGGGTCAGGATGCGCCTCGCCCAGACGGGAGCTCGAGTTCTCGAGTTCCCTGGGGCTGAAGGCGCAAAGACGGCGGACTCCTTCGCTGAGAAGCTGCGGGGAATATTTGCAGCCACAGATGGTGTCAGGGTCGCCAGGCCTACCAAGTGCGCGGAACTGCGCATCTCGGGCCTGGACGACTCAGTGACGGCCGAAGATGTCCGCGCTGTAATCCGGGAGAAGACGGGGTGCAGCGCGGACAACGTCAGGGTCGGCACCATCCGCCCCGGTCCAGGAGGGCTTGGCGCCGTGTGGGTCAGCTGTCCCGTAGCGTCGGCCAAAGTATTGGCCGACGCCGGCAGGCTGCTCATCGGTTTCGTGAGCGCCAGGATCACAGTCCTGGCGGCGAGACCGATGAGGTGTTTTAAATGCCTGGCCACGGGACACACGCGCGTCAAGTGCGACAGTTGTTTTGACTGCGGCGGACTGTGTTTCCGCTGCGGTCAACCGGGGCATAAGGCGGCAGAATGCTCTGCCGCCCCTCACTGCCCAGCGTGTGCGGCGGGCAATAAGCCCGCCAATCACCAGATGGGGCAGAGAGGCTGCAAGCCTCCCCGCAGTTCTCGGCAGACGTCAGGGGCTAGCCAGTCGACCCAGGCTGCCTCTGATGTAGTACGTGCGTCGTCGTCGTCGCCCATGGAGGAGGTTGTAGAGACGATCCAGTAATGGATCAAGTCTCCAACCTCCTGGTCCAGACGAACCTGAACCACTGTGCCGCGGCGCAGGATCTCTTCCTGCAAACCATGGCACAGTGGTCGATAGGTGTTGCCGTAGTCGCGGAGCCCTATTCTGTCCCTCCCCGTCCAAACTGGATGGGTGACTGGGACGGCTCCGTGGCAGTCGTCGGTTCCACGACGGCTCATTCCCCGCCCTTGTCGCTAAGAGACAAGGGCACTGGATATGTTGCCGTCGAGTGGGGGGGGATCACCATATATGGTGTTTATTTCTCCCCCAACCGGAGTTTGAACGACTTCGAGGTTTTCCTAACCAGCTTGGAGACCTCGATACGGCGACTAGCGTCTGGGCACGTCCTTGTGCTGGGGGACTTCAACGCAAAGTCCATTGCGTGGGGTTCCCCCAGGACGGACGCAAGGGGCGAGGCCGTAGAGGAGTGGGCGGCCTCGGTGGGCCTCTGTCTTCTAAACAGAGGCTCCACCAACACGTGCGTGCGACAGCAGGGGGGGTCGATAGTGGACCTCTCGTTCGCTACCCCTGCCCTCGCCGCACGAGTAAGGAACTGGCGTGTCCTGGAAGAGGTTGAGACGCTCTCGGATCATCTGTATATCCGATTTGAGCTCTCCCGGACCCAGGACTCCAGTAGGGGTCACGTGGCGCGGCGTTTATCCCGCTTTCCGCGGTGGGCTGTTGCCAGACTAAACCGGGACCTACTAGAGGAGGCAGCCATAATTCACTCGTGGCTGTCTCCGCAGGCTCCGACCGAGGAGGTTGACGTGGGGGCTGGTCGCTTTCGCGATGCGATTACGCATATCTGCGATGCGGCCATGCCCCGCATTCGAGGTCGTCGGCCTCCAAGGAAGGAGGTCTACTGGTGGTCCCAGGAGCTGGCGGACCTCCGTGCGGCCTGTACACGTGCCCGGAGGTCCTACACACGCAGTGGGCGGCGTCACCGTGGAGACGGTGAGGAGGACCGGCTTCATGAGGAGTACCGACGGGCGCGGAAAACTCTGAAGCTGGCCATTAGCCGCGCCAAAGAGGAAAAAAGACAGGAGATGCTGGAGGGTCTTAATCGTGACCCCTGGGGTCGCCCTTACCGCGCGGTGCGACAAAAGCTCCGCGCGTCGGGCCCCCCCTTACGGAGACTCTCCAGCCCAGCTTCCTGCGAGAAGTGGTTGAGGGCCTTTTCCCACAACGAGCGGAACACACTCCCCCGTCGATGGCCTCCCTGGCCGGAGACGACGGGGAGCACGGGGAGGACAATGTTCCGCCCGTCCGGGATTCGGAGGTAGGGGCGGCTGTTCTACGGATCCGTTCCAAGAACACCGCCCCTGGGCCAGACGGGGTACCGGCCCGAGTGCTGGCCCTGGCCCTCAACCACATGGCAGACCTCTGCGAGGTGGGCCCCGATCTGTCGGACGCCCAATTTGGTTTTCGGGCGGGGCGTTCGACAGTCGACGCCGTGTTGCGCCTGAGGGCCGTGACCGAAGAGGCCGTGAGCTGTGGCGGCGTGCTGTTGGCGGTGTCATTAGACATCGCCAACGCATTCAATAGTCTGCCATTCAGCTGCATCAGGGAAGCACTCCACTATCATGGGGTGCCAAAGTACCTGAGGCGGCTGGTGGCAGACTATTTAGAGGAGCGTACCGTCGTGTACGAGGACCGAGAAGGTAATCTGAGGTGTCGGCCCATGTCGTGCGGTGTTCCACAGGGGTCTGTTCTTGGACCCCTCTTGTGGAACATAGGGTACGACTGGGCCCTTCGCGCCGATTACCCCCCCGGGCTGGGTGTAATCTGTTACGCAGACGATACCCCCCGTGACAGCCCGGAGGGCAAACTTCCAAGAGGCGGCGCGCCTGGCCACAGGGGGAGTCTCCCTGGTGGTCGGGCGCATTGAGGCGCTGGGCTTACGGGTGGCCCTAGATAAGACGGAGGCCCTGTTATTTCATGGGCCCCGTCGTGGTCCACCCCCTGGCGCCTCAATAGTGGTCAACTCGGTCCTCGTACCGGTTCGGGCCCAGATGAAATATCTGGGCCTGATCCTCGACGGGAGGTGGCTCTTCGACGAGCACTTTCGACAGCTTGCTCCAAAGCTGGTCGGCGCTGCGTCTGCCCTGGAGCGACTTTTGCCCAATATGGGTGGACCCAGCGTCGCGACAAGACGGCTGTACACGGGGGTTGTCCGGTCAATGGCACTGTACGGTGCACCGGTGTGGGCGGCGGCTCTGACCGCCCAGAATAGGGTACGCCTCTGGCGCCCTCAGAGGGTAATGGCGGTCAGAGCCATACGCGGTTACCGCACCGTTTCGACGGAGGTGGCTTGCGCGTTGGCCGGAACTCCCCCGTGGGATTTGGAGGCGGAAGTGCTCGCCGAAGTTTATCGGCGAGTGGCTGACTACCGGGCGGAGAGCGTTTTTCGCCCTCCGCCCGAGGATGTGCGCGAGTGGCGCGAAGCCGCTCGCCGAGCCACGATGGCTCGTTGGTCGTTCCGGCTGGAGACTCCACGCGCTGGCTTCGCCGCCGTGGAGGCTCTCCAGCCGGTCATCGCCGAGTGGGCAGGGCGGCAGCATGGGACCCTTTCCTTCCGGCTGACGCAGGTGCTTTCCGGGCACGGTTGCTTCGGAAAGTACCTGCACACGGTCGCTAGGAGGGAACTGAGTCCCGCCTGCCACCACTGCGACTGCAGTGAGGACTCGGCCCAGCACACGCTGGCGGTCTGCCCCGCATGGGCGGCGCAGCGCCGGGCCCTCACTGCAGTCATCGGAGTGGATCTCTCGCTACCGGCCGTAGTACGCTCCATGGCCGGTAGCGACAGTTGTTTTACCGCGGTCGCAACCTTCTGCGAGGTAGTAATCTCGCGGAAGGAGGCGGCGGAGAGGGCCCGGGAGGACGACCTCCACTCGGACCCGATCCGCCGCCGGCGAACCGGGCGGCGGAGGCCCGCCTACCACAGCCTCATGCCGCCCTGAGTGTGGCCGCGAGGGGACGGGGTGGGTTTCCCCTCCACCCGCATTAGTTTGGCCAGCCGCGAGGGGGCGGCGTCCGCGTGTGCCGTACGTCGCCTAAAGAGAGGAACAACATCGAGACGGAGCCCGCACCAGGAGCGGGCTGGCGCTAGGAGGGGTCCGGATGTCTTAACAACAGCTGTTCCCGGATCCCTCCTGTTACAGGCGCAGAGTGGCACACCGTGTGGTTTTAGTCGGTCCGAGTCCGACACACCACCCCGCCGTAAACCCCGGAGGGGTGACGGTCCGAGGGGATTTCCACAAGTTAAAAAAAAAAAAAAAAAAAGGGTTTGTGTCCCCACGTTTTTTTCGATTAAACAAATTTTCTTTTTGAAGTTACGGAAAATTATTTTCTTCTTTTTAGTTCGTCTAGTTACTCGTACAAAAGCGTGTTTAATTTATTTTTGCTTTTCCGAGATTCCCCTGCATACATACAGGTTAAAAAAACTTATAGACAGCTTCTTTAAACTACGCTAAATTTCGAATTTCGGATTGTTACCGTTACTTAAAAGTGTGTTTTTTATATTAAAAAAACTTAAGTTTATAGCTTTTTAATCGACTTCAAAAAGGAGGAGATTATTAATTCTAATGTTGTTTTTATAGTATATAGATGGATTTTCAAAATTCTTTTTTGTTCGAAACGGGTTTATTCCTAAATGATCCCATTTCAATTTCATATAGATCTGATGATGAGTTTCGGAGGCAGGCAATGGAACTCTAGGTTTTTAGTGCTCTTTGTTAGTATTGTTTGAAGTTGGTTCAACTTTTTTAAGAAGGATTTTCTTTTTGGTATCCGTTAACCGTTAACGCCTTTTCTGTGAGGCCGTGGTAGCCCTCCGGTCGAGCCGGCCCAGTGGTACTGAAGCAAGGCTCTAACACGGTTAATTTTTTTGTTTGTGTTGAAATATACTGTGTATCTTTGCTTTCTTTTGGGCCATGTACAAATGAATAATGTCATTATAAGCGAATGAAGCGTACCTTATATTAGATTTTATTTTTATATAGATATTAGCTGACCTGATACTTCGTACCGCCTTAGGAATAATAAATTAGGTGACAAATTTGGTGACATACTGACAACAACGCCACCTACCGCGTCCAATTGTGTTTTCAAGCTATCCAGGAAGCCATTGAAATATACACACAAAATTTCAAAGGTCTAGCCGTTTAGGAGGAGTTAGGTTAGGTTTTTTTGACTGAACGGATGGCGTAGTGGTTTAAGCGTTCGTCACGCCGCTCCCTACTACGCCGAGTGTTGTGGGTTTCGACCCCAAATGGGACGACACTTTATGTGATCCACAAATTGTTATTCTGAGTGTTCGTTTCATGTATGTTTGTAAAGACCCCAGTGACACAGGATATATTCCGCGGGAGTTGTCTTTTTAAAAGAAAGGAAAATAAACACACAGAATTATTATAAATATATTAAGATTGTACACGTAATGACAATAAAAATGCGTTTTCACAAAACATATGTAATAGATATTTTATTAAATAGGTCAACAATAACATCATATGTAGTAAGAATTCTGTTATCAATACGATTCAGTTACGAAAGAATATTTAGAGATAATCAGAATTCGCTTTAATATCGATAAGAAATTGATTTTATTACAAAGAAACATGTTATGTTAGATACCGTGCGTTTCTTTGCTCAGTTTCTTCTTATAAGGCTCAACCTTTTAAAACGAAAGGAAATTCAAGAGAGCTTGATCTTCTCGTTTTCCCGTCTTACCCATCTTTCCCTTAGGATATAGTACTAATATTCCCGTATTCTATTACGTAAATAGGAACTCATTATAGTAGTCAAAATTTAGATTTTATATAACTCCTTTCTAAGGAGAGGCTAATGTCCAGCAGTGGACTATTAAAGGCTGTTGATGATGATGATATGTCTCTGCCTAATCGCATACGTAGTACAAGCGTGATTGGCTGTGTATCTTTGTATGATTAAAGATATCTTTCTTATAAATTGTTTACTATTACAATAATTTGAACAAGATTATTTTGAATATCTATATCTATACAAATAAATAAAATTGGAGTGTCTGTTTGTAATATTAAAATAACCGCTTTTACTAAATGCATATGTATGTTTACACGGTACATATGCCAAAATAGCATTTTTTACAATTTTTGTCTGTCTGTCTGTCTGTCTGTTTGTTCCAAGTAATCTCTGGAACGGTTGGACCGATTTCGACGGGACTTTCACTGGCAGATAGCTGAAGACATAAGGAGTAACTTAGGCTACTTTTTTTAGACTAGCTTCGCCCCGCGGCGTTACCCGCGGTTATAACAACAAACGCAGGTAACACCGCGGGTCTCAGCTAGTATAAAAATAAAACTCAATAGACCTTTTCTTATTTTGTCAGTCATTAGGAGTCATTAGGCAGACAATGGTTGTAACCAAATATTTAATAATAATAAATTTCTTTATTGGCACAATATACAAGTAGGTACATAGTAGTAGAATTCTCAATAGAGGTACAAAAAATCTTAATTCTAGTGTTCTGCTGGTACTTAAAATAGGATATCCTGTGCTATAAGTACCAGCTACCTTCCAGTTTCACAGCTAAAATAAATAAAACAGTACTGGTTACAATAAAAAAGTAGACCTACTTACATTAGCTAAATATTTGCGAACTTAAATATTAAGTATGGATAAGGATAATTAGGATAACTATTTAGTAAACCCGTTGTATACGGAATGTGTACTGAGTGTGTACTACATATAGGTACGTGCACTGAGTGCATGTTGAATGTGTATTTGTGTGTGCGTCTCTCTCTCTCCCCCTCTCTCTCTCTCTCTCTCTCTCTCTCTCTCTCTCACTCTCTCTCTCTCATTTGAAACCTGTCTGTATTTGTGGGTGGTAATTTTTCTATAATAAGTATGTTAAATTAGCAGTCTGGTTACTAGTCAAACAGTCAGTACAGTCTCTGCCTAGTTTGGGACACGACAGCCGTGTTAATAGAAATATTACTCAGATATACTTATTACTCACCAGTTCCAAGTAAATTTACACTAACATACTGTGTAAATAAGGAACCTGATCTGTACACATTTACGTACTATTACCTTGGTGATTTCAACCTTAATTTTTATCCTAATATTTATGATATGTAATGAATCACTTTGGTCACACATTCAAGATAAAAAAGTTTTGAAGTGTTGCTTGCATGCTGCTACACATATGGGTTGGCTCGAAGGAAATTATAGCACAGTCTGGGAGAAGACCGGTGTTAAACAATTCTTTCCTTGCTCTTCACCGAGTGAGTTAGGAGCCAAAATCCCCCTCGTTCTAATTCGGGGCATGGAGGGGAAGCACTCGAAGGACGGCAACCCACTTGAGTTGCAGGTATCCCTGGACCGCCGTTTCACGTATGTAGGTATTTCGGAGTTGATCTAGCTGCTCGTTTGTCCAAATACTATAAGAAAAAGAAAAAAAACAAACAGTTACCCAATACACTTTATTTGTATAACTAATTAAATTTAACATTTAAATTTCAGCTTCAGCAGTTCTTTAATAATGTAAAATACATCATCACATCAACAGCCTTTAATAGTCCACTGCTGGACATAGGCCTCCTCTTAGAAATGAGGTTTTCCCTCTGCAGTGCTGTTGTTCTGCGTAGTTTTCTCCCTCAGTCGGCTCTTACGACACCCACGGGATGAATAGGGGTGGTGACACTCTGTATTTTTAATCCATTACCACACGAAGAATAACACGTACATACATACATATTTTAATTTCCTTTTTCATTTTTTATTGCCTTTCATTTAATAGCGTTAGTGTTTAGCCATTGACCAATAGCAGCCAAGAGCGAGAGACGCAGACGGGTCAACTAATTTAAAATAAAAATGATTCAAACACTGAATTGTTTGCTCAACAGATATCATCAGCATGCATCCTCGTGGTGTACGGTCCAATGGCAGCGCTGAACGACACGCTCCCCCCAGCCAGACTCTACTTCTACGTATGTCTTGCTGTGCTGGCCATCGTGGAGATAGGGATAGGGGGGTTGTTGATACGTGGAGCTTTTAAGGTAAACTAAAATTATTACAAGTCTGACTTGTAAAAATATCTGAAAAGATTACACAGAAATAAATATCGTTTATCATTTACTAAGAAAGATAAGTCTGTAAGTATGAATGGGATGTTGAGAAATCCGTTTTGGTAAGCCAACATTATTACAATATTTTAGAAATTTGAAAATTGACCGCAAAAAAATCATCGATACATTCAATTTGCCTAGATAAAAAAACCTAAAATTGAAAGTTTCACAAATGTAAAGATGTGAAAAAAATATAAAGTGTTAAAGGTGTGGACATTTTTTTTTTTAATTTGTCCACTTTACTAAACTCTCAAAAAATGGTCCCATTTCTGTTTGAAGAAAAAATAACGCTGATAAGGGTGGATAATTAACTACCTTTGTATACAGACGGACAGAAAGTATACCCTTCCAAGTTATAAAATAAAATCCGTATCGGTAAATAACATAATAAAAATACAATCGAATTGAGAACCACCCCCTCGATTTTCGAAAAACACAATTTTCTTACCATTTTTACCTACCACTAAACGTTATTTTCAGAGTTCTATTAAACAAGGTTTTACAGGTAACAAATAATATTTGAATCAATTAAAATAAATACGTCAAATTCAAAGCCTACTAAAAATATATAGGTACAACTTTTACTAACAAAACACCACCCAAAAGTATTGTTCTTCTTGTTTCAGAGAAAACCGCAATGGATGTGGCCGTGGATAGTCCTGGCCTGGTGGAAAGGAATCGTCCTCATTTTCCTCAGCATCGCTGGGGCGGTGGCACTTGCCATGAACGCCAGCCTCCAGCTCACTGCGGAGAATGGCCCTGTCATAGCTGCGTACTTTATTTATTCAAGTAAGTAAAAACAAGCATTGAAAAATAAGTAAATTCCTTTTACTGTCATTGACATAGAAACATAAATATATAGAAAAAATCAGGTGCTCATCAAACGGTCTTAAAAGGTTTTCTTGAATAATATAAGAACGCTCTAGATTCACACATGATTATTACAATTCGACCTGTGTAGTAGTACTTACACTTATCGGAAATCCCCTCGGATACCACCTACCGGTGGTTATGTCGGACTCGGACCGACCAAAAACCGCACACCGTCTCGGGTACTAGTTGCCGGGGAACCAGGTGTACCTTAGAAAGGAAAACCCTGATCCCTACAATGTTACTTTAATTAGTTTTAAAAGACAACTCCCGCACTATAAATATATCCTGTGAAGCGATTGTCTTTATAAACATACATGGAACGTACATAAAGAACACCCACACTCAGAACAATAATTTGTGGATCACACAAAGTGTGTTGTGTCAACAGTCGGAGAAGTAGAAAGTATAATGTACGTACACGTATATATAAAAGTATATGTATGTAGTGAACTGCGTATGTATTAATTGATTTAAAATCATATATTTTCATTGATAATCTCTGTGCCTACCTTACAAGATTTCTACATACCCCAAAGGTTGACTGGAGGAGAAAGCCATGGGCATTAAGTCAGCCGATGCACAAAAATGCTTTAGTTACTCGTATATAAATATAATATAAAACAAAAAGAATCCAGTCCTTTCACCGTGGGCGCCAACCGTGTACAAAAAACATAATATGTCATTATGATGTCTCGTCACTTTTTTATTTATTTTTACGTGTGGAAACCCCCTCGGGCCATCATCCCACCGGGGTTTGCTGCGGGGTTGTATGTCGGAATCGGACCGAATAAAACTACACGGTGGGCCACTCTGAGCCTGTAATAAGAGGAATCCGGGAACTGCTGTTATTAAGACATCTGGGCCACTCCTGCCCGCAAGGGATGATGTCTCGAAAACGCTCACCATTGCATGCTTGAATCAAAGATCATTTCTCTGTTTATATACAACATCATTAAATCGTGTGAGAGATGTCTACTAAGAGTCGAGAATCACATACTAAAGTTAAGAGATAGCCGGGTACAACTGTACCCTCCAAGAACGTTATATAAAGAACAGCAAATTTCCCAAACAAATCGTGATTTTTTTTGAAGATTGTTGTATGGATGTTTTTCGCATGATGCCAGAACGACGGAACAGATCTTAATTAAAGTTAGCATTTAGACATTTATAGTCTGGAATAGCACATAGATTACTTATTGTCAAAAAATAATACACTGATAAAGTAACCTCAGTCACTGAGTGAAAACCAACCTAAGAATTACTTAACACCAGCCCATATGGTGTCTAAGTATTGCAAAACCACGGTAGAACTTCAACTTGCACTGAACCCTACTTTACAGAAGAAAAAACTTTCAGCTGAAAAATGAATGTAGTGCAAGTATATGCTCTGCTGTTTATGTTCTGTGCTGTTCTTTTCTGGAAATCAATACTCTTACAGACCTTGATGGACAGAATACCCCTGTACCTACCATTTTTTTTCTGTGCGGAAATCCCCTCGGATACCACCCACCGATGGTTATGTCGGAATTGAACCGACTAAAAACTGCACGCCGTCTCGGGTACAGTCGCTGTAGTGGTACTCAGGCGTTGGCTCCTTGCGGATCAGACACAGGTGATCTCCGAAACAACCTTTCCCGGTGATCACCTACACATCACCAGAAATTAAAAAGTAACCACTCATATGACTCCTGACACAAAAAGACTATTGAACCTTCCATTCTCGGTACCTTCACTGATCTGGGTTTTATATTATTTCCAGATTTGCTGTTATACTCCGCCGTCATAGTAAATGGACGTCGCCAGGAGCTCGTGCTGGAGAACTACTGGGCCGAGAGACATGTACTTGGGAACGCGAAAACGAAATATTATTACATCTAAGGCACAAGACCGGTGGGGGGCTAGGAAGAGCGTTTTACGTTTTCTAACGTAAATATTAATTTTTATTAGCCCCCTCTTGGATAGACAAAACCTTAAGAAGCCCCTGTCTCACAGCCGGCAACGAAGAGGCCAACGATCGATTATTTATTTCTATAAATAGAATAAAAAAAAATAATTTATTCTGTACACTCTCTTGTAAACTATTTAACTTGATTTCTGCCTTAATTTGGCCCCTGCCTTAATTTAGTTGGACAAAATGCACAGTAGTTTTAAAAACAATGGTAAATCAGGGAGAAAGGAATTTTCTTTTATAATATTAGTAATGTTTTTAAACCAATCTTAGTTTTTAAGTAGGCTTTTAAAAGATGCTAATTTATGAAAGACTGGAATGGAAAGTTTTGTAAATAGTAGCAGTGCGAATGAATTTTAAGAGTATATTATTTTTACTTGTTTTAAAGACAATACATTTTTATTATATAATGGTTTTTTTCTTTTAACCAGACAAAATCTGACAGTCAGTTAACCTAACTAATATATAATACCGTATATTAAGTATTGATCATGACTAAAAAGAACACTGGAGATAAACTATTTACTCACAAAATACCTAGCAAAGGTCAGTCAGAGCCAAGTAGACGTACTGTCAACTTATTGTCTATTCATACCCATAATTGGTGTTTCTTACATAATCTAGTATACTCTGTTTAAAAAGAAGAGTCCACATCATTTAAGATCACGAGTTACGTCAAAAGTTGCGCAGACGACATGGAAATAATTAAAGCGCGCGTTCTGCGTGCGGGCAACAATGAGCGCATGCGCGGAAAATTGCGCGCTTTTCACCCACAACAATAGCGATGTCCCTCCACAGATTATAAATATGAGATGTAAAAATAACACGCACAGTAAGTTAGGATATATCGTACAGTATGGTGAGTGCAATTTTTTTTTTATTATTAACTACATTAGATATCTGCGATGTGGATTTGTATTGAATTTACCCCACTTTCCAAGCTTTTTTGCATAAGTTCTAAGTGTGTTTACGGTGAAAAAGTCATTTGGTTTGGTTTTACCTATGCAAACGTTCTTTTAAACCAAAGTCTGAATATCAGCTTCGAGTTTTGTATAATTTGTGATTCATAGACAAAAAAGTAAGTATAAGTAACATTAATAACTATAATTCGAGTATAAATAATTAGTAATAATATAAATAACACTAGGAGTATTTCAATTCAAACCAGTCATTCCTGAGATTATCGCGTTCAACCAAACAAACACTTTAGCTTTATAATTCCAGTATAGATTATATTTTATTAGACTTACTAACATACTGTATGGTTCACTTAAATTCTGTGCTCAACTAATGAGAAGATTTACCCCGGCAAATATTTAATACAATTGAAATTCTAAATGGCTCTAGAAAAATTATTATTAGTCACAATACGCTTTAATAGCGAGTTACTCTCCATTTTCTTCTTCATCTATGACCAAAGATGTACACCATCCTTCTGCCATATGACCAGATGGGTAAATTTCTTTTCGCTTTAGTGATCACTCAAAGTAAAGAAGACATTTCACTAAGTCTATATGTATATTATCTACACTAATATTATAAATACGAAAGCGTTTCTGTCTATCTGTCTGTTACCTCTTCACTCTTAAACTGAATCGATCCTGAATCGATTTAAATAAAGTTTGTTATAGAGATAGTCCCGGGAAAGGACATATGGTAGTTTTAATCCCAAATATCATCCTTTTAAGGGGTGAAAAGGTGGGTGGATGGTTTTATGAGGAATCAATAACCGTTGAACCTATTTACCGAAATACACGCGGGTGGAGTTGGGGCCAAAAGCTGGTAGATTATACACAGAGGCGTATCAAAGGCCTTATCGACTATAATTTTAGTGCCAGGTACGTAATAGGGGGTTAACCTATTACCGTTAACGGGGTATTTTAGGAATTAAATGAGAAAGTTGGAAGTATGATGAAAAAGATGAATAGTCATCATCAACAACAGCCTTTAATAGTCCACTGCTGGAGAAGAATAGGTAAGAAATAGGGAAGATATATTAATTGCTAGCTGTACCCCTCCACGCTTCGCTGTGACACATTGTGGTGGCATTAATGAGAAATAAGACAGAAAACTGATGTGAAAACTACATAAAAACCATCTTTGAAAAGGTTTGTATATATCGTGTCAAAATTTGAGCTCAATCGATACAGAACATTTTCAGTTTTTGTAGCGTAAACAAACAATTATACTAATAAAGTTTATTTCTCTTCCACAAAGGTTCCTTAAAATTAAAACTTATAAATATATTGAGCTTAGCATTTTTAAAAAACTTACCTAACATTTAACTTAGCTAACTTTCAAATAACTTAGCATTTTTCTATATGTAGATATCGATACGGTTTTACTTATGAATGTTAGCAATAGTGTGAACAGGGCGAATGTGTCTTCAGTCAACATCAGTAAAAAATCAATTCTCATAGAAACCACCTTTTTTTTTGTGCGGAAATCCCCTCGGATACCACCTATGTCGAATGTCGGACTCGAACCGACTAAAACCGCACGCCGTCTCGGGTACTAATAGCCGGGGAACCAGGTATACCCTAGAAATCATAGAAACCACCTAATAAATATTATCTGCACGATTACTGCGCTATTTCCCACACTTTTTAAAATCAGTTACATCAGACTAACAATTAATTATAGCCAGCATGTGGTAACAAAATAGTTTAATAAATTATATTTAGATAAGAATCAGAAGGTGTATCAAACATTTCACACGTCTATCACCTATCACTCGTCAAGTGTAATGAATTATATTCCCTTGTATAATTTACCTACCTACCTACTATAGGTACCTACTTACTATATTAAAATGTCCTGTATTGTCACGTGGTTTGACAAGATCTAAGGCGCTCACTGTCATAACATTACAATGAAAAAATTAATGTATAATTAGTACATATACACATTCGGAATGTCTCTAAGTCTCCATCCCTGTTCATCCCGTGGGTGTGAGCCGACTAAGGGGATATAAGTATGAGTAGGTGTATATATACTATCATTATCAATGCTGGCCCACTGCTGGACATAGGCCTCTACTTAGAAAGGCGATTTTGGTCTACTATACCACGAGTTGATATAGTTTGTTTTTTTTCTCCTTGCAGTGCTGTTGTCCTACGTAGTTGTCTCCATTAGTCAGTTTTTACGACACCTACAGGATGAATAAGTGTAGTAACACTCCGTATTCTTAATCCGTCAACACACGGATATTATAGTGTAGATTATAGAAAAGTAAATAAGAAAACTTTTATCGCAACAAATCATAGTGTTCACATAAGAATTAATTGTCAAAATAAACTAAAATTTTAACAAAAAAAAATCGACTTCAAAAAAGACTTTTCCAAAATAAACTGATATGCACTAAAAAGTAAAAACATAAATGCATATTCTTCTACAACTTAATAATCAACTTACTTTTTCTACTCATAAATATGTAGGTGTACGATCTATGTGTTTACCACGCAAGAAGGTAGGTACCTACCCACTTCAAATCTAACGCAATATATAAGTTAGGTACCTATATATTGAATAACAAACAACGATCAAAATATTTTTTTGAGTTCTAAGTAAAATGAAATGAAAAATATTAGACTACTTAAAAGTCAATGAAATTATTACGATAATATAATGTAGTTATAATTATTGTTACTTTTGGAGTCGGTGTCAACCGTGTCAGAGTCAGCCAAAAAAAATACAGTCGAATTGAGAACCTCCTCCTTTTTTTGAAGTTGGTTAATAAATCAATATTTGCAAGTGTCAATATAGGTCCACTAACGCTGCCTTTGATAGCTTGAACTTTCTTTAATTTACTACTCATATTCTAAGACACTATAAAACACCACAAGTCAATGAGCGGACAAACAATTTCCTCTCCTCTATATCATGTTACCATGTTTGGTACCACGGCCTGCGGCGTTAATCCCATTCGTCTTAAATGGATTGAATATTGATTGAAATTGTGATACCAAAAATACTATCATAGCAACTGCTTTCAATTCGTATTTGGTTTTAGTCGAAACCGAAAGTACTTGAGATAGTCCAATAGATAATTTTGGCGTTACAATTTTTTTTCCTGTGCGGAAATTCCCTCGGATAAAATCACCCACCCGCCCACCGGTGGTTATGTCGGACTCGAACCGACCAAAAACCGCACGCCATCTCGAGTACCAGTTGCCGGGGAACCAGGTATACTCTAGGAAGGAAATCCCTGATACCCCGACGTACCTCGGGCCATCTACGGTGTGTAAATGACCCCCTTCTGTGTGGGAACGTCTATGTCCACTTTGTGCTCCGCAGCGCGTCTCGCCACCACCCCAGCCTCCATCTGCTAGGGTGACAGATGGCCTTACCTACCACCCCCAGGCATGCGTCTGGCTAGTGTGGTATAGTAAGCCAAAACGAAAAAGGTGAAGATATAGAAGAAGAAATAGCTTTTGGAAGCGTCTTGCTCTGGTTAATATCATTTTTGTTAACTAAGTTTTCTAAGGCTTTCAGTAGCCTCTGTGGCATTTCAGACAATAATCTATTTCTGGCGTGACGGAGTATTGGACACTCCAAACTCTTCAATTTACAATAGTAGTAGGAAGTGGAATACGTGAAGTTATTAAATAGATGTATTCTAGTCTATAAAATAAATAAATAATTACTGGCCGTAGGAGTTCCTCCCGTCCATGTCACAACACGTTTAGGCTGATATTTCATCTCCTTACAACTACATTAATTAATTTGCCAGATTATTTTTTTAATTAATATTTTAGCACGTCACGTGATAGTATCGTCCTACGCGTAATTTGGGAATAAGACATAGGAATATTAACAGAATATTCAAAAGGTAATGCAGGTGATGGTAATTTAAAAACCCAGTTTAGTTAGTTAGTTTTCAATAATATATGAATACTAGGTACTCGTACTAATTGATTACTAAGCCCTATTAAGATACAGTTACTGTACTCGTGTAGTTATCCGACGATAACGATGCCTCACCCTATTCTTTATCAGTCTATCTACAAATTCCTTTGTAGTTAACCAGTTGTAAGTGTGTCAAAAATTAAAATATTAATTTAACAACTAGTTTTTCAGTCTCTTCTGTTTTAGAAAGAAGATAGAAATAACATTTATCTTACTGATAACATTTATTCCTATAAGCCTTATTTTATGTTCAGGAGTTGTCTCGCCCTTAATTGAATAAACGAAGACGGCATGTTTTCAAAGATCCACCAAATACCATTCTAGAAGAAAGTCAATATAACCTTGTATATTGACTATGGAGATATCCAGAAACTCACTAACATAAACCCATGTTCATTAACAAAAAAAAAGATTATACTTCAAAAATCGTGCAGGTACTACAGCAAAAGCAGCACCTTATCATCAAAAGCAACAAATATATCTTATTTCGTGACTTTTTCTGTTAGCCTGTCTACTGAACTGCCAGGCTTTAAAACCTGGTAGCCTTTTGATCGCGTTCATTCTGGAATTAATAATTGTTCATTCTTTTTATTCATCATCGTTCGTGCAATGAGTTTTCTTCTTTCATTCTTCTTTATCACTCGACATCCCTAGCACAGACTACTTGATTTAATTGCAGAATGGTTGCATGCTGTGTGGTGGAATGCTGGCCCGCCTGACTGCCCGCTAATCGTTCCACGCACACGAAGCGAAATTCAGTACCTACTTATGATAAATGACACTCCTTGGAAAGACTTACAATCCATCCTCTTTATTGTGACCAGAATATCATCCAGTTTTCTACCACGTTGTTATTTAACATAGTATAAGTTTTGCCAAGGTTTTATTGGCCAATCAGCGTCGGGAATTTGATTACTCAATAATACAAGTGAAAAATAACCGAAGTGCAGTGATAATCTATCTTTATTAACTTTCTCGATATCCATAACATTCTCCACTGTTAACTTTACGTAATTATATCTGTTTATGTTATTTCTGTATCCGAATGATTTTGAATTCCGGAATCCGGTCATAAATACCGGCAAAATGGAAATACATTTGTCTCTTTCTACTTATAGACATCTTGTTTATTAACGCAGTTAATGAAATTAAATTAAAAGATCTGTGAGGTTTAACCACGTTTTTAGAAATGATTTGAAATCGGATGACGTAGTGGTTTGTGTAACGGACTGATATTCTAAAGGTCGCGTTCAAATCCCGCTCAAGTCAAACATTTGTGTGCATTTTTAATGTTTGATTTGGTCTGGGTGTTTCTATGTATAATATGTATGTATATACAAAAAAAAATATATATGCATATGTATTTATGTCAGTTGTCTAGTACCCATAGTACAAGATCTGCTTAGCTTGGGACTAGATGGCGTTGTGTGAATGTGGTAAAAAAAAAAACAACTATGTTGTCCATATTTTACAAACAATATTAATTATTTCATACTATCTATTCTATTCTAACGACTTATTAAAAATAATAGCACATTAGGAAAAATCACACACGAAAAAAAATTGAAGGTTTTTTGAACTAAGCCAATTAAGATCTTTGTTTGTTTTGGTCATAAAATCTCTGTATTTTTTTTTAGAAAATTTCGATAATAGAGGAGTACATAAAACTAATGAAAAGAAAAACAACAGAAGGCTAACATTAATCTGCTAAATCTAAAAATATTCCTTGAAAAGGACTGCCGCAAGCTACACGCGTCAATTATAAAATATTGGTCTGTCATGATGCTTCTAATGATGATGATTGATTCATGATGCTTCACAGGCTTCTGCCTATACAATAAAAGTTATTGTCATTGATATAAACCAAAAAAAAGTAAAACGGGCTATGTGATGACGTCTCAGCTCAGAGACACGTCATTGAACGTGTCACGGTCCGACGTAGCAATGGCCGGGGTCAGTGACATACTGTTTTGGGTGAAAGTGAGCCGCTCTCCGTTACACAACAGCCATGTAACTACACTAGCCGGCTCTGTCATGGTCAGGGAATAGATACATCGATTGTGTTTATTGCCTGACCAATACCACCTCAATGTTGGTTGACTGATGATAATTGAAGAAACTATAGGCGTTGGTAGTTGGCAGCAGAGTTGGGGAGACTTGCTCTCATGGCACGAGTTCTAAATGAAGTCACTTACATAATATATTTATTTTATTTTATTTATATATTTATTGTTTACAGTTAACACATAAGACATTACAAATACATATATCTCTTACAAACAACCTTAATACGGATATTAGATATTTAAAAAGTTGGGTAGTTTACATACACGTAACGCATTACCACGTGAATATTTAAAAATATAAACAAAAGCATTCATACACAAATAAACATCTGTTCACATTACACATAGATAAATACACATACATACATAAACAAAATATATACATATTAAATAGACATACAACATATATATATACAGTCCCAAATATATACTATATATAATGAAACCAACAGTATTTAGAATATCAGATAAAAATCCTTCTTAGAATCTGGAATGAGGTCGAAAATCGGATGTACAAAAATTGTGGTAAATCAAATTAAAAAAAAAAACCAAAGTCTGTAATTATTTCTTATTTGTTAAACGGAATAGATTTTCATCCCAAAAATATATTTCTTTAGCTTTAATACAGATACAAATAGGACTAGCGCCTACAAGTATAAAATTATATTCTATAATTCTTGACCGGGAACATCAAACCTCTATGACCAATCACATAGATGTCGAATACACCACCGCCGCGCGAGATTATGCTGTCAAATCTATTTACTAACATTACAGTTTCGAAATCAATACGTGTGCATAAGTATTCTGTAATTCGTAAAGGTTATCATTCACTAGTGCCATCGATGCCCAATGATAGTAATAAAAATATCACGCGAACTCATAAAGAAAGCTTAATCGCACCATGACGAATCAACACCATGACGTGAACATTTTCTTGATGCCATACACTTACTTTCATCAACACCGTGGTGGTACATTAAAGGTTATGGTTGAAATAATGTGTTATTATATTGCAATGAAGTAGGCAGTTTTCTTAATGGCTTGGAATAAGATTTATCAGATTAAGTAACGTTTAACAGTCAACAGAATGCTTGTGGTAACTTAATGTTAAAAAAAACTACAAAGAAAATTGAAATGAACCTTACATTTCCTTAATCAAATGTTATTTACAATTAAATGGTAGTTAATAGTTTGACTGGCCTGTTGGTCTAGTGGTTAGTGACCCAACTGATAAACCGGAGGTAGTGGGTTGGATTCAAACCCAGGACAAATAATTGTGTGATGAGCACGATTTGCATTTGTATTTAGAATTATGTACGTATGTTTATCAGCAACCTGGTTACCATGTCACAGGCTCTGTCTAATTTACGATCGGACTGCCGTGTGTGAGATGAGTCAAGTTATCAGATCAGTCAGGTTTCTCCTCTCACTTACAACAATGTAATCTTAAACTAATCAGAACCTGTACTATGATAACCAGACTACCGATAAACATATAGAACCTAGATAAATTAAACCCAGACACGAAAAAATTAATCGTGCTCATCACATAATTATTTTTCCCGGGTATCTCTAGTTCAGCAGTGAGTATCCACACTAACACTAGACCATCAGCCCCGTCATTAATATTGGATGAGTTAAGTAACCATTCACATCATGTTATTCTTACTCTTGTCCCAAATTTGTGGTCGGTGTCATGAATTTTCTTCTTAAATTCTCCTCTATTACACAGCCTATTTCACGAAGTCCTTCATTTCATCGTAAAATGGTAACCCTAATTTTTTTATGGTATACGGGGGTAAACAAGCATACGGGTCACCTGATGGTAAGTGACTACCGCCGCCCATGGACACCTCCAACTCAATGCCTCCAGGATCATCAGGATCAGGTAACACCAGTTTTCTGTGAGGCCGTGGAATTACTAGGTCCATTTATGGCGATGCATGGCTCTCCCACGATAAAATCCATCTTTTAAAACGCAATTCTGCGGTATTTCCGGACGGTAGTCCTTAGTTGCAGGCGTTCATGGACGCCGGTAGTCGTTTTCCATCAGGTGCTTCTTGTTTGCTCCCTCTTCCTTAAAAAAATGTAATTGTTCTACGTACATAGTAAGAAGCAAAAAAAAATCAAAGTTAAGTTAGTTGGTTTAAGATTCCATTCACATTTGGTGAATTTGGTTTTGAAAACACGGTCAGATGAGGCACAGTGAAGCTAACCACGCGTATTGTAAGTGTAGTTATAGGAGGGCTTAGGACGAGTTTTCCGAAGCTGGCGTTTGGCGTCAAGGTCTTCAAGACAGCTTCGTTCACAATGTTGAATGCCCTGATAGACAACTTTCCGCCACTGAAAGCTGTTAAAACATTTAATAAAATACGTTTACAAGTCACGATAACTTAAAAACAATTAGTCACGATTATCTCAAAACGCTAAACGTTCATTTTAAAAGTTGATAGGTGACATAAGAAAGTATTTGAGAGGTTGACAACTCAAGTGGACGATTTTGTAATCATAATTCACCTCCGTATGTACTTATGTCAGTATTGACAGATACTTGACATAGCAGATGTGTTCTGTCAGTAGCTGATGATTGATCATTAATGAGGCTTACGGTCTGAAAGTTACGTATGGCGTTTAAATGGTGGTGGTGATTTCGTGGCAAAAGGTATTTAATGATTAAATTGGTAGTAACATTTGGATGGATGAAATAGATATGGCCGCCGAGAGACTAAAATTCATACGCTACGGTTCACCGGATAGGTCTACCTGTGCAGCTTTGCCTATCCAGGCAGACCGTATGTCGTAATGTGTGTGGAACAATCCAGTTTACCGGAGAAATCTTCAGGTATACATGATGCATGACGAATGAATAATGTTTTTTGAATTTACTCCGGTCGCCTGTACAAGTTAAAAAAACTGCACAGGGCGTTGCCATACACCGTTCGGTCTACTCTTGTCGAATAATGTCACAATAGTGTAACGGGTACAATTACACCATATAATAAACTGATGTTTTTCCCTCACACGGTATGACGATAACTCTTTCATTTCGTTCATGTAACTTGATGTAAATCAGTCACTTGAATGACAAAAAACCCACTTACTGTTACACAACCGATCCTGGTGATTGCACTGTACTTAGATTAGTAACAAGCATTCCCACGGTCCTGCAATCTTAGCAATCTCTCAGCAAATTATGTGGAAAAATGTAAGAAACAATGTTTTTTATTGACATTTGACTTTCCCGTAGTTCATTCGCCTAATAAATATTTTGAAGTTAGCTAGACAATTCGTGCCGTATATTATGGAACAAAAACAATACAATCAACACATTTAAGGTTCTAAAATGTTCGAAAACGCTTATCGTAGAATTAGAATTATCGTAGAATTAATAAACTGCACGGATGGCATAGTGGTTTAAGCAGTCACCACGACGCTTCCTACTAGTGTTGTGGGCTCAAACCCCACATGGGACGCACTTTGTATGATCCACAAATTGTTGTTCTGAGTCTGGATGTTTATTGTGTCCGTCTCATGTATGTTTGTAAAGTCCCCCGCGACACAGAATATATTCCTAATGCGGGAGTTGTCTTTAAAAAAAAAACGATTTTGTTTTAGTTATGACTTTTGTTTTACGTGGTTTAGTGTTTTGTCAAATATTTATGACAAAATTAACTTCAACACTTCAAAAATTTAAATCGCTGGTTCTTGTTGCCATTTAATGGCTCTAGATTTTTTCTCAATATATATAGAGTGAGCTATCATAATAAAGGGTTTCATAAATGTTTTACAAGAGTAAATACATATTTATACAATTTTCACGCAGTCGGTACTTTCTTTTTGGTGTCTAGAGACACCAAAAAGAACACACACACAGATGTGAGCCAAAAAAAATTAAAAGACCTATTTCTTAGCGTTCCATGGATTCACCGTTTTGGTGCCGGGTCCATCGTGTGATAGATGGGGCAACACATGCGACTTCGACAGCGCCTGGGACTTGCGACCCAGGTATAGGTTTAAGGAGTACTCCTTGCGACGCGTCAGCGCTCACCTCCACTGTAAGCTGTATGTTACCCCGTCTACCTAAAAATATTTGATACGAGCCTAGCAATGCCGCTTTGTATATTCGTTAAAGAAAAGAGCTTACCGAAGCTCTTGGCAACCCAAGGTCTTTAAGTAGGTTATAGAGGGATTAAGCTGGTGTACCCCTCGCACCCACTTCCACGGCATACAACGCAACGGCATAAGCTGTAGCTCTGATGAATTTTTGTCTTTTGGAAGGGATATAACCATTTCGTCTTGTGAATTTGACAAGACATGTAGTTTGGTAACTTTTAGGTGTTTGTAGAGTTCCGAAGCCGGACTGCAAACTCTATTAGATGAAGTAGCAACTGCGGCAGAAGCTATGGGGTTGTCAATTAATGTTGATAAAACGAAGACCATGGTTTTAGCGAAGACAACGATGCCCACTCCAAATATAAAGCTTCCTTTCCTTCCCTTTGCCCTTTCTTCTAGTAAGGCTCAACCCCTTGGAAACGGGCGGTTGTAGATCGGCACAGGCATATCATAGATTTTGTATGGGTTTGATTTTTGTTAAATTTATTTGGTTACTATTTGACAAAACAGAGATTGTTGCTTTTGTGTGTGTTGATCTATGACTTTAGAGTCTACATGGAAGACGATTTCAAACAATTTTGGAAATTTTATGAAATATCTTTATTTCATAAAATTTCCAAAATTGTTTGAGTTTGAGTTCGGGGGGTAAATGTGGCAGGCGTTGGTGGGTTTAAATATCTTAGACTTAGACCATTTGGAAGAGGTGAAATGTCGAATAGGACAAGCTAAGACTGCTTTCTTCAAAATGTCCAAGGTTTTATGCGACCCAAAAATCCCATTTCCTTTGAGGCACCGCGTCATGAAATGCTACGTTTAGTCCACACTGTTGTATGGGTGAGACGTGGGTCTTAAGGAAAGACATCTGTAGTAATCTGATCTCTAGACAACTACTTAGTAAAAAGATCATTCACTGACACATCATATCATCCATACTAATATAATAAATGCGAAAGTGTGTCTGTCTGTCTGTATTTCTGTCTGTAACCTCTTCACGCTTAAACCGCTGAACCGATTCGAATTAAATTTGGTATATAGATAGTCCGTAGACATAGGGTAGGTTTTATCCCAGAAATCATCCTTAAAGGGGGAGAAAGGGGGGTGGAAGTTTGTATAGGGAATCAAGAACCGCTGAAGCGATTAAGATGAAATTTGGTATGGATATAGTTTGATTCTATTGCTATTATGATTTATCTGCTTTAGAAATATATAAAACTAGCTATTGCCTGCGGCTCCACCTGCTTAAATCACGGTTATCGCGGTGAAAAGTAGCCTATGTCCTTCCTCAAGAATCAAAATATTTCCATGTCAAATTTCATTAAAATCGGTACAGTGTTTTAGGCGTAAAAGGGTAACAGACAGACGGAGTTACTTTCGCATTTATAATACCTATGTCTAGTTTAATAAGATTTTTGCACTGTATTATAATCAAGACTATGTCCCTAATTCTTGTCTTCTATTTTGACGAACTAGTAAAAGAGGAACAGCGACATACTGCATTTCAATCAAGCTCCACTCGAAGTTATGAGGGGGCTCCGTAATGCCGGATTATTCGCTCATAGGGAATAAGATAGGCTGTCGATAATTGAATTTGGATTTACTAGTTAAAGTGGGGGTTTTCCGTGGAGATACTTTGATTCTTAAGGAAATAAATATGCTATTGGAGAGGAGTGGAGACGCGGGTAAAAGCTACAGTAATTATACTTTGGTAACTTTAGTTAATATCCAAAACAGTCCTAAAAACAGTAAACAGAAAGGTACCTTTAATTATGTGGTAAGTTTTGGCGCGAGTCTCAACGCTGACGCTTTCCACCAGAACCGGTAGTCCGTCTCTGTTCTGAGCACTGTACATGCCCAGGGCCTCAATTCTGCTATTACGCCAAGCCAGTGTCATACCACTGACACGCTATTGAGATGCCATCGAGTGGCCATTGGCATCGGTATAAATATCGGTAGTTGAAAATATATTACGTTTTTTGAGGAAATGATTTATTTGTTTTTATTATAATAAATTGTTAAAAGAAATAAAAAAATTAAAATAACTTGTTAAAAAAATAAAATTATAAAAAAGATAAATAATTTATTAAAATAAAAAAAATAATTTAAAATTAATTTTAAATAAATAAGTCATTTCCTTATAATTTGAAAACATATTACGTTTTTTGAGGAAATGTTTTTTTTTTATATTTTTATTTTAATAATTTATTTAGTTCTTTTTTTATAATTTTTATATTTTATTCTTTAATAATTTATTTATTTCTTTTTTAATAATTTTATTTTTTAATAATTTATTTTGTTTTATTTATTTCTTTTAATAATTTATTATAATAAAAATAAGTAAATAATTTCCTCAAAAAACGTAATATATTTTCAACTACCGATATTTATACCGATGCCAATGGCCACTCAATGGCATCTCAATAGCGTGTCAGTGGTATGACACTGACTTGGCGTGAACATAAAATAGCAGAATTGAGGCCCAGGTCAAGTTGGTACTGTGCGGTAAGCACTTGTGTGGTATTTGAAAGGATAAACATAAGGTATATTGTATGTGTAGCGACTTCCACATATTAATAATATTAGACTTCACATATTAGTAATATTACAGTATTTTAGTACTGATAGTCTGAAAGGTAAACCGCGGTGGGTCGAATTGACAGGCCGACGGACAATGTGAAACTATAAAAGTTCCCATGGAAACTTGAAACTGATTTAATAATCAGACCATTGACTTATAGAAAAACACGAACGTATTTATTTATTTAGGACAACTTACAAAACATACACTAATACATAATTTACAAACATGTTTTACAAATATTTTCTGAGTGTTGTCTTACTTACAAGTTGCCACGGCATGGTAAGGGACAGTTACATCTAAGATTACAATGCAATATCTATAATAATATACAAAACATACAGAACATCATCGAAATTAATTAAAGACAGTGATGATCTAAGAAGGCCCAAATGACGCAATAACTTTGCTCTTAAATTTTGGAAGACTGTTTGAGAAGATGTCTACATCAATTTCACGATTTTTAATTGTCACTATTTTGTATTAACTGTAATAGTACAAACTGTCATCACAACAATTTTCCATTTACAGTTAACTCTATGTATCCTGTTGCTCATCACAAAAGCTTACTCCTATGACATGGAAAGCACCAGCTCGAATCCCAATGTCACCACCTTATACCCCACGAACAAAACAATCATCAGGCATGACAAAGGAAACCAGTCCACGAAAAAACCAAACCCTCAGAGCTGGAAACTGGAAACAACTTTCGCAGCTTCCAACCTGACAGAGGTAGAAGGAAAGAATAATAACGTTAGCATAGAAGAGGTGGAAAAGCCGGAGGAAAAAGAAGAAATGAACGATTTTAAACCAAGTCAACATTTAGGAAGTTTCTTTGATGATGATACCGCTGAGGTAATTAAGAATCCGATTCCTGGTCCTGTTGTTAAAATACCTGAATCTGGATTTGTAAGGTAAGGTATTTGCCTGTTTAGTCCATTATATACATAATGTAGCAGAGTTAGGTTTATAGTAAACCCTCATAGGTTGGCACTGTAAGATCTGACAGACGATTATGCCCCTATCCCACCAAAAGTTTTTGTGGCAACTCTAACGATTGTCTAAGGTCAGAATAAATTTTTACCGACTTCAAAAAGGAGGAAGTAATCAAATTAGATATTCATATTATTTTTTATATATGTTCGGGCATAACTCCGTCATATACAGACGGATTTGCAAAATTCTTTTTTGTTTAAAAGGGGTTTATTCTGAAATGATCCCATTCAAATTTCATATAGATCTGATGATGAGTTTCGGAGACAGACAACGGAACTCTTCAAAAAATGACAGCAAATCAACCGCGATTGGTGCTAGGTTTTTAGTACTCTTTTTTAGTATTATTTGACGACGGTTCAACTTTTTTTTAAAAGATTTATCCGTCATCATTCAAATAAGTATAAAATAAGCTAATGATTTCAAACTTCACAAATTATAGATATCAAAAAACGAAAAATCTGTATATTTATTTGGTGGCTTCAGCGCCACAGACAAACACAGACAAATGTCATACTTTCATTCGCAACAAATAAATCTTCAGAAACAATTAACTGTAAATATTAAAATCGTTTTGAATATTCGATGGTTAAAATAAATAATATAATATTTATAAAAAAATACCACTGATGACGCAAAATTAAATAATATTATTTTTTTATTATTAGCCACCACAATGCTCATGGGGCTGACATTATTATTTTATACGTAAATGGTAGTTCATAGGTCTTTCTCAAGAGTACTTATTAACTCTTAAAAAGCATCATAGATTTCAATACCTACAAATCATGATAAATTGTAACAAAGTGTATCCTCGAACCATTCATTTGCTACCTGAAATAGACTATTCTTTCAGACTTAAATTCGACTAAACTTAACTACATAATCTAATCACAATCTTCCACAGTTCAATCTTAGATGATTATTCCTCAAAGAATAAAATACCTCAGGAATTCTATGAACAATACAAACCCTTCCCATACAACTATGAAGATTCCACCGTCAAAGCTAGGCCGAGCTGGCAAGAACCGATGGACTCAAAGCCAACGGTGGAAGTTCCAACAAAGCTGCCTGCTGGAGGACTTTACCAGTCCCCTATTACCGTGAAAGAGAAACCGAATGACAGTGAAGGCTTTGAGTTAGATATCAATGAAGAAGTTAAAACACATGGTATTAAAAAGCGGTAAGACATTTAAATTAATAATAAATTTAAGATCTGTTAGTATTGATTATATTCAAAGCTTTCATAACGAGGCCAACCTTCTAAGAACGCTACCAGTAGGCAACAGATACGTACATAATTTGAATTAAAAATACCTAAACACAGAATAAATTATCGTGATCATTACATAATTGAATTTATTTTGGACGTGAATCGAACAAACGATCTCTAGCTTAGATCGATCAGATCAACAGGCCACCCAAATTACATAAAAATATGTTATTCTATGCATTCAGTTATGTTCATCCGTGTTCTAGAATGTTTTGTACGAACTTTTTTTTTCGAATTTTTTTTCAATATTTTATAAAAAAGACAGCTCCCGCATTAGGAATTTATCCTGTGTCGCGGGGGACTTTTCAAACATACATGAAACAGACACAAGGAACACCCAGACTCAGAACAACCATTTGTGGATCACACAAAGTGTCGTCCCATGTGGGGTTTGAACCCACAACACTCGGCGTAGTAGGAAGCGGCGTGGCGACCGCTTAAACCACTACGCCATCCGTGCAGTCAAACTATTTTTAATGTGGGTAGACACAATCATAAGGCTCGTTAGCTCAGTGGTGAGAGCCACTTGGGGGTAAATCCTACTGTGGAGGAACGGGTGTCATTTCCCTCCAACACAAAGGGAGGATCCTCTGACCAGGCGAGATGATCATGCCTGGCGGGCCGTGACCCCTACGGTTGATGTTGGGAAGTTGTATATATGCTAATCGGCGAGGGAATTCTTTATATCGTGATACAGGATTAGCAATTCTTATTTTAGTAGTTACTCCGTAGTTCGGTGTGTTTTCATTAGATGGCGCTGTAGTACGTTTCTGTTTCTTTGTGTGTGGGAGTCGCCACAGAACTACTAGGCCCTAGAGGGTCTAGTAGTTCCAACCTTATGATTTCATTAACAACGTCAGCTAAATTAGATTAATTACAACGGCTCATCAGCAACTGGCTCAAGCTATGTTCACAGAATTACTTAATTGATTATTTTTTAACCAGTTAAAAGGCATATTGTGCAAAATAGATATAGCCTTAAATATTATGATATAAACAAAATTGTCCGTCCGACGGATTAAGAATACGTAGTGTCACCACCCCTACTCATCGAGTGGGTGTCATAAGAGGCGACTAAGGGAGCAAACTATGCAGGACAATACCAATCCAAAGAGAATGAAATCTTTACACAAACCCTTTACAATCCGTCGTCTAGCCAGCGTGGAATAGTAGGCCAAAATCTCTAAGGAGAGGCCTATGTCCAGCAGTGGACTACTGAAGGCTATTAATAATGATGATAATGATGTATATAAAAATAACTTCTTACCATTAGAGTATGTTTGTAATCAATCGACAAGCTTGGTGCCTCGTGCTCACGCCGGATGCGCCCACGCATTGATATTACAGCAAATATAATTTAAAAACAATATAGGAAAGTTGAAAGCTGCGCAATTACACTCAGAACAGTAGCGCGGCCCTCTTCTGACCGGAATAATATCCTTTCACTCACCGGACGTTGTAATAATCATTAATAATAAACACTCATTTCAATTTTAATTTGTTACTAATATAATATATATATATATATATATATATATATATATTTATATATATTTATATGACTAGCTGACTCGGCAAACGTTGTTTTGCCATATACATTATCTCTAGGAAATATTAAAAAAAAATGAGGGTTGGGTCACCCTTGTCTTTTAGGGGTATGAAAAATAGATGTTGGCCGATTCTCAGACCTACCCGATGTGCACACAAAATCTCATTAAAATCGGTCCAGCCCTTTCGGAGGAGTATAGTAACTAACATTGTGACACGAGAATTTTATATAAGATATTGATTATATTGAAATATTAATAATTTTAAACTTTATAAATTAATTTGCAATCGACTATCAAATAGCGAATATTGTAAGTCGATCAATGGTTGAGATTTAAAGGAATGGTGCTGAGCAAATAAACTGCTCGGGTTTAAAAAATTACCTCACCGCTTCTTACTGCGCTTAGTGTTGTTCTGAGTCTGGGTGTTCTTTGTGTCAATCTCATGTATGTCAGTAAAGTCAGTTAAGTTTAAATTACTTCACTGGATTTTGAACTAATGGTTGATTTGTTAGTCCTTTAGTCCTAAGACTTTATTTATTTTTAAAGTGAGATCTCTCTCTGAACTTTATCAGCATTAAACAACTCTGAAAACAACTATCTATTACCAAGCACTAGTTATACCTAAATTACGACAATTTGAGGCATACAGTCGCAGCGGTATTTTCCAACAAAATATGCCAGTCATAAAATAATTTACGACTTACAAGGAGGAAGTACAAATGTACGAGAAACCAGTCCCACAGAGCTGTTAATTTTCGTCACGTAACAACTGTTTGAAGAAATGCTTTTCTACAGAACTTTCATAAAGAGACTGTTGCTATTAAATAAAACCTAACACCTACGTGTGTTGTCCTTACATATCATCTCATAAATAATATTGTTGTAGACTAAAAATATGATCTTTGGCAACTATAATTTACATGGGAAAGCCATGCCTCGGCACAATTAGGCCGGCTCGACCGGAGTGTAACACGGCCTTACAGAAAACCGCTGCTAATAATTATTTCGTTACTTTTAAACAGACTGTGAGTGAGTTAACCAGAGCCCAAACTCTTCTTTCCCCGATTAGTATTCAAAGGGCGACAACGTACTAGTAACTTTTGGGCTACAAATGTCAATGGGGGATGGTAGTAGCGGTCTTTCTATACCATAAAAATAATTATTAAGTCCATTGCAATAGAAGGCAAGGTTATTGTGTCCGTATGGCGACGGATTAAGAACACGACCTGTCGCCACCCCTATTCATCCCGTGCACACGCCATTGCAAAGAGAAGGAAAACTTGAAACAAACCCTATATCAACCCGTCTGGCCAGCGTGGTATAGTAGACCAAAACCTTCTTTCTAAGGAGAGGCCAATGTCCAGCAGGGGTCTATTACAGGCTGTTGATGTGAAAGACCTGGCACTTGAGATAAAAATGAAAGGAATATTGTTTAAAAGATGGTTTGGAAAGAGTTAGCAATAATAGAATTTTACATTCTCTTTTAGCGGCAACCCGTGGCAAGATATCTTGCGGCTGGTGACTGCGTTCATACCGGTGGGGCTCATCATCTCAGCACTCACTCCTTCAGTTATCACCATCCATAATGTCGATGATAATCGGTAAGTACCTATAGGTATCAGACATGGAAATTATTACAACTTCAAATCATATTCATTTGATGATACGATTGGTTATAGCCACAGTGATTGATCATGTGATTGTGATTTGGTCATAGACAAAGATAAATGGCATTAAAGTTAATCAAAATTCTTTTTATCAAAGATAACGACCTTTTTTTTAAATTAAGACCTTTCGCGAGAACTAGCGTAATAATAATAATTAAGTAGCATTGCTTTTTTAAATCAGTCACAGATGTGATCACATGATTTATAACATGTGATTGTGATAACATTCCGTCCCTAATACGTACTTAACACACGTTAGACTTTACATCATATCTAGAAAATATTTACGTTTTGAACGCAATTTTTTACTAAGTTCACTAAGTCACTGACTTAAGATACTTTCATTAGCTTTTTGCAACGTTAAGTACGAGTATAACTATTGGCCTAGCAGTAAGTAATCCTCACTATCTGAACCTAATTCGTTTTCGTTTTCGTTTTTCGTTTTTAAAAAAGACAACTCCCTCACTAGGAATAAATCCTGTGTCGCGGGGGACTTTACAAACATACACGAAACGGACACAAAGAACACCCAGACTCAGAACAACAATTTGTGGGTCACACAAAGTGTCGTCCCATGTGGGGATCGGACCCACAGCACTCAGCGTAGTAATGAGCTGCGTGGCGACCTCTTAAACCACTACGCCATCCGTGCAGTCAAATTTGTCTGTATTTGGGTGTTGTTTATAGTAATAATATTTCGGACACCTCACACACAACGCTATCTAGTTTCAAACTAAGCAGAGCTTGTACTATAAAAGCTAAATTAACTGATAGAATACTTATATACTTAATTTTTGTAAAGACATACATATTCTACATAGAAAACACCCAAACTCCAACTCAAATGTTTGCAGATCATACAAACATTTGGTCCGACCCGGGAATCGAACCCGAGACCACAACAGAGCAGTCGCATACGCTACGCAGTCATTTATCCATATAATACTAACTATTGCCTGTGGTTTCGTTTTCGAAATTATTCCTTGTTTCGTGTTTCTACTTCCATACAACCATTCATGCTTCATTTTACTCATTTACGTGTGAAATGACGAGTAGAAGGAAAACTTGACACAAACCCTATACCAACCCGTCTGTCCATAGTATAGTAGACCAAAATATCCTACAAAGGAGAGGCCTACGTTCAGCAGTGGACGATTAATGGCTGTTGATGATGATGGTTGAAAATTTCAAAAATCTTTTCTTAGTGGGTGCTTACAACATAATAACCATAACCTGCCAAAATTTGCAGTTTGTATCCCCAGTGGCTTAGACTCTGCGTTGATCAGTCAGTCAGTTAGTAATTTTATATCAATAGATCGACGTATTTAGAAATATATAAATATGTTTATCGGTAGCCATTAAACAGGTTCTGAGTAGTTTTAGATAAGACAGCCGTTATGACACGTATTAAGTTTTTATTAGTATTGTTTTACACGCATAATATTCAAGAATTATTTTGCCAAACGGATTAACACAACAAGATAGAAACAAAATTCTTGAGTCTAATTAGCAACACGTATTCTTTAACAATTTGCGTGCGTTATCGAGCATAAACCAACCGGACAACTTTCATGCCAAAACTGCCTAATTATTTGAATGAATCAAAAGCCCATATATGCATGTTATGCAGAAAACGAAAGTATTTGTGTAAGGGGCGCGTTGTGACCCCGAGAAAACCGGTATTCACTTCCTTGTCTGTGAGATTAGTGTGTGATGCGCTTGCGCACGGGTTGTATACTCAAGGACGGGTTTTATATGCTAAGGTTATTTTTTATGTATACATGTTTCTAATTCTATAACAATCACTGTCTATACTAAAAGGTTGTTTTTGCTCATTTTTATCAAATTGTTAACGTGGCAGAGCCATGCTGCGGCACAAATGGAATGACTCGACCGGAGTAATACCAGTTACACATTTAAATAGTTTCTTTGATAATTGTAGTATTTTATTTATAACCGACTTAAAAAAAACAGGTTCTCAATTTAGCTCTAGTTTTTTTTTAATAGTTAGGTTTTGCCTAGCACAACTTATCTGTAGAAAAAATAGTCGCCCTCGCGATACGACCTTCAAACCTTCAAGAAAAGAGCGTACACCTTCCTCAAAGGCCGGCAACGCGCTTGTGACTCCTGAGTTACATGCTTCCATGTGTGCGGTGGTCACTTTCCATTAGGTCACCCGTCTGCTCGCTTACTTCCTATATCATAAAAAAAGCCTAAGAACTCCGCCATTTAATAAGGGTTTGTTTCAAGTTCTCTTAGCAGTACTATTGTCCTGAGTAGTTGGGCCCCTTAATAGGCTCTTACGATACCCACTGGATCAATAGTGGTGGTACTACGTACCTTGAATGTGTTATCATAACTAGTTAACTGAATATCATATTTATTTCAGAAAGTTAAATATGAGTAGGCTTTTAACGAATATCCGTATATACATCGGTTACATATAAACTTATAACAATTTGAATGCGCGGATATAACACAATGCACGCAATATAAGCACGCAATCTACACGCTTTTTAACATACTGTAGTTAGAATCAAATTGTTTTAATGACAAATGTCTACCCGCACCCTCATGCGAATTTCTAAATAAGTTTTTAGATCTATGAATAATCATCAATCATCATCAACAGCCATTAATAGTTTAATCACTGCTAGACATAGGCCTCTCCTTATAAAGGAGGTTTTGCCACCAGGCTAGTCAGACGGGTTGGTATAGAGTTTTATGTTAAGATTTCCTTCTCTTTGCTGAGCTGTTGTCCTGCGTAGTTTGCTCCCTTAGTCGGCTCTTACGACACCCACGGGATGAATAGGGGTGGTGACACTCCGTATTCTTAATCCGTCACCACACGGACTATGAATTATGAATAGCCCAAAAAGTGAAAAGTTCAAAATAAAGTTCCACCACCAGGTATCTGGTCGAGTAAAGAACCAAATTTCAAATATAATCGTGTATTAAACGCTTGAATTTTATCTGCAAAATATCTAATAAACAACATTAAAACGAATAACATATTACTTAAAATAAATGCAAGAAGTTAATTAATTGAAATGGCGGCCTTATCGCTAAGGCGATCTTTTATAGGGCCCTTAGAATGAAGGTTAAATCCAATATAAATCAAAAGAAGATAAATACCGTAACATGCTGATGCTGACATTTATATTAAAACTTACTACTATAGACTGTATAGTTACACTATAGTTATCGGCTGCGGTATTTCCAGACCGATACGACCTTCAAACCATTAAGAAAAGAGCGTACTCCTTCCTCAAAGGCTGGCAACGCACTTGTGACTCGTGAGTTGCAGGTGTTCATGGGCGGCGGTAGTCGCTTTCCATCAGGTGATGATCCGTCTGCTGCGTTGCCTATTCCATAAAAAACAAGATCCATTGGCCAGATCCATGATAAATCTAATGACGATTTTATTTGACATTAGATCCTGATTTCAAGAAGTGAATCTACTGACTTTTTTATTCAGAAGATCCATTGGTCAGATCCATAATAGATTTAAGCTGTCGGTAGTGAGCCAGCAACATTTTCCAGCTCGAACATAGGATATACATGGCACGAAATTTTATAACTAACTATCAACCTACAACAACAAAAAACTAAACTTAAATCCAAAAAAAAATAGCAAAGCATTGGTCAAGAAATAAAAATATAATTTCTAGAACCCAGTTGCATGCAGCACCACCCACCAGGTCCAATTGTGAAGGTACTCATCTAATACATCTGAGGATCTAAAAAAACACGCGTTAATAAAATCTCTTTTAAAGGTGTTGTAAGAATCCTAAAACCCGGTGGTAAATCCTAAAATATATAAGTACATAGGTTTTGTAACAAGAATGATGCCTTTAAAAAAACAAGTTGAACCGTCTTCTAACGATACTAGCAAAGACCACTAAAAACCAAGCAGCAATCGCGGTTGATTTGCTCTCAGTTTTTGAAGAGTTCCGTTGTCTGTCTCCGAAACTCATCATCAGATCTATATTAAATAGGACCATTTCGAAATAAACTAATTTCGATTTCGATTCTAATTTCGAATAAAAAAAGAATTTTGAAAATATATAATAATAATAATATTGTACCACATTCACACAACGCCATCTAGTCCCAAACTAAGCAGAGCTTGTACCATGGGTACTAGACAACTGATTTAAATACATACGAGTATATACTTTTTTTTTGTAAATACATACTTATTATACATAGTATGACGGAGTTATACCCGAATATACATAAAAAAATATAAAAACATCCGAATTCATAACCTCCTCCTTTTGAAGTCAGTTAAAAAAAAACATATAATAAACTAAACTTTGGACGTAATGAATAGAACAGAAAAAAATATTTTTTTCAAATAATACCTACTATATAATTTTTGTTTTTTAATACTCTTACACACGAATATGTTTAAAACATGACATAATAAGATAAATGTACGTAATTACATACGTTATTATATTACGAAATAATACGATAGTATATTATCACAAGTGTTGCCACGCTATGTCACGCACTCACTAATTATTGCAAAAAGTATGACAACATAAGTACTTACCAATAGTATCTATTATAATAGTCTATCTACTGGTGAGCAGGGTTGCCAGACGCACATGAAAATCAAGGGTTAGTATGATTTTAGGGTTCAAAATGACTGTATGTACAAAATGCTCAACTCTGTTAACTATTACAAAATGGAGAAACCTAATAGGAAATATATAGAATTACTTGGAAATTTATAGCGTAATTTCCAAGAACAGTAGAAAGCTATAGATTTGTAAAGCGTCTTAAAATTGAGCACCGCATATATGTAGCACTTTCTTAATATTGAAAGTAATTAAAAAAAAAGTTTTTTTCTGTATATCGTCCAGCCGACGCATCGCCGGCAAATTTATCCGGCTTTTTTCACTGTGCTCTTGCTAAATATGATATAACAGCTGGAAGTTGGAAGAAATATAGGCTATTCTTGCTTAAAAAGAAAGAAACAGAAGCTGCAAAAGTTGTTTAGTATAAATATTGCCATAGATTGTTTTCGAAATTGAGGACGGAACAACAAGTTTTCCTGTGTACTAGAAGCATTCTAAAATATTAAAGGAAATCAATAATTAAAAATGGTAACACTAAGCTGTGAGTTTTGAAATTGATCACAAACAACATATATAACACCTTTTGTTTGAAATAAAAAGATTTAAGTGGTTATAAATATGTTATTTTGCACGCTTAAATAAATTACATCAACTGACAAATACGTCATGTTATTACTAAATAACTAATGTGTCAATGTCAATGTGTTAAAATTGACAGCAAGCACCAAACAGATCTAATTCGTCACTAATCTATGAATAAGTTGACATCTGTCACTTGGTAGCATAATTTTGACAGTTGTATATAAACAACTGTCAAAATAATCGGTTTGTTAGTAAATAACACAGAATAACTGTTTTTTTTTTGTTTTTTCGTGCTACTAAGTTGTTATTGAATAGAATATTATTTTTTACATGAAACAAACCTAAGCTATAAAATAAATACAGTCCCGAAAGCTCAACGTAGCTACCGTATTTTGCAAACTGAGTGCCAAATTCCCGAAATTCATTCATTTACACTAAATCCATGAAATACCTAATACAGAACTGTATTCAGTCACAGTTTAGGCTTGATACAGTTTCTCCAAGTGCACACACACGCAGCTGATACGTGCGTGATGGCGGCCAGTTCGCGGAAGGCGCATGCGTTCATTATATCCGCAAGTTGCGTAACACTCGGATACTAGGTAACTGTGGATGTAGGCGTCTGAACTAGGAAGCTGATATTATATTAGCCAATTGAACTGTCACTGAAAGGACTTACGCACTAGAATATGTTTTTGTGTAAACTTCATGAAATCTGACTTCGTAATACACGGTTTCTTTCATGAGTAATCATTTCTGGGTGTTGGGATAAGTTTTTTGGCATTGAGGGATTGTGAAAACAATAGTGATTCGATATGTCTTTTTCATCATTTTATTCGCCTTAAATCTTTGTGTTCACTGGCAAAATTGGACCCCAAAAACTTAAAAAGAAAAGACTATGCTAAACATTCATGTTACTTTAAATACACAGTTTTATGATTGCGTCTTAACATTGTGTATGGAGTACAATAATAAAGTAATACCATGTTTTTGTTATCTCTTAACCTTAGTTTAGTAACTATATGGAATAACTTTGAAACAGATCGATTACTTTGAACAAGATCAGCAATAATTAGATTAGCTACACATATGTAATATCTATTTACCTTCTTTCTGGGATTGAACACAGGGATTCTATGACTTACCAACTTCAACTTACAAATATAATGTAGTAACGCAACTTTACGCATAAATAACCATACACGGGGAAGCAATAATAGACTCGACCTCGTCCTCGTACAAACTGTTAAACCGCGTATTCACACATTTAATGTTTATCACTACATTATAATCTTCACACTAAATATTTTCAACAATAATACAATACAGTTTGCTTTTTGAAGGTTAGTCAATTTCAAGGAGAAAAAACTAAAATGTTTATTATAGTTTTCAATGAAATTGTAACTATTTTTTTGATAAATTTTTAAAATGACTAAACTTTATTCTATGCATATAAAATTAGCCTTAAACACTGAGGTTACAAACGTGAAATTATGACAGCTGTAGATTTTTATGTTATAAGCACCCACTGACAAAGGATTTTTGGCACCCCTAAGGGTGTAAAATAATAGATTAACGATTGTATGATTCGCCATTTTCACAATTAGAAACACGAAAAAGGAAATAATCAGCAAGCGAAGCCTCGGGTAACAGCTGGTTGAAGATATTACTTAAGTTACATAGGCTGTTTGGTTAAAAAGTTTATAGGATGTATAACGTCATGATAGGGTTAATAGGGGCGGAGCAGAGACGGTGACAGTGATACACGTGTGGCGACATCCGAAACAGAAGTAGACGCAACAGAAACGATCAATAAAACGAAAACGAACGTTAAATTGCGGAAACGAAACCATTTAATTTGTTATTACACGTTTATAGAAAGCAAGAAGTACATTTCAAAAAGGATAAATCTTTACTTATCATTTTTTAATTAGTGTATTTGTCGTGACTGAATCATTCCATGGTGTAGTCAACCATTCCATGAAACATTTGCGTTAAGGCTAAATAATTATCTGCCACCATGATGCATTGCAAGGTAAAACGATACATCGGTGAGCTCTGTCTGTTAAAGTGATGCAGGAAGACCAGGCCTCTACCGTCGTCGCTCGGACGCCGTCACTGATCTAGCGCCAATCAGCGTAAGATGTCGCCGAAGATTACTCTGTGAGCTACAATCTGATATACATTATACACCGTAAGTATCTCTGTGTAGTATATAATCACTGTATCGTAGATGTAGTGTGTGTAATGAAGTACAGTGCAAAGGATCGCAGTAATATTTTATAAATGAACTGAAAACATTTGGCATCGGTACTTATAACACATAAAATACATCACATCACATCATCACATCAACAGCCTTTAATAAGTCCACTGCTGGACATAGGCCTCTCCTTAGAAAGGAGGTTTTGGCCTACTATACCACGCTGGCCAGACGGGTTGGTATAGGGTTTGTGTCAAGTTTTCCTTCTCTCTGCAGTGCTGGTGTCCTGCGTATTGCGCCCTTAGTCGGCTCTTACGACACCCACGGGATGAATTGGGGTAGTGACATTCCGTATTCTTAATCCGTCACTACACGGACCGACATAAAATACGCATCATCGTAATTAAACGGCTTTAACTGTGTTTCTTTAAATACTTTCTATCGTTACTGTAAGGTTAAAAGGGCATTAGTAATGAAACGATACGAAAGAAATTGACATTACAAAAGTTGGTTATAAAGTCGCAAGTTGATTATTTATTTATATTCAAAGTGATTCACGTTATAACCCCTAGCAAGGACTTTATATTCAACCGGGAACTTTGCAAATTTAAAGGAGTAAAGAGATAAGAAGCAACACACACAGGATTAGAAACCTACATATTAATAGGTCGCTAATCATGTTGCCTTCTCTCTCTGCATAACTCATCTCAAGAGTATTTATTCAAGTAATGAAGCCTACAATGTCAGCAATGCATAAAACATTAACTCAATACAATTAGAGATGCCTTATTTTTCAGTTCGTCATTTCCCCATAGACGTAAAGCAAAACATTGTTACAAGATCCACTGTGATGACACCGAGGCGTTATGGAGAATGCTTCGCTGGCTCTTTACGCACAAGCAACCGGCTGCCGAACACTTTACCTGAATTGTTACATTGTTTAGTTTAAATAAATATTGTTGATTGTTGTTTTTGTGTGTTATTTAACACTAGACAAAGTTTCACCTACGTTTTATGGTCACAGGTCCAAATCTAAGTCATAGCCTGTTTTTTTTTCCTAGTGGCGTTTGGCCGCAGCTTCGATCGTGAAACCAGGTAACACATTATCTGAAAATTTCATTTATAATTTTGTATGGTATGGGAGGCAAACCCTCAGACACCTGACGCCCAAAGACACCTGTAACTTGAGTTCTTTTCTTTGAGTTCCCCCTACAGAATCAGATGGAGAGTAGGTTTGAGCGACGGTATTCTTACATCCTTTATGAAAGACAACGAAACAATTGCTAAGTCAGATTATCTGTCAGGCTTAGGTACCGCTCTTGTCCTCTGGGCGAGGGCCTAGATAGGTGTGGCGTCGATCTGTGGGGGACCTGACATCACATGGCCCGGGTCCTCCCTAGAGTAGGGCATCTAAGGCTGGTCATCCACTGGAAATACGGCATATTCCTGTATCCCTAAGGAGTGGGAGATCTGAAGGGATTTTCCACCCCGTCACCAAAAAAGGTACCGCCTCTGTCGAGTCGGTCCGTTTGTACCAAACAAAACTCTCCTACGTTTAAAAACTTTACATTTAAAAAAATCTGGAATATAGTGTAAACTAATTATTAAACATGAAACTATTTGAAATTAACAGATCATTATAGTCCATCAACGTCGTGCGCGACCGTCCTGCGGGGTGACAGACGGTGGCGGGGACGAGGTACTCAAGATGTCAGCGGGTAGCGGGTGGTGTAGCGGGGAAGGGAATCGTGTGTAGCCGTGTGCTAGAATGACGCGCTACCTCGCCCCCGCCACTGTCTGTCACCCCGCGGGACGGTCGCGCACGAGATTGCCGGGTTATAGTTTTACAATTTGTCCGCAGCTGGCTCGCATCACTTTCCTCTGTCCTCTTCCGCTAATAAAATAGCTCTAACGTAACAAATATTACATTATTCACGAGCGTCAATATTGAATATTAATATATCCGTATTATTGTTTTTGGAAGTGTTTATTAATAGATATATTTATATGTGTGAAGCTTTGATGAAATAATTGTACATTAATAATAATAATAATATACCTCACAGATTTCACACACGGCCGTCTGATCCCAAACTAGGCAGAGCCTGTGCTATGGTGACCAGACTGCTGATAAATATACTTATATATTTTTAAAAACATACATATTATAGATAAATTACAGTCAGACACAGAAAAAATGATCATGCTCATCACACAATATTTGTCCTGGGTGGGAATCGAACCCAGGACCTCCGGCTTAGCAGTCAGGGGCACTAACCACTAGACCAACAGGCCGTTATGTCAAAAATACTTTGCATATGCAGGAAAGCTTGTCGTAAAATAGGAAATTGGTTATATACAGAAGATACTCGTATGCGTCCCTGACCTTGTTTGACATACGGGATAAAGATCATACGATATTCAAGATAGGGATATATTGGTAATAGTTTTTTTTTTTTAAATATGTAATTTAATCATCCTGGCCGACATGGACGCGATTGTCTATGACCAAGTTCCCTCTGACGGTCAGAATGATGGATCATGAGCCGTAGCATTCTTGGGGCCGTGTGACCGCTGCAAACGACCCGAGACAGATGACACTCCGGTGCGGTCGGGGGAGTGTCGTCCAAGGCGGGGCTCTGCTGCGCCTCTTACTATGTGCCTCAGACATACGGTACGGCAGGGAGGACTCCAGAAGCCACCGATGCGTTCCTAGATCTCCTCCCTACTGCCGAGTTAGGCCGCAGCGGGGTTTAGTGGGTAGACCGGTGCTCCGGGAGTCCCACACACGTCCTGCGTTTTCTCAATGGCCCTCCATGGTGCGAAAAGCATTCCCCGCTTAAAAAAAAGTAACTTACATAGTCTTCGTGTGACTAAAAGCTAGCCGTTTGGCCACATGAAGTGTTCTAACTGAAACTAAAGTCAACATTAAAAATATTTATAATGCATCCTTTTTTTGTGTAATACAGTACCATTAAAGTTATTTTGATTGTAAAGAAGAAGGGAGAAGCTGAGGAAATCATTAGGTATATCTGGTAGCAACATAGTTTGTTAAAAAGATGTTACCCATCGAACTTATTTGCGAATATAAAATATAAATACTGATAAATCTCTCAAAAAACAACTATTAACGAGAGTCGATTGGCAAATTATTTCTTTCTTTACACATCACTATGAATCATAGACAATAAAAGAGTTTTTGACAATCACTTTTACTTTCTTTATACTCGATACAAAGATCGCTTTAATTGTATTTAATTAAAAAATCATCTGTTACCAATGGATAGTTTCCATTCTCTATGATTCAGATGGGAAGAATGACTAAACTTAACACAAAGTCCGATCTGCAAGAGATAATAACTTACATTTATGTGCAAAACGGAAAAATCTTTTAAATCTTATCGTTTTCTCATCTAATACAACACAATAGGTACTAGGTATTGCCGCAGATTAAGTTGTCTGATATTTTTTAATCATACAAGTATTATTTTGGTTAAAGAATGAAATGCACGATAAAGACATGGTCATTAAGACACTGTTCTGTGAAAAGCCAGAAAGTATCAGTTGACTAGAAAGTGTTAACACTAACTCTTGATGTAGGGCAGTTGCGGAAAGTTTAAGATGGCAAAAGACACAACAGAAAATGTAAGAAGTATGTGTAATGTAAGAATACAGATAGAGTAGGGTGACTAGGATTCAGACAGGAATACCTACTGCTTTAGATATGTTGAGAGGTTGAATGACTATAAAAGCTCCTGTAAATAAGGAAGTCAGTGTGGGTAGACCACGAATGCTTATAGGAGTAGTGCATAGATTGGCCTAGTACCTCCCAAGATTTGAGAGGGAGAGGCGCAAGCCGTAAATCAGTATTATATCAAATCTGAATGCACAAGTTTCAAGGGGGTATGCACTGTTTTCCCCCCCACAATTCTATTTCAATACACACATAACAATCAATACTAACACACATAACTATCCGTGTGGTGACGGATTAAGAATACAGACAGTCACCACCCCTATTCATCCCGTGGGAGACGACTAAAGGAGCAAACTACGCAGGACAACACCACTGCAGAGAGAAGGAAAACTTGACACGAACCCTTTTTTTTTTTTTTTTTAACGTGTGGAAATCCCCTCGGACCGTCACCCCTCCGGGGTTTGCGGCGGGGTGGTGTGTCGGACTCGGACCGACTAAAACCACACGGTGTGCCACTCTGCGCCTGTAACAGGAGGGATCCGGGAACAGCTGTTGTTAAGACATCCGGACCCCTCCTAGCGCCAGCCCGCTCCTGGTGCGGGCTCCGTCTCAATGTGGATGTTCCTCTCTTTAGGCGACGTCCGGCACACGCGGACGCCGCCCCCTCGCGGCTGGCCAACTAATGCGGGTGGAGGGGAAACCCACCCCGTCCACCCGCGGCCACACTCAGGGCGGCATGAGGCTGTGATAGGCGGGCCTCCGCCGCCCGGTTCGCCGGCGGCGGATCGGGTCCGAGTGGAGGTCGTCCTCCCGGGCCCTCTCCGCCGCCTCCTTCCGCGAGATTACTACCTCGCAGAAGGTTGCGACCGCGGTAAAACAACTGTCGCTACCGGCCATGGAGCGTACTACGGCCGGTAGCGAGAGATCCACTCCGATGACTGCAGTGAGGGCCCGGCGCTGCGCCGCCCATGCGGGGCAGACCGCCAGCGTGTGCTGGGCCGAGTCCTCACTGCAGTCGCAGTGGTGGCAGGCGGGACTCAGTTCCCTCCTAGCGACCGTGTGCAGGTACTTTCCGAAGCAACCGTGCCCGGAAAGCACCTGCGTCAGCCGGAAGGAAAGGGTCCCGTGCTGCCGCCCTGCCCACTCGGCGATGACCGGCTGGAGAGCCTCCACGGCGGCGAAGCCAGCGCGTGGAGTCTCCAGCCGGAACGACCAACGAGCCATCGTGGCTCGGCGAGCGGCTTCGCGCCACTCGCGCACATCCTCGGGCGGAGGGCGAAATCCGCTCTCCGCCCGGGAGTCAGCCACTCGCCGATAAACTTCGGCGAGCACTTCCGCCTCCAAATCACACGGGGGAGTTCCGGCCAACGCGCACGCCACCTCCGTCGAAACGGTGCGGTAACCGCGTATGGCTCTGACCGCCATTACCCTCTGAGGGCGCCAGAGGCGTACCCTATTCTGGGCGGTCAGAGCCGCCGCCCACACCGGTGCACCGTACAGTGCCATTGACCGGACAACCCCCGTGTACATATTGGGCAAAAGTCGCCCTAGGGCAGACGCAGCGCCGACCAGCTTTGGAGCAAGCTGTCGGAAGTGCTCGTCGAAGAGCCCCCTTCCTTTCGAGGATCAGGCCCAGATATTTCATCTGGGCCCGAACCGGTACGAGGACCGAGTTGACCACGATTGAGGCGCCAGGGGGTGGACCACGACGGGGCCCATGAAATAACAGGGCCTCCGTTTTATCTAGGGCCACCCGTAAGCCCAGCGCCTCAATGCGCCCGACCACCAGGGAGACTCCCCCTGTGGCCAGGCGCGCCGCCTCTTGGAAGTTTGCCCCCCGGGCTGTCACGAGGGTATCGTCTGCGTAACAGATTACACCCAGCCCTGGGGGGAAATCGGCGCGAAGGGCCCAGTCGTACCCTATGTTCCACAAGAGGGGTCCAAGAACAGACCCCTGTGGAACACCGCACGACATGGGCCGACTCCTCAAATTACCTTCTCGGTCCTCGTACACGACGGTACGCTCCTCTAAATAGTCTGCCACCAGCCGCCTCAGGTACTTTGGCACCCCATGATAGTGGAGTGCTTCCCTGATGCAGCTGAATGGCAGACTATTGAATGCGTTGGCGATGTCCAATGACACCGCCAACAGCACGCCGCCACAGCTCACGGCCTCTTCGGTCACGGCCCTCAGGCGCAACACAGCGTCGACTGTCGAACGCCCCGCCCGAAAACCAAATTGGGCGTCCGACAGATCGGGGCCCACCTCGCAGAGGTGCCGGACGATGCGGGCAGAAAGAACCCTCTCAAACAATTTGCCCGCCTCGTCCAGCAGCACGATGGGCCTATAGGCCGCGACCGAATCGGCAGGCCGTCCCGGCTTCCTCAATAGGACCAGCTTCCCGCTCTTCCAGCACTCAGGGAAGCGTCCCGACGCCAAGCTAGCGTCGAACACCTCCCCGAGGCGGTCTGCCATGTGGTTGAGAGCCAGGGCCAGCACTCGGGCCGGTACCCCGTCTGGCCCAGGGGCGGTGTTCTTGGAACGGATCCGTAGAACAGCCGCCCCTACCTCCGATTCCCGGACGGGCGGAACATTATCCTCCCCGTGCTCCCCGTCGTCTCCGGCACACGAACCCTATACCAACCCGTCCGGCCAGCGTGGTACAGTAGGCCAAAACCTCCTTTCTAAGAATAGGCTTATGTCCAGCAGTGGACGTCTTTAAGCTGAAATGATGATGATGACAATAATCAAATGAAATTTAGTCATTGTTTCTTGTGCGTTTTAGATTCTTATTTCGATGAATTATCTTTGAATAGTTTTGATTAATACGTCTAAACAATAAATTTTATTTGATTTCGATTTAAAGACATTAACATTAACCTTTTTATCACCTTTAGTTTGATATTAATATTAATCTATGTATGTAAAAATGTTAAGTTTCAAAAACTCAAATAGTTCTGCACCAATTAAGCTAAAATTTTGTCACGGTACACAAACCGCTTCAAAGATTCTTCTTCATTGAACATCAATGCAACCGCAATGTACCACAGCGACTACGACAACTAATGAATCTAGGAAATTAATATTAAATGGACCTCCATATTTACATGTCATGATTCTATTACAACATAACCTGAAATGATTACCTAACATTAAGTTAATAGATGGTGACCACGACTACATTTGTGGTCGTTTGTGGTCGCGGTGTATCCATACTTTCAAATTCACTGTCACATAACATATATTGCGTATATTTTGCTAACATTCTATGCTCACTATGCAAATATGATTTATCTATTAGTATACGAGAATATATTTAATATATTAGTAAATATTTGTTTTATATATAAATTAGCATTTCGTTTTAATATTCATAAATCCAATAAAAGCCGAATTTATAATACAACTATCTGCGAATGAAAAGTTTCAAATTAAAACAAAATGAGGACAACAAATACCAGTATTATTTGAACTCGCCGCAAGATTATTTATGTTATACTTCAAATAAATATGTCACGTTGTATGTATGTAGTAGATGATAAGTGATACATCATCATCATTACATCACATAGGCCTCTCCTTAGAAAGGAGGTTTTTGCCTACTATACCATGCTGGCCAGACGGGTTGGTATAGGGTTAGGTAGGGTAAAACAGGTTATGTCATCTGCACTAAATCTCGCAAGTAGGTAATAACAAATATATATAAAACTAGCTGACCCGCGCAACTTCGTCTGCGTCTCTCAATAGTAGTAAGTTTTCTCCGTTTTTGAAACATTCTTCATTGGTGCTCCGCTCCTATAGGTCTTAGCGTGATGATATATAGCCTATAGCCTTCCTCGACAAATGGGCTATCTAACACTGAAAGAATTTTTTAAATCGGACCAGTAGTTCCTGAGATTAGCGCGTTCAAACAAACAAACAAATAAACAAACAAACTCTTCAGCTTTATAATATTAGTATAGATTTACTGAGATAGCAAAATACACCATTTAGTAGATGCATAAGTATGAACTTGTGTATCTACTAAATGGTCTATTTTGCTATCTTATATCTTGATAATATATGAATATTATCAAGATATTTAAATGAATTCAGAAGTTGGAAATGATTTTTTTTTATTAAATTGGGAGATACAATATATTCGAAAAAGAGCAAGAAAGGGAAGTAAAGAAGACTTAGACTAAAGTTAAGAAGTTAGTAAGGGAGTAAGCAGTGATCTGTCTATTTATTTATTTATTTATTGATAATAATATAGTACATATGTTGTACATAAGTACAACCACATTGTATATATTACGCAATTCACGTTACATTCAGTTGTTGGTAATTATTCTGATATTTACAATAATTACGGTGAACATAACATTCGTAACAATATAGTGAGATAAAATATGGATCCATTGAAACAGTTACTGGAAATTTAAAAAACAATTTAACAAACAATAAAAATAGCAGAAAATAACATTGGTTTTGACAAACTAAACTAAACTACAACTAAGCAATATCTTTGATTTTAAACTGGAATCTGTCAGCCAATCTGTCGAGTGATAGAAATGATAGAATGGAAGAAGAAAACTCTTTGTGAAGAACCCAAATAAACTTGGAAAAAGGGCAAGAATCTGATGATGATCTCATTCAAATATTTCAAAAAATGGAATCAAAAATGTTTTATAATAAAAATATTAACAATTAAAATGTTTTATCACATCCGCAAAATTCATAAACGCGTCCTTAAAATAACTAAACATTTCCTCACGATGCTATTATATATACAATTAATACACGTTGATATATACAATTTAAAAAAAAACAAACTAAATTACAATCAAAAGTAAATTCATTAAATACTGATACATCATGTTCGACCAGCGGAAGTGCTCGGCAAGCCTACTGCGTCCGGTCACAGGTTCAATTACCAGTTTTAGCGATAAAACAGACCGCCTCTACACTATTAGAACTAATGAAATCAATTCGCTACAAATTAATAACCTTTTAAATTATTTAATTAAATCGTTTGATCACACATCCTGATTTAATTTATTTCTACCTGTGATTTAAAGGCAGGCAATAATTTAATGTTTGATGAAATTAATCAAAGCTCAACATTTTAATTTTTAAATATGCAGCATCAAAACTCACTTTGAAAATAAAATTTTATGTTACGTATGTACAAATGGATCCCCAGGAGCCTTAATTTAAACCACTGACTCTTTACAACTAGATTTATTTATCACTAGGTTACACTTCACACAATAGGTAAAAGGATGTTCGTTCAATACAAAGAAATCAAATCAATTTATGTTGATTGCGGTAACGAAACCATAACGCGATTTAGCAAAACGGCACAGCGACATCTATCGAAGAGCAATGTAACATATTTCAATTTATACATTCCGCCCACCAAGGACATATTAATAAAACTATGTCCTTAAAAATGTAAAATAACTGATTCCGCCCACCATGAGGTAAAGGGGATTGGTAAACAAAACTAATGAAATCCGCCCACCATGAGGTCAAGGGGGATATGTGGTAAGACTTACGACTACAAGCTATACTACTGAAACTTACAACTAGATTATCAATCTGCTATTGGCAAAATACACAATTTATTTGTTGGCCGTTTAAAAACAGAATCCTTGCATTTCAAAGTTACGACTCTAGTGATTCCGTCCGAACCCGGGTGTTTTAATAAAACCCTACCGAGTAACCACCTACCAGGAGGCAAATTGTCTTCCTTGATCAGAACCACATCACCTATCTTTGGTTCAGGTTCCTTTTGGGACCACTTATAACGGTGCAACATTTGGGTCAGATATTCCTGAGACCAACGTCGCCAGAAGTCTTGTGTCATTTTTTGAAGCAACTGCCATCTTTTCAGTGTGCCTACATTAGAGTGTTCATAGTTACGATCCGGTGCAAGAATCAACGGCTCTCCTATCAAAAAGTGACCAGGTGTAAGGGGCATTTGGTCTTCTGAATTTTGCGAAATTTGAGAAATTGGTCTAGAATTGAGACACGCCTCAATTTGGACCAGAAGAGTAGACAGCTCCTCGTAAGTGAGAGTGGAGTCGCCAATGACTCTCTTCATGTGATATTTAGTTGATTTAATGCATGCCTCCCAAAGACCACCAAAATTTGGAGCGTGCGGTGGTATAAAATGCCACTTAACACTGTTGGAGCTGAGCCAATCCCTAATTTCATCAGCGACCAATGACTGTTCCGCATTTACTAGGCAGCGTAACTCCTTGGAAGCACCTACAAAATTCTTTCCGTTGTCACTCCAAAGGTCACTGCAGTGACCTCGTCTGGCAATGAATCTTTTAAACGCTGCAATAAAAGATTGTGACGTGAGATCGCTTACGACCTCCAAGTGCACCGCTCTCGTAACCATACATACAAACAAAGATATGTATCCCTTATAGGACTTGTTGCCGCGACCTTTGGACACTCTAATATTGATTGGACCTGCGAAGTCCACTCCACTGTGTACAAATGCTCTGGCTGGTGTAACTCTGCACAAGGGTAATTGTCCCATGAATTGGTTTTTAAATTTAGCTGAGTGTCGGAGACAAGTTACACATCTACGTGCAAATGATTTGACTGTGCCTTTTGCCGAGATTATCCAGTATTTCGAGCGCAAGTAATTCAACATTAGAGTGGGTCCTCCATGAAGTGTTTTTCTATGGGCTTCATCAACAAGCAGGCCAGCTAGGTGACTATGTTGAGGAATAATAATGGGGTGTCTCATGCTTTCAGAGAGTTGAGCATGTTCTATTCTTCCTCCTACTCGCAGTATTCCTCGTGAATCCAGTATGGGACATAGTGCCTTTAATTTGCTTTTAGTCTTAACTCTTCCTGATCTCTTAACATCGTCTATGTCTTCACTAAATGATTGCCGTTGAAAATCTCTAATACAAATTTCCAGGGCCTCATCTAATTCCTCGCTGGTCAGGTAAGTGTGTCCTTTCCTATTTATTTTAAAAAATCTTCTGCAATACGCCACGACTCGGACTAGCCTTTGAAGTGATGAGAATCTGGTCCACAGTGAATTGTCTTGACGTATTGCTACGTGTACCTTTACTATTCTTACTTCTTCTTCCGTACTGATTGACTTAGGTTTTGTGTAGTCGATTGTTCCGTTTTTCAGCCAAGATGGACCATGAAACCATAGTGAGCAATTTGAAAGTTCCATAGGTGTCGTACCTCTGGACGCTATATCTGCGGGGTTAAAAGGAGATTTTACATGCGCCCATTGAGAACTTTCCACCAAAGACAGGATATCTGAGACGCGATTACCTACGAATGTCGTCCAGCGGCTAGGGTGACCACAAAGCCATGCTAAAACTACTGTCGAGTCAGTCCAGCAGTGTATATTTTCTTTGGGAATGTTGAACAATTCAGCTACTTCCGTTATCAGCTTGGCTAGAAGAACGGCACCCATCAACTCCAAACGCGGTATCGAAAGCTGCCTTATAGGAGCCACCTTAGTCTTGGCTGTCACCAGGTTAACTTTAATGTCCTGACTCTCTCCGATCACTCGCATGAAGACCACTGCTGCGTATGCTTTATTAGAGGCATCACAGAAACCTTGGAGTTCCACAATATCATTGCCATTGGTTTCTAACCACCGTGGGATGACAATGTCGGGTAGGTTCAATAACTCGGTTTTATATGTTGTCCACTCGTTATGTAGAACAGTAGGCAAACTGTCGTCCCAATCAATCCCCGCAAGCCACAGTTTTTGGATGAATATTTTAGCAGGTAATACACAAGGTGCTACCCATCCTAAGGGATCGAAAAGGCGAGAAATTTCCGATATGACCTTTCTTTTAGTGATTGGGTCAGAGTGTTGGTGAAATGTTACAGAATATTTGAAACAATCATGTTCCTTATCCCAGGAAATGCCGAGTACCTTCATCACTGCGGGTAATTTTAATTCTACTACCTTGTCTCGACATTTGTTTGCTTCACTAAGGCCTTTTGTCAGTTCTCTACTATTGGTCGTCCACTTTTGTAATTCAAAACCTCCTCTTTCAAGCAATTCTGTCATTTCTTTGTAGATCCTCATTCCTTGCTCCACAGTCTGACAACCTGACATGAAGTCATCTACGTAAAATTCTTCTTTTAATTTTTCAGCGACTAAAGGAAAAGATGCTCCTTCATCGTGTACCAACTGCTGCAAACACTTCACAGCAAGATAAGGTGCACATGCAGTTCCGAATGTCACACGTGTTAATTTGTAATCCTTTATTTCAGATTCTAGATCACTCCGCCAGAGCAGTCGTTGAAAATGTGTGTGTTGAGGAGTAACTATGACTTGCCTATACATCTTAACAATGTCGGCACAAAGGACAATTGGATGTAACCGCCATTTCATTACAATTTGACGCAGGTCTGGCTGAATGGTAGGACCAACCATCAGTGTATCATTAAGGGACACACCATTGGACCCCTTGGAAGATGCGTCGAACACAACTCGGACCTTGGTCGTCGTTTTATCCTCCCGAACTACGGCGTGGTGAGGTAAGTACACAGCCTCCGTTCTCTGAGTGTCCGTTTCGGGATTGATTACTTCCATATGACCAAGGTCGAGGTATTCTTGAATGACCTCAGTATACTTCTGTTTCATCTCTGGATCCTTCTTAAAACGACGTTCAAGAAGGTGAAATCGTCGAAGCGCAATGTCTCTGGTATGGCCGTATTTGCACTGTGGGTCTGAGTCTCTAAATGGTAAACTGACAACATACCGACCAGTGCTGTCTCGTTGAGTGGTTTGCTTGAAGAAGTCTTCGCATAACTGCTCTTCCTGGGTAAGTATTTTCTTCTTACTGTATGCGTCAGATTCGATTTCCCAAAATCTTTTAAGCATTTCATTGTCACTGATCTGCGAATGCATGCTTACCAATGCCGGGTGACAATGTGCTGAATCCAAATTCGAATCTCTGTGTGTTCGACCAGACAAAATCCAACCTAACCGTGTATTTTGTGCTATCAAGGGTTCAAGAGGGTGCTTGATTAAACCCTCTTTGAGTACCTGGCCATAAACTTCAGCTCCAAGCAAAATATCGATTTTGTTTGGATTGTGGTACTCTGGATCTGCTAAAACTATTTCTTCTAGTTGATGCCACGTTGGCACTAATACTTTATCACCTGGAAGTAACGATGTAATATTGCCCAAAACATATGCCTGAACTTGGATGTGAAAATTAGGATCGTGACGTGATTTAATAGTTACGAAAACGATAAACTTGGAGACCATAGCTCCACCGTCACCTCCTATGCCTGAAATGACACCTCTTGCGGGTGTCTTTTTGAGTCCAAGTAACTGAACTGCTGATTCGGTTATGAACGACGTCTGGGATCCTTGATCCAATAACGCCCTCAGCAGGTGGTTGTATCCGTTGCCTGTCTGTGCTTCGACAAGAGCGGTTGCTAATAAGACCTGATTTGGAACAGCCTTCTTACTAAAGTGAGTGGTTATAGCGGCAGCATTTAATTCCTGCACCGCATCGGAAGCAGTACTCGATGTAGCTACTGCCGACTTGACTACTGACGTCGTCTCTGCAATGCCTCTAGACGACGTTGATCCTGAGGATTCCTTAGGGTGTAATAAAGAGTGGTGTTTGCGATTGCAAATCTGACAAGTGGTGGGGACACGACAAAACTTAATAGAATGATTCGACCCTAAACAATTAAAGCATAAGCCACTAGTTCGAACGAAATCACTACGTGTTTTATAGTCATTTTTACAAAACTGTTTACAGTGACTAAGTTTATGGGGTTGTTTACAGAATGGACAGCTTGCTTTAATAGGGGTATCGTTTTTGGAAGCAACCGCATGAAGAACTCTTGGTTTGTAACTTGACCTTTGTCTACCACTCTGTGTATCCAAGTACTCTAATGACCGAAATCGAGACTCTAGAAACGTTTTAAATTTGTCAAATGTTGGTAATTCCTCACAGGTACCAACCGTTGACTCCCATAATTTTCGTGACTCGCTATCTAATTTTTCGCTGATTAAGTATATTATTATAACATCCCAAGAGTCAACGCCAACACCAATAGTTGATAGGCCATTTATGCAGTCTACGGTTGTGTCCAAGAGCTCCTTAATAGCGCCTGCTGATTCCAAAATATTCGATTGATTTATTAATCTCTTTAACATAGCGTTACACAAATACCGCTTGTTGTCATAACGCTTAGTTAGCAACTGCCAGCATTCCTGGTAATTGGCAGCTGTGACTGGAGTGTGGCGCAACAATTGTTCTGCCTCACCCGCCAAATGACCTTTTAAATAATGTAACTTCTGTACATCATCAATTGCATCGTTGTTGTGAATTAGCGATAAAAATAGATCACGAAATGATATCCATTCTGTATATTTTCCCGAAAACATTGGAATAACGACTTTAGGTAATTTAACATTATTATACATCTTTATTACCGGTTGCTTATCTGAACCCTTAGTCGGCTTTGCAAGTTTTGAAATGTGTTCTCTCAACTCTGATTTGTATAAAATATAACTTTCTTCGGTGCTATCGTATGTATCTGCTTTAAAATAACTATGTTCATTATCTTTTGCAAGTTCTACTATCTTTCTATGTGTTTCTACAAAAGACTTCCATTGTTGTTCCAAAGTTTCCAATCTGGTCTCCAGGAACGAAGGTGTTAGACGTTCTTTAGGTGATTTTTTATAATTTACTCTGCCCTTCTCAATGGAATTCTTTGCATCATTTTGCAACTTTATTAATGCTTCCATGTTGAAGTTAGAAGTTTTTGCTTGAATGCGTCACTCACTTACTCCAAATTTACAATACTTCTTAATTTCTCCGATAGGGGGCGCTTGTAACTCCTCCACACCACCGCTATTATTCGCCTGTATTGTCCGCTTCAATGACACTCCGCTGTATAATGCGCTTTCAACACGCTGCTGACAGCCAAGAAACTCCACACCCGTGGCGCCCACTGCTGTTGACGGAATACGTCGCTGAGGCCTCTTCGTGGCGCTAAGCGGCGGCAGCACTTCAGAGCGATCCACTCTGATTTCTACGCTGGTGAAGCACTAAAACTTGCACGCGTCGACACTACCGCGCACTGTATCCGGCTGAGAAGGACCATGTACAAATGGATCCCCAGGAGTCTTAATTAAAACCACTGACTCTTTACAACTAGATTTATTTATCACTAGGTTACACTTCACACAATAGGTAAAAGGATGTTCGTTCAATACAAAGAAATCAAATCAATTTATGTTGATTGCGGTAACGAAACCATAACGCGATTTAGCAAAACGGCACAGCGACATCTATCGAAGAGCAATGTAACATATTTCAATTTATACAACGTATTCATCATTATCATCCACACCCTTTAACAGTCCACTGCTGGACATAGGCCTCTCCTTAGAAAGGAGGTTTTCGCTTACTATACCATGCTGGCCAGACGGGTTGGTATAAGGTTTGTGTCATGTATTACGTATTGCCAGTATTAAATATTTCATCATTAAAATAGAAGAAATCCTACAAAATAATTTAACTGTGTATCCATACTAATATTACAAATGCGAAAGTATGTATGTCTGTCTTTCTGTCTGTTACCTCTTCACGCTTAAACCGTTGAATCGATTTCGATAAAATTTTGAATAGGGATAGTCCGAGTCCGGGGAAAGGTCATAAGGTAGTTTTTATCTCAGAAATCATCCTTTAAGAAAGTGAAAGGGGGGGTGGAAGTTTATATGGGGAATCAATAAGCGCTTAACTGATTTAGATGAAATTTGGTATGGAAATACTTTGATTTTTGGGAAAGACATAGTCAATATTTCACTACGAAAACCGACATTTATGCGGACGGAGCTGCGTGCAATAGCTATAGTCCATCAACGTCGTGCGCGACCGTCCTGCGGGGTGACAGACGAGGGTGGCGGGGACGAGGTACTCAAGATGTCAGCGGGTAGCGGGTGGTGTAGCGGGGAAGGGAATCGTGTGTAGCCGTGTGCTAGAATGACGCGCTACCTCGCCCCCGCCACTGTCTGTCACCCCGCGGGGCGGTCGCGCACGAGATTGCCGGGTTATAGTAACAGATAATAAGGAAAAATACCTTCTCTATTAATTAATTTCTTACTTTTTAATTTTATAGAGAATGTTTATAAGTATAAAATAACCTATTTAATGTTATTATGTATGCTTGCATACTTTTAATATTTTATGCTAATCGCTGTTGGAAATCTAGGTCGACAGATTTAATGTTTTATTGGTGAAAATGTTTAAATTAAACTCTTTTAATATTGTACCAATAACATGATTAGATTAGCTTTTAGGTAATAAAACAACATAGTTTTTTGTTTGTTTATTTAAATGTGCTAATCTCGGAAAATACTAGTCAGATTCGAATTATTCTTTTTGCATTAGATAGATTATTTACTGAGGATTAATTTATGCTATAAAATATCACGCTACGAACTCTTAGAAGCCAGTCAGTGTTCATAAAGGCAGTTGAAACTGAGAGAAGCAGCCAAAATTAGGTTAACATTCTTAAAAAACCATAAGAATGAATGTACATCATTGCAGCAACGGTGAGATTTGTCGCCATAACTGTTGTTACCGCAAAGGCTGACTGAATAACTTGGCTATAATTATGAGTGCTGGTATACACTGCAAACGTACGTGACTCATAAAGTATAGATTATGTCACGATTTATTTGTAGATATTTATTATTCATCATCATCATCAACATCAACAGCCTTTACTAGTCCACTGCTGGACATAGGCCTCTCCTTAGAAAGGAGGTTTTGGCCTACTATACCACGCTGACCAGACGGGTTGGTATAGGGTTTGTATCAAGTTTTACTTCTCTTTGCAGTGCTGTTGTCCTGCGTAGTTTGCTCCCTTAGTCGGCTATTACGACACCCACGGGATTTATAGGATTTATTATTATTACGAAAAAACTGAAAGAAGTCTTATAAATAACTGTTATTATAAAATTCTAGATGAAATTCACGAGACTAGTGACACGGAGCTTTACTGGAATTATCTGCCAAAAAAATATAATTGAAAAATTGAATTAAATAGTTCATAAATTTATTAATGATTGTACATTATTAACTAATTTATTAGAGGGGCTCGTGACTTAGTGGTAACGAGGTAGGTTAACACGTTGCAAAGTTAAGCATCCCTAGCCAGGTCAGTCTATGGATGGGTGACCATTTTTAACACATTAAAACCCCTAGTGCATGTTAAAGCCGTCGATCCCGTTAGCCATACGAACATCTGTGGCAATTGTTAGGGGTAGTTGAGCCCTAAAAAAGTCCTACAACATCTTTCTACAGAACTTCGATATCGCCTAGTACTTGGGTTGTGTAGGTCTGATGTCAGTCGTTTCGCGTAAAAAATCAAAGTTCAGGCGTATCGTGGTAGACTTAAAGCCGACCCCAAACATTGGAAATAAGGCTTGGAGGTGGAAGAAATTAAGTAATTAAGTAATCATTAATTATGAATTGATATTTAGAATTGTATCCCGTACGTTACGAAAATAGGTACGGAAGGCCAAGGGCCGGGTCGGCTATGGCGCATTTGTGAGACTAAGTCTAAGTTTAAAAGCTGTTTATTTTTCGTATCGCTCTCTCTTTCTGCCATCACAGCAAACTTCGAAATTTAAAAAACATTATAAAACGCAGTTTCTTAATAATCCAGGCAAGAATTAATAGGATAACCTAGTTCAAACAAAAGAGAGTTTTTTTTTAATCTGCCTCCATAATTATATAGGTTTTAGATTCGTGTAGAATCAGCCAATTTCGCCAAATTTCTTCGTCAAATATCTGTAAATGATATCTATTACCAAGTTTGACAGATAAATAAAGATTGTTGACGCAAATTGCGGCCGTATCAGACCACAGCACGATGTGTTGCAAAAGTGTTTCGAAGCACATCAGAAACGTGTCGGCTGCAGCAGCGCAGTAATCAATCATGTCAGCTGTTGAACACCGACTGAAGTCTGCAGCGTTAGTTGAATCTCTGATTTATTTAATTCATGTTTCGTAACAATTATTTCTAACCAAATATTAAATATTATTCGATCAAGTACGAACATCAAACAACATCAAGCATGTCTTATCTGAAAGTGTTCTTTTTTGTGTCGTGTAAAAACCCCCCTTGAGCTCGTTGATTGATATCAAACAGCCTAAAGTAACAGAGAACGCCGAATCTTACATAGCACCTGCCTACAAAAGTCCAGGCACCAACTCCTGGTAGCAACTCAATTAGGCCGCATCCAGGCACTGACAGACTTCGCTTCCTCGCAGTTGGTCACTTTGGGTGGAGCGGAAAACCCGCCCCGTCCACCCGAGGCTACCCTCAAGACGGCATGAACCTCAATGACAGTACCAGCGATATACGCTTGATTGATTTTACACTAACATTTTGTTATAGCCGGTGTGACACTCCTGTGTGTGAGTAGTGAGCAATGATTCATGCAAAATGCACGCAAGTTACGTAAAACGATTTTCACAATAGAACGCTTTGTTGTGCGTGAGCCTTTTGTTGAAATAAAGCCATATTATCTTATAGCTATATTTGTACCTATTGGTTTGACATAATGTTGGTGAGAGGCAAAACTGTACTGGTAAACAGCCCTGCCTCGTATGTGTGTAAAAATAAATATTTTCCAAAAAAGTTGTTCTGTCGGTAGAACTTTCTAGATACGCAGGTGATCAAGAAACGGAAAGATCGAAGCGTAACAATGCAGATTACTAATAGACACTGGTAAATAACTGTGTGATGAGCACGGTCATTTGTTCTGTGTCTGGGTGTACTTTATCTATAATATGTATGTATTTAGAAATATATAAGTATGTTTATCAGCAGCCTAGTTACCATAGTGGCCGTGTGTTAAATGTGTAAAAATATTGTATTCTATTAAATCTAATTTAATATTAGCATTTTAAACAAGTACGATAAAAGATTTAGTATCGAGTTTTGACCGGTTGTATTGGCAAATGCCTCTAGTTTTAGTTATCTTTCATTAATATGCAATTAATTTTGTTATGGATACACCCGTGACTATCAGACCAAAGTCCTATGGTCACGGGGGCGATATATTTTTAAATTGTATCTGATCTGAACCAACTTCAAATTATAATTAAAAAAAAGCCGTGTGGTGTCGTGGGACACCCGATAGGAACGAAGTTGTGACGATCCAGTAAAACTGATTCGACAAGATTTTAATTACAACGCCATCTATGAAAGCGGCTATTACCTACATATTTTTCAGTTGGTTTCTAATTAAAACAATTTATACATTGGTAAAATCTCCTTGAGAAATGATGTCGAATACAATATTTTTTGCTCAACCTAAGAACATAAATTTTAATTTTACTGACATGAAAAGTAATGATTTCCTATCTATTCGATAGATGGCGCTGAATGACTGACAAGTGACAATTCAAAATAAAAAGTGTCGTTACAACTTTTCGTGAGATTTTTTTCCGTCTAGCCCCCTAGCTAGCTAGTTTCACAACGCGCGATAAGGAACTTCGTTCCAAAAACATTTATATTGTATGAGAGTCATGCTTCTACATAAATGCCAGCTCGAACGGAGTGATAGATTTACAGAAAATCTGTGTAAAGTAAATTTTCCTTGCTTTTCACGGAGAGGGTGAGGCTACCTCAGTCCAAACCTCGCCTCCTTCCGCCCAAACCAATTCTGCGGAGAGAAGACTCAAAGGGCGGCGAAGCACTTGAGACTCTTGAGTCATGGGCAGCTGTGGTCACTTACCATCAGGTGACCCGTGTCCTCGTTTGACATATTTATATATATGTCTATTCAAATATATATATTTATATATTTGAATAGACAGTAAGTTTTAACAAAGATATCAACAAGCCACACCGGGCTAATTGCCTTTCTAATAATTTTAACCCCAAGACGGACACAACAGCAGTGCTATTCAATAGCACTGCTGTTCGCGAGATCGGCAACTTCGAGCTAGGTACCACAGTCTCAGTACCCCTACCCTATACCCTATCTTCCTCACCCTATCCATAATTTCAGAATTTACCTTTTGTCTTTGTACCATCCGAAAATAATTACATTCTTAACTACAGTTGGTGTCAAGTAGGTGGTAGGCCAGAAAAGATCGCAACGACACCAAATAAAATTAGCAAAAGAGATGAAATTAGCAAAAATAACAGTGACGTGAAAACCCAACTTCGTGAAATTGCATAGGTACATAAAATTAAGAAAAGGCGATTTTATTTTTTATCATATTCATATAGTTACTCAGTGTCACTCTCCCAATTAAGACGAATCTAATGACACCTCCAATCCCGAAATCTATCACGCCATCCTCCGTTTATGACATGCTCTGTAGCCTAAACGACTATGCTAAAACAATCAACAAGTGAGAAAAGAACATTTGTTCAATAGACAGAAGCTAGATACGCCGGGAACTAGTACTCATATCATAAAATTCATTCACAAATTGTTATCAAACGCGAGCTATTCACCAAAGCCTTATTCTGTAATACTATAAAGCGACACGGAACTTGTTCGACAAAAGGGTGTCACACATACACGCAAATAAAACCTCACGTCGTTGACACTTTCTTTGCGAGAAGCCGACACAAAGCTACGTGCACACACATTACACATAAAGAACATTAGCTGAGAACATTTATGTTAAATAACACAGGTATAATTTTAAACAAAAACACTATAATAATGTGATAGGGCTGTCACACGACTGCCTACGGCTAGTGAAAGTAAATTAATTTTATTACCTTGTCAATCTGTTTCTAATCCTTCAATGAAAGGAAATCCGAAACCAATTTATTATACAAACTCGTCGCCAAAGAAGAATCAAAGTGGAATGGTTATGTCTTAGTATTTGACTAAGTAACAATAAATTTGTTTGTTTAATGGGTAGAGATTCTACCTGCTGGGTTATATTTCGGTTGTGTGATAAAAAAGATTATTTGCTCGGTTAACCTATAGGTGTAATTTACTGACAATGTGTGAGAATTTAGAATTAAATTAATATGGTCATCACCGGTCTGGTTACCATTGTATAGGCTCTCCCTAGTTTGGGATCAGACCATTATGTGTAAGATGTGGCAAGTTAAAGAAGTAAAGTAAGTAAGTAAAAGAACTCGGAGTTGAGTAGCCAGAGAAAAAGCGATTCTGCATTATAACAATAAATTCAGTAATACCAACCATTGAAATACTATTTTTTTAACTCTATTCTTATTTTATTTTTTTCCAACTCTCTAATTTCAGATGATTTAATATCTAAATTTTGTACTAGCCCACCTCCTTCAAGTATATATTTGATCAAAACTTTCATGATATTGAGAAAACGGCAGGTCACTTCGTGCCTTGGTAATAGACCTTGTCGGGCCCGAAGCCAACCGGGCATCACCTACCATTATCATCAACTATAAGTAGTTAAAATTTCTACATAGTTTTAATGAAAGTTATGCTTAAATTGCACTGTCTTCTAGTGATGAGTGAGCAAACAGGCACTTCTTAAAACCGCTGACGTATCTAAAGTAGATGATTTGGCAAATAATCGATAGGTTCTTAAAATTATAAGGAGAAAATATACAGTGATTTGATTAATAGTTATGTAATAACGGTGTATGACAGTTTAGTTTGCATTAACGAATGAATGAATAATTAGATAGATCTCACATCAAATTTAACGTATATTTTATTTCATATTTGAAACATTTGCTAACGAGAGCGATTGCATATAATTAATGTCTTTGGCAGGAGGGCTGTGCCAAATCGTATCCAAACCCAAACTTCCTAACAAATTTAAGAACTTTAAACCTGTATAGTACTGTATACTGTTGTAGGCAAATTTTGTCAGAGATATCCCAAAACATTGAGTCCGTTTTCATCATTTTTGCGACTTTGTATTAATGTGCGCTCAAACAAAACACCTGTAGAGGTAATTAGTCTTCAAAAATCGCTTTTAGTAAATATTTTGGGCGTATAAGTTTATAAGTGTTTCCAAAATATGTACATACGTCTCTGATCAAAGAAATATGAAATGACTATACCTACCTATACCCGTCATTGATGTTGGCAACCCTAGGCATAGAGAAAGTGCTCGGACCTAGCTCACAAGGGGCCATCTACAACACAGAGATCTACGATGACACCGTGTTACGTCACTACCCGCCATGATTGCGCGCGCAATTATCATATGCCCAAGTTCCATTGTTAGATAAGCAGTTAAGTGCGAACTTACGAAGCTTTTGAATGAATTATAGTTGTTTGGTGCAAAAAGTAACTAAATAGTTTATAATTGATTCCAGTATGATTTAGATGTAAACAGTAGAGAGTAAAGATTGTTCTTGTTACAGTTTAATTTATTTCAGAACCAACGAGGTTTTCACTTTGACTGTTTTTTTTTAAAGTTATAACAACATATATGTTTGTTTCTTTTTTTAAAGTTACACGTGGATAAATAGGAAACTAGAGCAATGATATAGATCCTCCTTTTTAAAGACAAGCTTGTACGTTTATATTTAAATAAATTTTAAGTTTATAATTAAAAAATATTCAGGGGTCTATAGAGGGTATTTACCCTTATCATTTAGGGGTATGAAAAATGGATGTTGGCCGATTCTCAGACCTACCCGATATGCACACGAAATTTCATAAAAATCGGTCAAGCCGTTTCGGAGAAGTTTGGTAACAAACACCGTGAAACGAGACGTTTTTATATTAGACTAGCTGACCCGGCAAACGTTGTTTTGCTATATACATTATTTCTAGGAAAAATTTAGAGATGGGTCACCCTTGTCATTTGGGGGTATGAAAAATAGATGTTGGCCGATTCTCAAACCTACCCGATGTGCAAACAAAATTTCATAAAAATCGGACCAGCCGTTTCAGAGGAGTATGGTAACTAACATTGTGACACGAGAATTTTATATATAAGATATATTTAACTATATTTTACCAGCGGCTCCGCCAACGTGTATTTCGGTGACTGGATCGGTGGTGCAGTGATAGCGTGCCGTGCTTAGGTCTCAGGTTCGATTCCCGGGTCGGACGAAATGTTTGTATGATTTGCAAATATTTGTTTCGGAGTTTGGGTGTTGTCTATGTATAAAATGTATGTATTTAAAAAAAGTATGAGTATTCTATCAGTCAATCTAGCTTTCATAGTACAAGCTCTGCTTAGTTTGAAACTAGATGGCATTGTGTGTCGGCAAATATTATTTGTATTATGGCGATATCAGCTATCTAGATCTCACCTAAGACCAACTGAATAAACTTGAGCGAACCCAAAACCTATGTATTAGATTCATATTTGGATTACGCAAATATGATCACATCTCAGAGTATCGTTCTAAAGTCAAGTGGCTACCAATACGCTTTCGCCGCCATCTTCATATTCTTTCTCTTTTATACAGTGTTCTGTTTCATACCCACACACCCTCTTATCTCAAAGAACGTTTTCAGTTCTTACACAACACACATTGCAGGGACCTGAGGTCATCGAAGAATTTAAAACTAAAAATGCCACAACATTCCACCCAGTTTGCAGACAAACTTTTACTGTGCAAGCAGAAAGACTTTAGAACAATTCGCCTGTGACAATCTGACAAGCTAAAACCTTGCCCGTTTTCAAAAAGCTAGTGAAGGATTATAAATACTGCTGGTTTTATTATATATCGTATATATATTAGACTGTATGTATGTATATATATATGTGTGTATGTGTGTGTATTTATATATATATATATATGTAATAATGTTGAATTATATTTCTGTATAAATGCTTTTGTTAAATATCTAATATCCGTATTAAGATTGTCGTGAACGATAAGACCGCCGATTGTTATGGTTACATATTTGTAACTAATCTTTATTAATGTGTTAACTATATACAATAAATATATAAATAAAATAATTATAAACTTCCCAACATAAACTGTTAGGCCACCAGGCATGTCGACCTTGACAGGTAGGACAATCCTCCCATTTTCCACTAATATACTAAACCTTTTTAAGATAAAAACAAACACTTAAGTGTAATTACACGTTAGTGCTAGACATAAAAAAGTACTTCAATAATGTGTCCAGTTTATCCGTGAACATATTTAGTGTAAGCGCTGATAACTACCGTAATTATGATAATCACTGGACGATAACATACATATGTGCCCACTTAACAAATGACGTAACCTTCTACTGGTAGCAAGAACCAGAGGACACATACTAAATGCAACTGCAACAATTTGTTTCATTTGATCGTGGAGACATTCCTGACTGACCGGCCTTTTGATCTAGTGGTTAATGATGCTGGCTGCTAAGGCAGTGGACGTGGGTTCTACTCCCATCCGAGACAAATGAATGTGTGATGAACATGATCATTTGATCTATCTGATATCATCATTATTATGATCAACAGCCTTTAAGAGTTCTCTGCTTAGAAAGGAGGTTTTAGTCTGCTATATCTTAGCCACGGGTTGGTGTGAGGTGATGGTCGCTGGGGGTTTTTACACGTAAAAAATATAGGGTGTATCTAGGTGTAATTTATCTATAACACGTATGTATTTAGAAATATATATATGTATGTTTATGGGCAGTCTGGCTGTGACTAATTTGGGGTCAAACGACCTTGTGACATTATCATTATTATCATACCAGCTGGTACCCGCGACTTCGTTCGCGTGATATTTGAAAAAGCTGCAACCCATCAAGGGTTCGATTCCGGACCGGACAAAATTTCAAAGGGTAGTTCTGAGAAGAAAAATACCCTAAGTCACTCCTTATATAGACGGCTACCTGGTAGTGAAATATTTTTTTTGACATTACAAACAGACACTTCAATTTTATTTATTTGTATAGATGAAGTTGTTTTTGCACTGTGTAGGTAAAGAAATCGCTACGTGGGAGTTGGTACCTGATTGTTGCGGGTTCGAAACCCACATACACATTAAGCATTTAGCTTAGTTAATATAAAGTCGTTAACAACAATACTTATATGTTTAACCAATATCACCTTTAAAAGTCTACACTTGCCTTGTGTATACGTTGACCTGTCATGATATGTAAAGTCTTTACAACGGCAGTTCTGATCTTTAAAGTTACCTAAACAGTATTAGTTAACCCTTGTTTAAATTCGATCTCTTGTTATTTTTATTACAACACACTTCTGTTTGTCAAGAATTTGGTGAACGCGGATACAATTTAATAATACAATTAATCAAATTAATTGTTCTCATCTGGCCATTACCGATCTCGTAATATTATTATCACAGTGAAAGATGGCTTTAATTAGTTACCAGCACAGATTAGAAATGCACGTCATTCACTGTAATTACTGTAATGACTTCATTTAAAACAAGTAAGTAAAATGCACTGTAGGTTTACTATCAAACCGCAGTGCATTTTACCCCTAACCGCAGACACGTGCGTTTACAAGAACATGACATGTACTTATAATAATAATATACCTCACTTATCTCACACACGGCCGTCTGATCCCAAACTAAGCAGAGGCTGTACTATGGTAATCAGACTGCTGATAAACATACCTATATATTTTTGACTGTACGGTTGACGTAGTGGTCTAGGCGGTCGCTACGCCTTTCCTACTGCGCTGAGTGTTCTGGGTTCAAACCCCACATGGGACGACACTTTGTGTGATCCACAAATTGTTGTTCTGAGTCTGGGTGTTCTTTGTGTCCGTTTCATGTATGTTTGTAAAGTTCCCCGCGACACAGGATATATTCCTAATGCGGGAGTTGTCTTTTCTAATTAGAAATTTGTATTTTCTAATTAGAAATTAGAAATACATACATATTATAGATTCGTTATACCCAGACACAGAACAAATGATCATGCTCATCACACAATATTTGTCCTGGATGGGAATCGAACCCCTGGCTTAGCAGTCAGGGTTCTAACCACTAGACCAACAGGCCCGTCAAACTTTGTTAAAGTCATTTACATGCTAACGCGCGGTTATGTATTGTTATGCCCATAAAAAGCTTCTGGAGTTGTCACGCGCTTTGCAATCATTGGTTTGTTGTACATTCGTTCATATGAGCACGGGTGATCTTCATTAGGAGTTCGGCCATTTATTTATTTTAAACTTAATGCACATATTGTACAAAGGCGGACTTAATGCCATGAGGCATTCTCTCCCAGTCAACGTTCAGGTGATGTAGAAATATAACGCTGTAGTTGCAAAATAAAATATATATTAAAGTTAACATAATTAAAGTCCAGAGACATACTTGTTTACTGACTGACATCCAACTACCTCTACACCAAATTTCATCTGAATCGGTTTAGCAGTTGTTGATTCCCCCTACGTCCTTTCCCGGGACTCAAACTATCTCTATACCAATTAATCTAAATCTCTATACCAACACTCTTCAAAGGCATTTTGTACTGCCTCTCGGGAATTGAATTTTTAGCCACTAAAAAGTTGTCTAAATTTTGGAAAAAGTAATAGTCGGTAGGTGCAAGGTCAAGGCGTAAGACAACACATATAAGTCTTACAGATGATACCAGAGACAGATAAAAGTATCTGTCTATGGTCCTGCGTAACACTCAAATCGATTTTCAAAAATAAAGAGTTTACAAATAGAACACCACCTGCTGCATGATGTCAGGATGCTCAGGTGTCCATGTGCATAGCACGAGCTTCCGACCGCATCCGTCAACAAGTTGTCGGACAAGTTTTCACCGGTGATTGCAGCGTCCGTCCGCCGCCCGGGCAGCCGTGGTTGCGTCATCGGCGTGTGCGCAAGTAGCAAGACCAAAACATCAAGCTTTTGTTAGGCTTTCATCGCTACGCCTTTCATAGTTTTTTCACGTCGATTATTTTGTTTTGTTAAGTGTTAAGTACGTACGCCTATCAAAAGGTTCTTTAGAAAATTAAATTATTCTATTATGCATTGAATCATTCGGCTAAATCATTTTTAAGCATATGGTATGAAATAAAATCAATAATTATATAATACACTTTTGTTTATTTTTAATATTAGTCTTCCATATTTTCTTATTAAACCGCGAATTATTATTAATTATAAAAAAAAAACTAACTGAAAATAGCCAACCGGAGATTCAATTTATGAAGAGAAAATAACCAAAAACCAATATGATGTAATGAGACCTAGATTTACGTCAAATGGAATGTTAAAAAAAATTGTCAAAATCTTCACACCATCCCACCCCTGAGTGATTCCACTGTTACACAACCGGCGAGGTGCGCGCGCGCCGCTCTCACCGCCAGTTGCACCTGACGCGCCGGCGCAAAGAGCCGACAACAACCGACAGCACCCGACCATAACTGACACAGGCACGACGTCCAATCCGTGCTAGAATCGCGTTAGAATTTTGAATTCCGAACGGCGAATTCGTTCAGTGTTTTTGAATAAAGAATTGTATCTTGATCCAATCCGGATTCAGTTTCGAGTGAGAGTGGTGTGAGGAAAGTGAGTGCGGGCCGAGCATGCGCCAGCGCTGCTGAGATTTTCACTTTCTACGCGACGGGACACTGTACACTGTGAGTATTAGTAACCCGTATTATGTAACATTTGTGTCTGAACTGTTGGAAAATTGTCGATTACGGATGTTAACGTAAGCATTTCGTACTTATACGTTAGCTTAGTTCGATTACTATAAAATTAGTTAAATAAAAATACCTTCGAAATGACTGCGCGGATGGTGTAGTGGTTTTAAGTATTGGCTATTAGTGTGGAGAATTAAAGGTTCAATCTACATCTGACTTGTGATATTTATTTTTATTTGTTTAGGTTTGAGTATTTTAAGTTCGTTAGTAGACTTCAAAAATAAATATTTCGAATTTCAGAAGTTGTATTCTAAAGAAAAGAAACTAAAAACGATTGCTATATACAAAGTAAATGAGTAAAAGTATGTGTAAACGGATCACCTTGCTTCTTCATCATCATCGTCATCAGCCTATCGCAGTCCACTGCTGGACATAGGCCTCTCCCATTGCACCATTGTCCACCTTGCTTATTCTCCACTAATACGATATTTAGGGTACAGTAGAACTAATTATTAAATCTTATTAAGAAACATAATGTATCAACCACATTACTTGTAAATAAATTAAGTTAAAAAAAAAAAACTAGCTGTATTTAGAAATATAGATAAGGATGTTTATGAGCAGTCTGGCTCTGACTAATTTGGGGTCAAACGACCTTGTGACATTATCATTATTATCATACTGGCTGGTACCCGAGACGTCGTTCGCGTTTAATTTGAAAAACGTTCGATTCCCGGACCGGGCAAAATTTTCAGAGTTTTTCTGAGAGGAAAAATAACCTAAGTTACTCCTTATATAGACAGGTACCTAGTCGTAAAATATTATCCAAATCGGTCCAGCAGTTTAGGAGATTACACGAGCAAACAGACCGACAGATAGACAGACAAAAAAATTAAAATGGTTTTTAGGCAGAGGTATCATGCAAATAACTATGTAAGCTTGAAAAAACGTATTATTTTGTCATTACAAACAGATATTATTTTATTTATTTGTAAATATAACTATTCACCATCCATACTAAAGTAGCTAGATATAAAGTTACCTATAAGTTTCTAAAAAGAACCGTATGGATTTTATTAGAAATCACTGAGTATACCTTTCTTTTACTGATAACCAATATAATTATGAATATATTAAATAATATATTCTAGAATATATTACACACATTTTTTATTTTATTTAAAGACAACTCCCTCATTAGGAATATATCCTGTGGCGCGGGGGACTTTACAAATATACATGAAACGGACACAAACAACACCCAGACTCAAAACAACAATTTGTGGATCACACAAACTGTTGTCGTAGCGATGGCGTAGTGGTTTAAGCGGTCACCACGCCGCTTCCTACTACGCCGATCCATGCAGTCTATTGTCTATTAGACTCAAATTAAGCATAGTTTATACCAAGGATTCTACAATACGAATAACGTACCTACACATATTATACATAGAAATACCAAGATTCATTAAATTAGATATATACATACACAATACCTAATATTTAAAACGGTATCGAACCCGCAACTACAAACCGATTCTACTGTTACGTGGGAGTTCAATACATCGTTTTAGTCTTCACAGCTGTTTACATTCTATTCGAGAGGAATCCTCGTATGTAAGGGAAATCGAGTTTTGCTCCAATATGCTACGCTCTCACCTTCTGCAGTGTTTGATAACTCCTAAAACTCGTTGGTCGGAATATACAATAGTGGGAAGTAAAGAAGATTCTATCAACTTGCCTGTTGGCCTTTTGTCTTAGATGTCTATCGCAAACGACTACTTGTATAAGTATTTTTATGAGATTTAAAATTTCAATTATAGGTATTTTTTATTTGTCATCAGTAGGAGTCCGTAAGACAAAGTCATTCGTAAAGCTGGGGAAGTCTAAGCAAGGAACTTCACAGACAGACAGACACAGACAGACATCTAATTTCAAAATTACTGACACAATTAATAATAATAACCTCACATATCTCACACACGGTCGTCTGATCCCAAACTAGGGTACCTGGACTATGGTAATGAGACTGCTGCGTACTTATATATACTATATCTCTAAATACATACACATTATAGAAATATGACGATGTTCATCACACAATTATTTGTACTGACTGGGAATCGAACCCAAGACCTCTGACTTAGCAGTCAGGGTCACTAACCACGAGACCAACTGCCCAGTCGGTCAATTATACATTATATATTTAAATACAAGAAACTTCAAATGTAAAGAAAGGGAAAATATCAGATTTAATTCTAAGGTCTCAAGGACTTTTCCAAAGTAACAAGAAGGTTGGTTGAACTTATCAATTTCACGGTATCCTTGAAAGGTACATCATCACTTGACCTACTAACTCATGTTTGTCCTGTCTGTAGGCGCGTCAATGTAACTTATAGTGATTCACCTTACGTATTTGAAGTTGTTTATATGCAATCTGAACATATACTCATAGACTTGTACTTAGTAAATAGTTACATATCATCTCTAGAGGTTCGCAGTAGCCTTAATTTCTCCAAAAGACACTTCTTCTCAAAATCCAATTCAAATTTACTAGCAAATTACAGCGATGGACCTCACTAACGCCATATGAGTCAATTGACAACATATGTGCGTTCTTAAACACCCACAATCTGTACTATAAGTTGTTTACACTAACGTAGCATGCCACAAGTTTATTGCCGTCGAAATCTTAGATTCATTCATTCAATTGGTATTACCTATTTTATAAGTACTTACTTTTCGATAGACGAAATTCGGAAGTGTAAGAAATAAACCATGAAGTCAGGGTCGGCTACCTGTAGTTATTATACTCGTACAGGATGCTTTGGAGCATAAACTCAAAATTATACTTGTGTTATTGTTGTGCAAAGTTTTATTTTTATTTTATTTTATTATTTTTGGAAAACTTACAGCTAAAAAGGCTTACATATTAATAATAGCTAGTAATGACCAATTACAAGTTTTCACATTCAAATATTTAACTTAATAACTTAACATCTAAACAACTTACTAGTAAAATGACATAATAATTGTAAAAATTGAAAGTAACTTAATGCTATACATCAAAAAACTGGTTACACATGATCCTTTTCATTTTAGTGACAGTGGTGGTGAACAGGTCGATATCTACATTCCGATATGTCATGTTATGTATGCGGCTGGCCCTTACTAAGTTCTATTATATGCTGCGAAAGTGACCTGACTGAAATGATATTAAATAAAAACAAAAGGCAGATACGCCACCAACACAGAAACGCGACGGTCCTAATTAGGACCACTGCGAGCGAAGCACGTACTAATTAATTCGAGTAAATTCATAAAATGAATTCCTGTGTATTCGTAAAGTGCAGAAATTACGTCAACAAGGTAAATAAAGATATAGTAATATCATACCATAGGTAAGTGTATGTTTAATAGATGTATGTACGGTTACAGAACAAATATTTTATGCGTGCAGAATGAATATAACGTATCTACCCTAAAATTTAATTGCCTGACTGAATAATTTCTCTCTATCATTTAATTGCCGGACCAACCTCGTGTCAGCGCACGAGGGCCGATCCCCTCTGACTTCATCAACAGCCTTTAATAGTCCACTGCTGGACATAAGCCTCGCCTTAGGAAGGAGGTTTTGGCCTACTATACCACGCTGGCCAGACGGGTTGGTATAGGATTTGTGTCAAGTTTTCCCTCTCTCTGCAGTGCTGTTGTTCTGCGTAGTTTTTTCCCTTAGTCGGCTATTACGACACCCACGGGATGAATAGGGGTGGTGACACTCTGTATTCTTAATCCGTCACCACACGTCACACACCCTCTGACTTGCCGCCTCAATAAATATTGTAAGGTGTTATGGTGTAGTAAGCAGACATGTAACCCGTGAGTAACTGACTACCACCACCTAAAGCCACCTGCAAAAACAAGAGACACAGGTGCGTTGCCGCCGTTTGTGAGCCTTGGGCTTTTAAAACTAACACTCGAAAGCATTTCTTAACACCGATGGCCGTGGAATCATACCGTCCACTCGCCCCTACGCGCAGAAGCGTAGCTGTCTCACGGCTTTTTCTTTTCCTGATACAGAAGATAAAGAACCAATAACTCCTGACTCACTCCAATAGAGCGTGCCTCTTTGTGCCGCAGCCTAACTCTCACACGTTATTAACGAGATATATTCAATCATATTGTTTATCATCATCATGAACTATACAATACTAGACAGCATATTTTTGGTCCATTAACTCAGCAGCACATTATTATTTAACGGTAGCGGTATTTTAACGTGTGCTAGATAAAAATATATTTTAAATGACCAACAAATAATATTTACATTTATTATATTTTCTACAATTACTTTCAAGTAATATCTAGGAAATGAAATTAACTCGTCTTCCCGGAAACGTGAATAACAATGAAGATAATTAAATACCAAATAATTATTTACTTCATAACAAACTAAATAATATTTCATAACATGCATATTTTATTTTTACACTTCAGAAAAAATATAACTGTTTTTATTTCCCCTTTTATACGCAAAATATATAATAAATTATCGTGCTCATCACACAATAATTATTCTGGGTCGGAATCTAGAGAGATAAAATTCCCTGAGGCTTAGCAGTATAGATCTAAGTACATTATCGCTTTAAACATAACTAAGTACTTAAGTAGGTACTTTATGAGGATAAAGTCGTTTTGTTGCGCCCGCGCACATCACCGACAGCATTGACCCGGAGGAGTAAGGACGACCCGCATTGGCAACTGAATGAGTAATTGAGTATTCTACATGTATGTGTATTTAGAAGTATAAATACAAACAATATATTATTCGTTTGCAACATAATACCCGCTTTGTATAATAGTGATTTTGTTTGTGGCGTCTTCTACATACAACGAAGCAGAAACATACTCCAATGCCATTTAACGAAGACTGAACTACAGAGTAACTGATAATCCTGTGATATTTTTTATTTTTTTATTTTTTTTTTATATTTTAGGAAAACTTACAGCTAGAGTTACAATTGATATAAGACTAATAGGTGAAGGCCAATTAAAAGTTTTCACTGCTAGAACAATAAAGACAACTCTGAACATGGTAGGATGATAGGAAAGTAGACATAGGTATTATTATAAATGTAATTTGTTTGTTATGCTTGGTCGAAGAAAACGTTGCCCAGTTGTTTTTTAAATTTAGTGATACTATAAGAAAAATTGTCGATATCAACACTCCGGCATGCTGCATTATACATGAAAATTATCATATATCCAACATGCCAATATGAACCGATAGGCTAGGGCCCGCTAGCCATTGTCACCTCGTCTTGTCGTATCCTCGATTTGTGTTGGAGGGACGTGACGCCTACTCCTCCATACCTGAATCGTTTTTTAAAGTAAATTAATAATAAAATTTTAACAAAAAAACCGACTTCAATGGTTTTCTCATGGATTCCATGGTCAGAACTAGACCAAATTGAAATGGGACCACACGGGAAGCACCAGCTTTCCAATAAAAAAAGAATCATCAAAATCAGTTCACCCAGTCGAAAGTTATGAGGTAACAAACATAAAAAAAAAAAAATACAGTCGAATTGAGAACCTCCTCCTTTTTTGAAGTCGGTTAAAAAAAGGTTTGAATATGTAAATTTGGATTTAACAGTGTCTTGCCTTATTTTTCTTTTAGAACCTATGGTTGATAGAGTTCTTTTGGGAGGACCAGAGATTTGTTATAGCGATTTTATGGAGCTTTGTAACCGTTCCTAAGAAATAAATCTTTCGGAAACCGTTTTCGAATCTATACTAATAATAACTAAATACATCTCACTCACGGCCATCTGATCTCTAACTAGGCAGAGCCTATACAATGGCAACCAGACTGCTGATAAACATACTTATATATTTCTCAATACATATAATATATTGTGGATAAATTACACCCAGACAAAGAACAAATGATGATGCTCATCACACAATTATTTACCCTGGGTGAGAATCGAACCCACGACCTCTGGCTCAGCAGACAGGATCTCTGACCACTAGAGAACAAGCCATTTTGACCGTAGGACTTGCTTCGACCCAAAAATTTCGAATAATTTTGGGAGTTTAAATAATAATAATTTTTAATTTGCCTATGGTCGTCTGATCCCAAACTAGGCAGAGCCTGTACTATGGTAACCAGACTACTGATAAGCGTACTTATATATCTCTAAATACATTCATAATATAGATAAGGTACACCCAGACACAGAGCAAATGAACGTGTTCATCACACAATTATTTGTCCTGGGTGGGAATCAAACCCACGACCTCCGGATTGACAGTCAGGGTCACTAACCACTAGACCAACAGGCCCGACCAATAAGACACGTTATAACTATTTTTTTATTATTTCTTCATCAATCATCCTCATCATCTACAGCCCTAATTTTACCACTGCTGGACATAGGCCTCTCCTTAGAAAGGAGGTTTTTGCCTACGACACCCACGGGATGAATAGGGGTGGAGACACTCCGTATCTTTAATCCGTCACCACACGGCTTCTATTTGACTAAAATGATATTATTTTTGTTATTTGTCCATTGTTTTTTCAAGTAGATACACTGTCTAAAATGTATATCCATTATATTATTTTATAAAGTTGATTGTTTTTTCTGTGATTATAGTCAAGTATAACCTAGAAATATACCAAATCATTTCCTCTTCGTATTTTCCTGTTAAAACTTATTTAAAACCTAATAACCGTAACGTCAGATAAAATCAAATAAAGTTACAAACAAAGACCAATTTAATTTAAAGCTCTTTTATAGTTATTAATAGTTCATATAATAACTAGTAGTAAAATATGAATACTAATTAAATTTCAATATTTACTAAGCAACTCGTAGTACTTACTGACTCATATAGAAGATAGAACGTCAATCATATATCACACATCAATTTAATTGTAATATTAGAATAAGTATAAAAATGGCTATCATATCAACAGAATTAGTAGTCCACTGCTGGACATAAGCCTCTCCTTAGCAAGGAGGTTTTGGCCTACTATATCACGCTGGCCAGACGGGTTGGTATAGGGTTTGTGTCAAGTTTTCCTTCTCTCTGCAGTGCTGTTAAACTACTACTATTTTTCAAAAATATGGAATATCTTCCAGATATTATTATGTAAAATACTAAACTTTTAAAATCAGAGTATCACTAGTTTTAATACTCAAATCGTCATGATTTTTTTTAAATACATATTGAAGTCTTCATTCCTAAATTTTCCACTATTAGAGATAGCCTTTTTCATCACATTTTAATGGAACGAAGCGGGAAGAAGGTATAGCCTCCCAAACAAAAACAGAATTTTTCAAATCGGTCCATAAACTTGAAAACATTCAATCAAATTGAAAAACACCTTTTTTTATGTCGAATAACAAAAGCACGTACATCAACCGCATTAGTAATACGTACATACAACACACTAAACCTGCAATCAATTTCCAAACTAACCTAATAAATGACTTACAAACAAGTCCCACACAAAAAGCACCTCACGTATGTCTGAGCCAAGTTGAGCAACACAATTATTGTTTGAACTACACAAAAAACGATCAGTATTGAGTACACGATTGAATTCGATAGACTTGAAGTCTCGTAGACATTGCATAATAGATGTACCTGGTGTGTCTCGTGTGAAACCGGCTTTACATCACAGTTGATAAATGTGACACTCGATGTGCTCACACTGTGAGGTGTGGACCTGTAGAAATTAACACAAATTGTTGCAGGCCGTGACGTTCGTGACGGCCCAGTACAATGCAGTTCAACTGCAATGATACTTCTAAACTGAACTCTCAGTGAGTTCAAAGCAGAACTCGAGAATATTTTCATCCCAATGACTGGCACTTGGATAAATTGCATTCCACCAAAGTGTGCATTGTGCGCTTTTCAAGAAACTTTACCTCGCATAACCAATCTATGGAACAAGTTGTCGTGAGCGACGTATATATACGTATATATTACGTCTGAAACCGACAATCTTCGCAAGAAATTAAGATCAACTATAATCATTAACAATCTTAAACTAAAAGCAATTTATCTTTACTGCACCTAGTGCTATAACTATTATTTTTAACTATAAAATAGTTTAGTATTTTAGTTTTCTATAGTAAAATACTTCTGGCTTCTTCCTCAACTTTGTGACGTTATTTACTTAACGTGAACCTACCACCCCAATCAACATCATCATCAACAGCCTTTAATAGTCCACTGCTGGACATAGGCCTCTCCTTAGAAAGGAGGTTTTGGAGTCCTACTATACCACGTTGGCCAGACGGGTTGGTATAGGGTTTGTGTCAAGTTTTCCTTCTTTTGCAGTGCTGGTGTCCTGCTCTGTTTTGCGCCCTTAGTCGACTCTTACGACACCCACGGGATGAATTGGGGTAGTGACATTCCGTATTCTTAATCCGTTTTTTTTTAATCTTCAAAATGGGAATCATCAACTTTTTTGTTAGTGTAAATTGTATAGGTATATATTTTAGAGATATATTATCCCTTTTGTGTCAATTTGCAGTAAACTTTTAAATGTACAAATAACTAACAAGAAATCTAGTAATCTATTATAATATACAACTCAAGTATTATTAAAGTTAATACAGTGGGAACTGTTATTGATCTATGAACTATCGACCCGGAGGCTTAGAATGCAAGCTGTCGGCCAACTCTCTCCGCCAAGATAAATACATACTCGTATACACATTGTAACTGCATATCTATAAAAATAACGCAAACATGACTCATATTATAATAGACAGCATTTTCTTCACTAAACATATGTGGAAACCCTACAATTTACGCCGTGCATTAATTCAACAAAACAAAAACTCCTTACTTAACATAAGTGACATTAACAATTGTCATCTTGACAATCGTAAATAATGGTAGCGAGGAAATCAAAACGCATTCATTCACACGATTACAGACAATTTGTGTGCTTCATAAGTCATCAATTTTCAAGAAAGTTTTTAGTAATTATTACCACTCACGTCCGATTCAAATGCGTTACGACAAAATGTACCTACATGGAATTATGTAATTCCAAAGGCAAAACTCAAAGTAACATTAAGAAATTCGCGCCAAATTGTTCATTATGTCAAACTCGGAAAAGTCGAATGATAGTTCCTGTCTAATTAGTAAAACTAAACGTGGGAACTTACGTGAATGTACGGTGGCAATTTGGTGGATTTGTGAACGAATCGTTGTAAATGTTTGGGTGGCGCGCGACCAATCAGCGTACAATGACGTAACTGCTTTCACTAGCGTCCAAACTTCCAAAGCAAACACGCCGATCGATTTTGTAATAATTATAAACGGAATGCGTGGCTTTCTTATTTGGATTTTGATTCAGTTTCCTCGCTGTGTCGTAATAACTGTTATATATAATACCTACTTCCGTTTTTGGACGCCATTTTTTGTTGTAAGTTGGTCATTTACTAATATGATTACACGTAATCATATATAATTAAATTTGTGGTTCTGTTATAGTTGGAATGCGCGCAGGCGTTAAATAGTCGTTGTTACATAATTAACCCAATTTGTAGATGCTTTCAGTTAGGTATATATTTATATTTTCACTTAACGAAGCTTTCGAACCGTTAAATTATAAATTGTAGATCTACCTATCCTACCACTCTCCACCTATCTAGGTGGAGTTACTTCTTGTTGTCTTAAAATTAATTTGTGGAAGGTTTGGTACTTTTTATGAACCTATAAGCTTTACTTCATTTAAATTATTTTTCTTGCTAATAAATTGACGGGCCTTGTTGTCTAGTGATTAGTGACCCTGACTGCTAAGTGGGTTTGATTCCCACCTAGGACAAATAAATTTTGGGATGGCCACGATCATTGTTCTGTGTCTGTCTGTCAAAACCGAAGGACATCAATAGAGAAAAGAGGAAAAGAGAAAATTCGGATTCTCCCAAGTGAAGACTTGGGAGAATCCGAATTTTCTAGCAACATAAAAATAGAACCACCAAAGAAATCTAGTTTTTTGCTCCACCCTCTACAAGACACCACAGCAAAAGAGACCTTAAAGAAAATTAAATAAGCTCTATTGAATCAGCCGAGGAACTAACTACGAGTAACATAGATGCGCAAACAAAATATGGAAAGCTGGAGAATCTACTAACTCAAATAAAAGATGACCATAGCATTAGTTTGTACTTGTTTCTTCTTCCAAACTACTTACCTACTTCTATAAACTACTACTACTTTGTGATACCAAAACTAAACAAAAAGGAGCCCAATCATCCAATCCAAAATCTGATCTAAGGAAAAGAGTCAAGAATGAGCAAGATAACGTGATAACTTAACCAAAAATAATTTCCAGAGAAGTAGAAAAAGCTATATACATATTGACAGAAGATGGAAAAAGCTCCAGGCCCAGACAAAGTGACAAACGAACTTCCTAAGGCACCCTTGAGGAACTACTACCAATACTCACTTCATCGTTCAACGAAATACTAACAACTGGCCTAATCCCTAAGCCATGGAAAACATCAAACATTATTCTTATATTTAAGAAAGAACAAAAGGAAGATATCGTACAGACCTATAAGTCTGATGTCAAATTTCCAAAGTTTTTCCAAAGTTATTCTATTAAGAATTCTGGCAAGCCGTCTTTAGACAAAAATACGCCACTCAAGACCACATACACACAGAGAAACAAATAATGGAAGAATAAAATGAGTAAAATAAGAAACTCTATATGGCATTCATCGATTACTCCAATAGCGAAACGAGAATCCAACTAGAAACCTTAGGAGAAAAGTTCAAGATTGAGAGGGGAATAAGACAGGGAGACCCTCTTTTACCAAAATTGTTCTGGGCTGGTCTGGAAAGTATCTCCCGCAAACTGGATTGGAAAGAATACGGTCTCAACGTGCAAGGTGTACAACTGAATCACCTACGATTTGCAGATGATATAGTCTTGCCGATATAAACCCGATGCACCTAAATAAAATGATAGAATCACTAAACGACGAAAGTACGAAAGTGGATCTATGCATGAATAAAGACAAGACAAAACTGCTTACAAACTCTGAACCAGTAAATATAAATATTAACAACACACCATGACTGAAATGTAGCATAATAAGGGTTAAAACAAAAGTTGTTGATATAATAATCAGGATAGACCAACAAAAATGGAGATGGATAGGTCACAGGAGACGTCACTTCACGACGAGATTCACTAGAGAAAGGTGCAAAATTGTGACTGACTCCTAGAGATGGCAAGAGAAGTAGGAAGCCAACAAACAAGATGGGAAGATAACTTAAAACTCACGGCTGGACACTACTGGAGAAGGGTGGCGCGTGACAGATCCTAATGGAAATTGTTAGAGGAGGCCTATGCCAAGAGCCAAACTGAGCTTCGGGACATACTGTAGCAAAGAAAGACACGTCTAGCACTCATATTCAACTTAGAAGTTCAAAATAAAAAGGCTTATTATTATATTATATTATATATATCAGCAGTCTGGTAACCACATTATATTATTAATCTTTCGTTATAGCCACTCTTTGGCTTTGGCACTTGGAAAGCGTCGAGTAATTAAATCACATGTAATTAAATAATACTAACTATTATTATAAACCTAGACAATCTACGTATGCCATTGTGTAATTATAATTAATCCACAAAGGATTGGCCCATGCAATCGTTCTGTGACATCGATCACGCACAATGGCGGCTTGCGAGACTTGCGCACGCGCTGCTGACGTTGATTTATCGGACACTTGCCAATTCACTATTTACGATTCTTTCACCATTTATTTATCTTTATCACACCTGTTTTTAAGTGTGAAAACTCATTTAAAATGAATTCGTGGATTTTATTCAACTGTATTCCAGGGTATTTTTTTCCTTTTTTCTCAAGAACCAAAGTATCTAAATGGCAAATTTCATTTAAATAGGTTTAGGCCTAAAAGCGTAACAAACAGACAGTTACTTTCGCATTTATACTATCAGTAGATATGTTACAGGGAACTCTATCTATCTATCTGATCTGGAGACTCTATGTTGCTTCTAGGATTGTACCAATATTACATAATATACAAGCTGACCCGGCAAACGTTGTATTGCAAAACAAAAAAAAATTAGGGATGGGTCACCCTTACCATTTAGGGGTATAAAAAATAGATGTTGGCTGATTCTCAGACCTACCCGATGTGCACACAAAATTTCATGAGAATCGGTCAAGCCGTTTCGGAGGAGTAGGTACGGGAACGAACATTGTGACACGAGAATTTTATATATATATATATACATATACATATACATATACTGTTATATGTGCATGATATTTAAGAGCGTACACAAACCAACTTAACATTTTATTATATCTATATAGATTAACCAACTATTGAAACGCCTCAGAAAAAAACACGTATTTTTTGCCAATTCGTAATTTCACCATTAGGCTAAACGTATCAAACAAATGTAAAAAACTAACTCCTAATACTACAAAACGGTTAATTTAACAAATTATTGTAAACAATAACATTTGCTAGTCTTATCTCATTATCTATTAATTAAAATTGGCTAATGACCGTGTAGTGCGCCGGCGCAACGATCTGCGCGCGCAGATACGGGCAAATACGTTAACAAAATCAGGGTTGTCACAACATACAATAAAATTGATTGTTATTTATTCGATTTTTTTCTAATATTGTACGTTAATTGTTTTATAAAAAATATGTTTACTTTAAGCCTTTAACAAGTATAATAATATGTGTCAAAAATTGTACTTATATTTCCTTCTAAATTCACATGTACTCGTAGATATTAGCTAGAGCGATTTGAAATTTTTCTTTATTGAATTATCTAATAAAATATTTGCTTTGTTACTCATCCCGTTTGCTTAGACTCTGGTGGCAGCCCTGGCATAGAAGCGCAGACGCTATGCGCGGTCAGTGACCCCTCCCCACCCCACCCGCGGTGTGGTCGATAGAAAGTAAAACCTCTGGGGCCCTAGAAAACGAGAGTTTGTTTCTAACACTACTTTTTAATATGTACCTCTTTTAATTACATTAATGAGTACAATTATAGAGACGAATAAAAATTATGGGTTTAGAAAAATATTAGAAGCAAAAGTATTGTATTGTTCATTGAGGCAGAAATTTAAAGAAATAAATATAATGACAGTGGCAAGTCAATACATTTATGAAAATGTAATATATGTTCACAAAAATAAAGATAGCTTTTTGAAAAAAAGTGATGTACATGCCATAAATACCAGAAATAAAAATAAATTTGTTGTACCCGCCTCTAGGCTCCAAAAGATAAACAAGTCTTTTCGAGGTCAATGTGTCCGATTTTATAATAAAATCCCAAATAATATTCAGGAGTTGAGTATTAACAAATTTAAATCCGCAATAAAACGTGGCTTGTGCCAGAGGGCCTACTACTCGATTGTGGATTACATGGAGGACAAGAATGCTTGGGATTAATTAGCGCAGGCTATTTCTTTCTTAAGTAAAAATGTGGTGTGGCTAGTATGTTTTTTATTATTTTTTCTATTTTTTTATATTTCACTTCATTTTCTCTTGTATTCGTTTGTTCTTCTTAATCTTGTTTTCTCTTCGTTGTTTTTTCACCTTTAAGTCCTTAATAACGGACATACTAGCACACATCAAAACAATGTTGTGATATATTTAATAGTGCCATTGTATCTACTTGTGAATTGCAAAAGAGTGGCCATGAGTTTGTTTGCCCTTTCTTCTCATAAGGCTCAACCCCTTGGAAACGGGCGGTTGTAGATCGGCACAGGCATAGATTTTGTATGGGTTTGATTTTGTTAAATTTATTTGGTTACTATTTGACAAAACAGAGATTGTTGCTTTTGTGTGTGTTGATCTATGACTTTAGAGTCTACATGGAAGACGATTTCAAACAATTTTGAAAATTTTATGAAATAAAGAAAGTTTGAGTTTGAGTTTGAGTTTGAATTATTGTTGGTCTAGTTAGTGACCCTGAACCCTAGTGGTTAGTGAACCTGACCCTTAAATAGGGAGTGTGGGATCGTCCCACAAAGGGAAAAATATTTGTGTGATGAGCACGATACATTTGTTTTCTGTGTCTTTTACATTTTGGAGTCATTATATTTATAGAGCAAACTGGTCCATGTGGTGACGGATTAAGAATACGGAATGTCATCACTCCTAATCATCCCGTGGGTGTCGTAAGAGGCGACTAGGGAAACAAACTACGCAGGACAACAGCACTGCAGAGAGAAGGAAAACTTGAAACAAACCCTATACCAACCCGTCTGGCCAGCGTGGTATAGTAGGCCAAAACCTCCTTTCTAAGGAGAGGCCTATGTCCAGCAGTGGACTAGTAATGGCTGTTGATGATATTTATGGAGTACCGTAATGCCGTATAATAAGTTTCACATTCACAGTATCCATGATCTAACAGTTCAACAAAAACGCTAAAAGAAGACAGCTAATGAGGTTGAAGACACAATATATAAACAAAGAAGGAAATTTAATAACACGGGACAATATAGGTCGGAGTTTCTAACTTCGTGTGAACCGATGACCTATTTAACATTTTTTTTTTTTTAAACACAACTCCCGCATTAGGAATATATCCTGTGTCGCGGGGGACTTTACAAACATACATGAAACGGATACAAAGAACACCCAGACTCAGAACAACAATTTGTGGATCACACAAAGTGTCGTCCCATGTGGGGTTTGCACCCACAACACTCGGCGTAGTAGGAAGCGGCGTGGCGACCGCTTAAACCACTACGCCATCCGTGCAATTGGCGGGAGATTTGTGAAAACGGTGACCTACAAAGGTTACATGATTGTGTAATATTAGTAAATAAATTATACACATCTAAATATATAAGTTTTAAACCTTCGAATGTGGAAAGTGTGAATACGCAGTGTTACCAACCCTATTCGTCAAACTCTGCAGCACAATAGCAATGCAAAGAGAAGGAAAACTTGATACAAACCTTTTACCAACCCGTCTGGCCAGCGTGGTATAGTAGACCAAAACCTCCTTTCTATGAAGAGGCCTATGTCCAAGCGATTTCAAATATATATTTTTTGTTATGAAATAAAGACATTTTAAGTTTAAACAAATACGCTCAACAGAAAACCAAGTTAAAAAGTTTTGATATACTAACTATTAAACAATAATATATAGTTATTTACGGGAATTTACGCGCTCACGAGAAGTACTAAGGTCACAAACTGAATGGTCTGTGCCTGTCTGTGACCACAGCCAGTACAACCTGGTCGAAACCTCACGCAAATCAAATGTATGAACCTAATACCTATTGTGAACGCGTGAATTTCCGTAAACATAATTATATACAAGTTTAAAAGTAAAAAAGAACTCCAGTATCCGTCTTCTGGCGTTATTATCAGACCATTGCTGCTGAGCCTATCTGTTGGACTTGTCAAAAAAAAAATGAAATGAACCCAAACTCGAAGGGGCTTACCTACTATGCCATGAATACCTTCAATTATAAGCCTCTCGCTTCATGAGTTTATAGACATAAGAGTAATCATCCAAATTACACACATATACATTATTATACGTTTACCAAAGTAAAAACGATGATAGGATTTTTTTCTGCAAAGTTCGCACATTAGGCATTATAAATAATTTGTAATCTGAGTGATAAACTTGACACAAAAACTTAAAAGATTGTGAGAAAAAAATGTAAGAAACTAAATTTTACATTGTACTTCACAAAAGCCTTTAAACAATCTTAGTATCTCTAAAACGGAGTCTCATATAAACATAATACTTTAATTTCCACAATAAAAATAGGTGCCAGTGTCAGCTCTACGTCTGACTTCACGTGAGAATTTACCAAAGAATTTCAGGAGCTTAGATTTGAATCACTATATTGTTTATATAACTAGCGTTTAATTCTCATGTTGTTTAATTAATAGAAGAATGGAAATATTAAAATGATAACAAACAGAAAAAATCGCATACCTCCGTTATTATTTGTTATTGTGCCATTTAAGGACAGATTTAGAATCATAATGAGATCTCTGTCAAATTTTATCCATTAGGTACTCCTACACAGCATTTAGGTCTTCTAAAGAGTGGCGGTACCATACTACACATTAACGCCGTATTACACTTGTACCTATACTATGGATGGCACAACCTCGTTATAAATCTCGATTATACATAGTTTTCATTGACTATTCTTACACTTCATTACACTGCTTTTTTTATTTAATCGGCACTAAATTGTCTTTAGTCAGTATTAATAAACAAGACTTTAAGAAATCAACTGGTTTAGGATACACCCAAATATAAGTCTTCTATATTTGCCATAGTAACTAAATAATATTTAATTCGGCCCACTATTTACCTTTACATTTTCGGACCTTGTAGTCCGAAAATGTAAAGGACATAAAAACTCTCTGAGATCAAACATCGGTAAAACTACTTCATGACAATCAAATATATTGTTAGCATGTGTTTTAATGTCTAATTTTAACCTCTATCTATTCTATGAACTTTTTTTCACATTAAATCGTAATCAGTTATATCCGGGACAACACAGCGAAAGACCACAAGCCCTCAGCAAAAGAAATTGTATAATCTGTGGCAGTGAACGTACGTCCATTTTCACTTAACGCTCTAGTTCCCGCGACTGAACGCACCGTGATAGCTCGCGGAGAAATTAAAATGTAAACAATAAACGCTTAACTCGACAATGTTACAAAGAAAACGAGAATTTATCTTAAGTGGTTAGAGCATAACAGCCAAATATACATACATACCTTGTATACTGTTGTGTCTGATTTTAGTCATCAAATAGACCAAAAGTTGCTGTCTCAAGAGGTCTTAAGAGTACTGGACGTTTTCTTATTTACTTTTTATCACTTATCTAAAATTCGTAATGAGTAACACGTTTATTTCTAAATAGAGAATGAGAGAAACTTTGTCGCATAAACACAAAACATCCACTTAAATCATTAATGTGAAAAGTAAATAATGTACGCATAAATATATATCATTGAGATAGCAGATGTACAAACAGATATATATAGTTATTAGAGCGGAGTTAATTGCGCCTGTTAGTGGAAGCAGCCTCGGCAGAGCCTTCGGATACACTGTTCAAATGTTCGTTGGAGGTTAGGAAAGCGTGGCGGAACTTGTGGGAACCAAACGTATACACCATTGAAGTTTATTTATTACTTGCGTATGCTAAACATTCCTTGATATGCACATAATTCTACGTGTTTAAAACAATTAGTCTTTAGATATATATATTTTTTTAATATCACCGAATTCGCGTCTAGTGATGAATTGGGAATAAAATGTATACTTCACTCCGTAATTTTCACCCCTAATTGTGAAATTTTGTCTTCAAATTTAAATAAGACGAACGAGAAGTATAGCTTTCAAACAAAGTAAGAATATTCTGAATCGGTTCATAAATGACTGACAGGACTCAGTCATAAGTGGAACAAACGTAAATAAAACGCTGCCGAATTGAAAATCTATTTATAAAGTCGGTTAAAAACCGACTCTAATACTTTATTGTGTAGTTTGTTTGATTTCTAGATCCGCGTAAATCCTAGTTTCCGTATGCTTATATATTATTTATTTATTTATTTATTTATCACAAACACATCCTACACAATCCTTACAGGAAACCCAATGCGATTGTGAGGCTACAACTAATATTAACTACTTCATTATTAACAACTTTATTAGAAACAACAATATTAAACTAATTTAACACATAATTACATAACTTTAAAATAAGTTAATTACATTAATTATAGAACATCATCAACAGCCTCTAACAGTCCACTGCTGGACATAAGCTTCTCCTTAGAAAGGAGGTTTTAGCCTACAATACCATGCTGGCCAGAGAGGGTTGTTTTGCATAGTTTTCTCCCTTAGTCGGCTCTTACGACACCCATGGGATGAATAGGGGTGGTTACACTCTGCATTCTTAATCCGTCACCACACGGACGCATAGAACATGGTCTATCGATAAATTGCATTCCATTAAAAATCATTCAACAGCTTTGACGATAAAGCTGCGCAAAGTTACTTTTTCTCAATAAAAAAAAACTAAATCCCTTATAAGAATTAAACTAAAACATTCGTAATTTTAAGTAAAAATCTAAAACTTTATAGGTAAAGGCCTATTGCTATCGAAGATCAACATCTACATTTGAATTTGAGTTATTTCCAATAACGTTAAAAGGGGTTGATAATAAGGTACTCCAATGGGTATGGAGAGCATACGAGCAGACGGATAACTTGATGAGAACCGCCGCCCATAGAGTAACCCCAGAATTAGGCAGTGGGAGGGGATTCGGATTTCTTTGTGTTTCTGTGTATCATGTAGAATAGAAAATTTAAGTCATAGTCATTTTAGGCGGTTTTTGTACTTGTATTTATAAAGTTATTTATTTATTTATTTATTTCAGTTAGGAAAACCAACAGCTACAAAAATGAAATGGTTGATGTAGCATATCAATCTGATATGCTACATCAAGCCAATTACAGGTTTTCACGAATAGAATCATTGTAAATAACAGAGGTTCTGGAGCACTAACTAATACGACACTACACCTATACAACTATACAATAAATAATAATCGATCTAAAAATGACAGAAAGTTTATAAAGATAACTATATAGGAAGGATAGGAATATGTCCTGTGTCGGGGGGGACCATACAATTATTCATGAAACACCTAGACTCAGAACAAGAATTTGTGGATCACACAAAGTTTTGTCCTTGGGGATCGAACCCACACACTTAGCGTAGTAGCAAACGGCAAGGCGACCGCTGAACCACCATTTTACGCCAGCCGTGCAGTCAATACCGTCTGTTTGTACAATTCTGATTTATCTAGTTCTAATTGTTTGCGTCCATAATCTTTGATTGCCTGAACTATTTTTCTTTGCTTTTTCTTTATTTGTAGCACATAACACAAATTGTTCCACGTCGCAAATCGCCGCGATTTCCGCTGGTGACTAAACATAATCACGCATCTTATTTATAAGAGTTTCACCATTAATAGCAGAGTAATCAGGACTTTTTTAACGTAACTATGTGATTGCGAATAATCGGCTCGTAACACTTTATCGAGTAATCGATAGAAAGCTCGCACACTGCCACCTTTTATGGTAATCTCTTCTGTTACATTGTGACATTTTTCTGAGAGGTTAAACAGGAAATGCTTTCTTGAGTATCCTCTTGTTAACTAAGTTTATCTAGTACTTACCGACCTATGGGGAAATTAATAATAATAATAATATAATATAATAATATAATATATCTCGCACACTCACACACGGCCGTCTGATTCCAAACTAGGCAGAGCCTGTACTATGGTAACCAGACCGCTGATAAACATACTTATATATTTCTAAATAGATACATATTATAGATAAATTACACCCAGACACAGAACAAATGACCGTGCTCATCACACAATTATTTGTTCTGGGTGGGAATCGAACCCACGACCTCTGGCGTAGCAGTCAGGGTCACTAACCACTAGACCAACAGGCCAGTCAAATTAAAATATATATATATATATATATAAAATAACTAAGAGTGTTAAATAGTCAATAGCAGTTTTTTAAATAAAAACAGTCTGTCACGAAAGTGCTATGGTTAAATTTTTAGTTAATTGCGGTTTTGGCTGCAGCCCCGTTTCGACTGACGCTCTGAATCTAAACGGGGCTCATCTCTCCCCTACTCCATGAAAAAAGTTATAAAGAATTAGTTAAAAGCTTTAAGTGGTTGGTGGTTTTACCTAATTGTGAACCGTAGTTTGAGCCAAAAGTTTTGATTGCAACAGAAATAGACTAGATTAGATACAGACTAAAATATAGATATTAACTTTTAGTAACTAGTATCTTGAATAAAAAAAAGTTACTATAATTATATAATATTGCAATATAATTGAAACGATCGGTACATAATGAACATCTAAGAAATTTTACATCTATAGAAATAAATAAAATTGAAATGTCTGTTTGCAATGTCAAAATAATAGGTTTTTTTCATGCTCACACGATTATTTGCACGATACCTATGCCTAAAAACCAGTTTAAACATTTTTTGCGTGTCTGTCTGTTTATTCTGGGTAATCTTCAAAACGGATGGACCGATTTTGATAATATTTTACTTTCAGGTAGCTGTCTATATAAGGAGTAACTTAGGCTATTTTTTCTACCAGAAAAAACCTATAAAGTTTTGCCCGTTACGGGAACCAAGCCCACTAAGACAGCGCTTTTCTTATTCCACACGAACGAAGTCTCGGGCACCAGCTAGTAATAAATAGGTAAAGATGTCGGGCCAGTTGGCCCAGCAGCATCCTGACTGCTATGCCAGAGCTCGTTGATTCCATTCCCTACTTTTTTTTGTTGACGGGGTGGAAAATCCCTTTGGATTTCCTAGTCCTTGAGAACTCAGGAGCTAGGAGCATGTGTTGATACAGACTAAAATAGACGCCCTACTCTGGGAAGATCCGGACCACATGACTTCAGGTCCTCCCCGATTTGACAGCGAGCCTATTTGGGCCCTTCCCATCTAGGATAAATATTGTGTGATGTGTATGATCATTTGTTCTATGTCTGGGTGTAATTTATACAAAATATGTATATATTTAAGTGAATATAGAAATATGTGTGTATTAGATGTCCGGATGACGGCAATGTAATTATAGCTTTGCCCCTAATTACATAAATGAAACTAAAATACCTATAGTCAGCAAAAAATGGGCGTTTTAGTACGACACTGTCTTTTTTTTAAAAAAACTACTCGCATTAGGAATATATTCCTGTGTTGCGGGGAACTTTAGAAACATATATGAAACGGACACAAAGAACACCCATACTTAGAACAACAATTTGTGGCTTACTCAAAGTGTTGTTCCATGTGGGTATCAAACCCACAACACTCAGCGCAGTAGGAAGCGGCGAGGTGACCGCTTAAACCACTACGCCATCCGTCTAACTCTGCCTATCCGTTTGTACATCACGGTGTCATGTTCAGTTAATATATTTCCTCGATATTTCCACAGCTTCAAAACGCTCGCCAATAATTAACTCAAACGCATGGCCGCAATGCGCACGCGCAACACAAGCTCTCGTTATTTGCTAATTACAATCACGGAACAAATTTACCACTAGGTATTTAATTTCATCATCATCTTCATCTGTTGTACTAGCCACCTCTTCGATTACAGAATGGGAAACGGGTTAGGATTGCCAGATGGAAACTGATTGTGTCCAGGACAATACCATCTCGGGCCGCGCCAAAGAAAAATATATGGAACTAAATAGCCCACCTGTTTAATTTATATCTATTGGATATGTTGTGTATTTTTAATTTTTATATCCAAATACATACTTTTATTAGATAGTTACGTAATAGTTAACAGAGTAAACAATTAACGCCAGTAATAATATTATGATGAAGAATTTTATAATGACTCAAAAACCGAAGTGCCATCAAAAGTGAAAACTTATTTACAGAGGTGTCGGTAACGGTAACAGTGTCGCGAGTTCAATAATTTTTTAAACATCTTAAAAAATTACCAACGCTCCTAAAGAAATTTTCGCTACAATATATACAGAGGTGTCGGTAACGGTAACAGTGTCGCGAGTTTAATGGTTTTGCCCATCTCGAAACAAAAATACCTACATTACTTTGTTTTTTGTTCAATAACGCCCAACGCACGTTTTTTTTTTTTTTTCCCGTGCGGAAATCCCCTAATCCTATGCCCAACGCACCTAAAGAAGTTTTTACTTCAAATACACGTCTCCCATCCATGACTTGCAATATGCCTTGCCTATTGAGTTGCACTTGTCTATGGGCAGTGGGATTCACTCACCTCAACTTTGCTATTTTAATATTGTATCATAAGACTGTCGATGAACTATCGTCGGAATAGTTTTGCACTTTTCATATTCTACTAACAATGTAAGACCAATAGCTTGTCACTGATACTAATGTCGTCGATGTCTTTGTAATAGTTTGGTAAACGGTACATTATTACATTTGTAAGAAAATTAAATCTATAGCAATGTTGTTGATATCACTATTGAGGAGCTATTGTTACTACATCGACAGTCAATTGACAATATAAATGTATGTTAGTAAAATACCGATATTTTGACCGATGTTAATGGCATCTCAATATCGCGTCAATAGAATCACAGTGGCTTGTACGTTAACATAAGCAGAATTGAGGCCCTGGTCCTTTGCCGCGTATTATGATGTAAAATAAAATAAACCCTCATAAAAGTCGTATATTAATGCCGCCTAGTCCCACAAACCTTTGATTAATATCCAGCATATGAAGAACTCTAAAAATAGGATTTAGGTTTTTAGGTTTTAGGTTTATTTATATCACCCCACTCTAAGAAACCAGTGAATAACCTTTGAAATGACAGGTTCCTAAATTAAAATGTAGTGGAATTGTTTTTTTATTGAAACAGTATTTATATGGTATCATAAACTGTTATTAAAACGCAAACTGTGTATGAAAGAAGTAGCTTAAGAAAGACGCTTTCTTTTCGAGGGTCTTCCCTGAATTAAAGAAAAATAGATCCATAATCTCCAGGCTCTATTTTTTGATTACTTAAAACCTTTCGTGCATTAAGCACACGAAAGCAAGCGCGGAGCAGATGTAAGATGATCTCAGTGTGTACTTAATAAATATTGAATTCTATAACATAGCTGAATAACAAAAAACCTATCAGATACGGGAATACGTAAGAGAAATATGTGAAAATAATCAATGACTAGCACATTGAAAACACAACCACACATTTGGTTTATTTCACTTTCATTTACGTATCAAGATTTCACCAGCTGATTATCGTTGCATTTTCTATAGTTAGTTTTCGTGATTGGCCGTTAAAGTATCGATGCACACCTTCACTCGATAAACGAAAGAAATCGATTCTGTGGTTATTTGATCGAGTCTGTAATGCCGGATACGCATATGCATTGGCTCCACCATAAGTAATAAAGTAGAAAATGTTAAATTTGAATAAGTATTGCTATTTTTATCAAGTTATAAACATGAATTTAAAACACCTTCGCGGTTCAAGGGTAACAACGACAATCTACGACTATCTGTAAATAAATTATACCTAACCAACAAAATTGTTTTCATTGCGATATTCCATATTTTACTCAAAATTTGCTTACAAAATCTCCAAAATATAAACCAGGTTTGTTTATTTATAACCAATCGACGCCCCAATTCATCGGCCAAGAATAAAAAAACAAAATGGAGGTAATCAAAATTTACTCTTAGCTAAAATAGCACTATAGGAAGTTAATTTACGTATCCACTGACCGTAACAATAATTCAAAGAAACACAAATTATTCACTTTCTCTTTAAATATACGAGCTCTTTAAAACGTTAATTAAACACATAATTATCAAATAAAATATCAAACTGGTTAAGCTATCAATGATGTCGTAAGAGCACACACAGTCCAAAATAACGCGTTTTCTTTTCTCTTTACAGATGAATCCCGTGATACGAATGAGCGTCGTACTGTGGCTGATCTGCGCCGCAGTTGCAGAGACCACAGAACAAAACTCTACTTCCACCACAAAAGCGATTCGCACCACAATATTACCATCGAGGACCACAAGGACTGAACTCAAGGTCTCCAGAAGCCTTAACCCACTCGATACACAAACTCTTAACGTGAGAACAAAATCTGGTCATATGACGCAATTAATTGTCAAAAAGAAAGACAAAACCACTACTTACGCCAGCAGTACTACTGCGTCCCCAACCACGGCCTCTCTAAGAACAACAGTTTCTAATTTTAATAGTACGTCGGACGAAATAAAAAACAAAACAGAAGCACGCGACCAAAGAAAATTAAATTTCATGGGAACAGTCAACAGTGATTTAGCTGGATACGATTATTACCAAAGCCGTATCAAAAACCCTGAAGAATTAAGTGACGTTCAGGCAGAGTACGGTAACTGGTCGCCAGTATCTGTTTATCCTGAATCTCATATTCAAGAGGATGGCCGAAAACCTGAATCTGATCCTGAAACGTCGAATTATTATCCCACTTATGATAATGACAAGCAGACGGAAAACAAAAAAGTGTATATTACTTCAACTAGCCTTTTTGACTATGGCGGACGTATTAAAAGCTACAGATTTGACCCACACAATCCAGTTATCAAAAATGATAGGAACCCTGTTTATATTGAAGTGGTGAGCACTAAAGTCTCTGAAGGTGACGGTAAGTCCTTCAAAGTACCAGATCCAGTCATGGTAAGCTCAGACGAATCGTACATTAAGAAAGCTATTGAAAAGTTTAACAAACGTGGAAGGTCCATACTTACCCTCGGAGAAGACGGAATCCCAGAAATTCAAGGTGTAAGGATGCCTGACGATGAGTCTGACAAAAAAACATGGCGTAACGCAAGAGTCGTGAACGGAGAGTTGCTCCCTTATCCCGAAGGTTATACTCCATCAAAGGCTGTACCTGAAGCCGATGTATATCCCAATATTGGAGATGCAGATCCCTCACAAAGTTTCGGTCCTTTCACCAAGGAAGACAACTTTGAACAAAAGGATGGGCCATTCACTAAATTTGATAATTTGAAATTCGAAGCGTCTGACGCTGACCCATTCTTGACTAGCGAGAACTCAGCATACTCATACAAACAGAAAAAAGACAATTACTATCTTAAGCCTGGCTACGGTCCTTTCACTAAGGCTGACAATTCAAAAGTTGCAAATTCAAAGCTCATCGAGTATATCAAACAGATTAACGAACAAGAATCAAAACGCGACTACTTTAGTGGACGGAGCTCGAAGTCGCATAATGGTGATCTTGAATACGCAGAGAGTCATATCCAAAGGCGGATGCTCCAACATCCCGGAGAAACGAATTTCCCAAACTCCGCAATGTACACTCCTAAAAATGCGAAGCCAGGTTTCGACGAAAGCGTAAGAAATCCTGTTCTTCAGTACGCTCATCCTGACTTGGGAGTGCAGCCTGCAAAATCTCCTCGTGATAACTTGGAAAATTACGAAAACAAAGAACGTAAAATTAAATATTACACTAACAATATTCCAAAAAGTGCTCACCCTTATCCAATGGAGCCAATCAATGGTTATGGACAGCAACGTTCTCAATCTTCCATTAACGCCAATAAATACTACGAAGATGAATACAACAAGTTTTCTTACTACGACAACAGTTACAGCCCACACCTGGCGAGATACCCATACGGTAACTACGCCTACATTAAGCGTGTGCCTGAACCATCTCTCTGGAAGAGATTCACGGACTCTATGAAGGACACAATAAACACTGCCAGCTCAGCTGTTCAGCAATTCACACGGCCAATCATTGAACCCATTGCAAAAGTTACACAACCTGTTTTTGACCCAATTGTCGAAGCAACTCATAAAATCTCTTCGAACTTAGGTCTATACCATTCAAATAGCATTCAAACTCAGAGATATGCTCAGGATAAAATTGGCATAGTTCCTTCTGGAGCCCCCGGTATGCTGCCAGCTATCGGCCTCATGGCTGGTGGAGCAGCATTAGGTCTAGGTGCAGTTGCCATGGGTCGATATTTAGATGTTAATCTAATGCGTAGTGCCGGTGCAAGTGAAGAGGAAATTCAAGACGAACTAGAGAAAGAGCACAAGAGAGCTTTAGGAGCAACCTACGATATTGATAAACAGATTTTAAGTAGTCAGAAAGTTTATGATGACAACTACAAGATGCCCAGTGAAAACGTGTACGTTGTAATGTCACCAGACGCAGTGACGACCAGGTCTAAGCGAGACGTGATGGGCTTCTTGCAAGAGCCAATATACGAAGGTGCGAGGTTAAGAAGGGTAAAGCGGAAACACCTCGTGAAAAGGTCTCTTCATGAAGACTTTGGCGATGACTTACAACATTTAGACAGTTCTTCAAGCTCGTCTTCTCTTACGTCAGCAGCAATGCACTTAGTGAAACAGACTGATTGGAGAGACTCTCAGTGTGCAAAGTTCACTTTTTGCAAAGTGCTTACGTCACAGCCTTCAGATTCTATCTTCGTGATGGAGAAGAAAATGGAGTCTTTACTAAAACTGTAAGTAGCTTAAATTAATATATTTACAGTCTCTTACCCACACCTCCATTGAAGTCTGTTTCTATAAACTTGATGTCATATGCAAGCTTTATGAATAAGCTCCATTATTTTACCACATTACGTTTCTATAAACAATAGCTTCTTGCACAACTTCGGTCACGACATTTTCTGAGAACCTTTACACTGAGAGCCCTTTACTTACAATCTGATAAATATCACCAGTAATCGTGCGGCAAACTCAACAGTATCAATAGCTAAATCATTTCATTGTATAAGTTCCAAATGAGGTTAGTTTAATCGATCTAAGTGGCGTGCAATGGGAGAGGCCTATGTCCAGCAGTGGACTGCGATAGGCTGATGATGATGATGATGATGATGAGGTTAGTTTTTCGAAATCACCAACAATCAATGTTTCAAAAACTTGATAGACATATTAGCAAACAGACATATTTTAAAGTTAGCTAAAAGTCTTTAAACCCGTGGTAGAAAAATAGTAAAAGGAAGTTTTTTTTTACATTTTTTGACACTTCCATTATTGGTCTTCTTTCAAGCTCTAGAATTTAATTAACACTATGACTGCAAATAACCCCCCAAGAGTTAGAACTGTGACACAAAAAAACTGGTGGTGAACATACCCTGGCGGTTACAGTAAAGCGAGCTAAACACTTCAGCCACCATATGATGCTATGACTGCAAAAAACCCCCCAAGAGTTAGAACTGTGACACAAAAAAACTGGTGGTGAACATACCCTGGCGGTTGCAGTAAAGCGAGCTAAACACTTTAGCCACCATATTATATACACAGTGATTTCATTGAAAACTGCTAATAGAATGCACACAGGCTTATAAAATATATATCGCTTCAATGAAACGTTTTTTAAGATACATTTACTATTTCAAGGTGTGGCAGCACCCTTGTTTTCTAAAACTATTCGTTGACACAGCATTGTCCGACTCCAACACCATAGTTCACATCTCATAGTTCGAGTCTAGGAAAGCCCTAGATGGTCATAAATGTTTTGCGTACCTTTCATGTATTCTGGCTCTAGTAAAAAGACACGGCTTAGACGCGCTTTGATGCCACTTCTCTTCATTAAGTTAGTAATTTTTCGGTATTTGTAATAGTATTGTGATCAGATTCCTTCGTCACATGCCTTATATGAAACAATACCAATACAAATGTCACCTGACAAGTATTATATAAGGCTTGCAGTTGCATGCAATACACACAGCAACAGTCAGCGACCAACGGACTTATAGAAACCGAGTGAAAGCGACAGTCACCCGACTGATGCTTACACACACGTACCTGATAATACGTCATTAGTCGATAACAGGACTTCAGACAAGTCTACATGTGTTCGATATGTCTAACTAGGATGGCAGACGCGGAGAAAGTGAGGGCTTATCTTGCAACATGGATTATGAATTGTATATTATCTGTTTCACAGGCACTGGGTTGCCAGTTAAATATAAATTAGGATTTTTATGTAAGTTTAAGCTTTGAACATGTTAAATGTGTTAATGGTTGTATTATGATGCATTTAGATAAGTATATCTACAAAAAAGTACTGTAGAAAGAAGTGTTACTTACAGTAAGTGAATAATAATTAATATATTTAAACGTTTATACGGTCCAGGCCACTGACACTTCGATTTTAATATCTTTACATAGTATAAAATAAAGTTGCTTTTTTTTCTTGTACGCTTAAATTTTTTAAAGTAAGCAACATGTTTAAATGCGGTTTTCACCAATAGAAAGAACGATTCAAAAGAAATGTTTATATGTATAATACATGAATATTATAGTAGAGAAAATATGAGAATTTCAAAGTTTTTTTTTTGTAATATACTCGTACATGTTTTTGTGTGGTTACATTGCAAACGCTGGCTAAAAGCTTACGAGATAGATCAAAATAATGTACTACGGAATTGCATATCTTCAAAAGATCTACAAAAAATAATAATAATATGTCTATAAGTTTGTGACTCCTGTGTTGCAGACGTTCATGGGCGGTGATGGTCACTTTCCATCAGGTGACCCGTCTGCCCCCTCTGACATAAAAAAATAAATAAAAATAATCAGTTTGCGCGCTACATGAACTAGCTCAAATAAGTAATGTAAGTTCTGTTCTGACTGCGTACCATGGCTTAGTTATCTCGGTATTAAGGTACGGTATAATTTTATGGGGAAATTCGACAGATAGAGATATTATTAGTGATGTGCCGGATATCCGTATCCGTATCCGCAGATATCCAAGGGAGAAGAGAGATCCGTAACCGTATCCGTATCCGTGACTTTTTTGGCGGATCTTTCAATACATAGATGAAATTCTATATAGGTGATTTTGTATTCACTGTAAAACTCTTAGGTATGTGTTTGTAACACTATAAACAGCAACTTTTTTTCTGGCCAAAGTCAAAATGAAAAAAAATTGGTCCTCCATTCAAATGACCAATCAAATGTTGTTAGTTTGTATGGAGGAACATTTTTTTTTTCTTTCGTTTTCGGTGTTAGTCCAGAAGAAAAGTTGTTGTTTATAATGTTACTAATATGCACTTCAGAGGTTTTCAGTAAATTTAAAATAATCCTGAATAATGGTTATTAGGTAGCTATGAAAAACTATTGAATTCTGTTCAGATTACTTTTTATTTCTTAATCCAAATATTTGGCACCTTTGTATTGCAATCATTTATCGTACTGTACTAAATCTACTAGGCAGGTCGTAGGTACTGAAAGAGCTATCTTTATAATGAGATCAATCAAACATCTTTGTATTAGCTTATTAAAATAATGAAATATTTAAATATCAACGGCAAAGCGTCAAGTGGCGACAACAATCAAGATCACGGGCTCCCATTGAGTAAGAAACTTAAGATCCGTATCCGTATCCGTATCCGCGGATCTTGACACTAAATATCCGTATTCGGATCCGTATCCGCGGATATACTTTGTTAACGATCCGGCACATCACTAGATATTATTTTCAAAATGCAGAAGAGATGTGTTAGAGCTATGTTTGCCTTGAAAACTACAGATAGCTGTCGTTCGTATTTTCTTAAATACAAGCTATTAACTTTTCCCTGCTTGTACATATTCGAAGTGTCTATGTTCGTTAAACGTAATCCAGGTTTTTTTTATGTTAGCTTCATATTTATATACCAAACGACAGCGAGATGTGCATCGACTGCTGCACACAAAAACTAATACTGCATTGTTGCGTAAAAGCATTTAGGTAGCAAAACTCTTAGGTATATATAGCAATCTGCCAAAAACAGTGAAGGAAGCAGACTATAATATGTTCAAGAAAAAATAAAGGAATTATTGGTAAACAAATTCTATTATACTCTAACAGATTATCTAAACGACAAATTACATGATCATATTTAAGCTAATTTATAGTTTTATTAGCTTAACGTCTCCTTGCGAACAATAATTACTCTTAATTTTTGCTCGTTGCTTTGGTTGTAATGGCAAAACATTTCTTAGAGTCCATCTAATCTAAGAGGTACTTTGACGTTTCATACTTTTCAAGACGAAACAACTTTGTATAGGCGTAACTCAAACAATTTCACAAACCTTTTCGCATAATTAAAATTAAAAGTATATGATATGAGTTAATGTAATTTTAAATAAATCTTTTTATGCAAAATCGCTCGTGTCCAGGTCTAGTAGCATATTTGCTAAGATTTAGTATGATGCGCCATTCCACGGGTTTTTATAGGTAACATACATAAACCTAAAACTGTAATCGATTAGTAAATATGTGGAAAGAATTGTACATAATTATTTTATTCATACCAATGACACATATCCAAGTCTAGTGTATACTAAAATTTAGTACTAAAATCTAAGATAAACTAATACACTCTTGCCGATTACATCATTTTACAGTAACATACATAAATCTGTCAAACTGTAATTGATTTGTAAATACAAAGAATTTATATAGAAATCTCTTCAGAATCGGATATTGCAGTAATCGATTTTTTTGACTCCATCCCTATTCTCCAATCTGTCAGAACTGTCAAACGGTACTTCTTAGATTAGATCTAGTACAATCCTTGGAAAAAACGAGGTATAGTTCATATCGCCGTCTAAATAAATAGTTCCTAATTCAAACACGTGACAAAAACAATAAAAGTAAAATTTACATTCGTCACATCCGACGTCTGAATGCAACACTTTCTCTTTCGTCCGTTCGTCGATCTGTCCATCACGTAACCTCACTTGTACATGATCATTTTACTAATACAACGCATACGCAACAAATGGAGTAGAAACTGTAAAGGTATTTATTCAAATCAATTGATTTTGTTAAAGAAAGTAAATGTAAATGTGCGTAAATTCCATCAACCTTAAAATTTACTACGACCACAGAGTGCATAGACAACGAGAGGATTTTTTAAAAGAGTTTTTATGTCCATTTGTCACACAGTTTAAAAAAATCCAATATCTAATGCCATGTCCTAAGCAATCTTGTGCATTTAAAAGCAGCGTAATTAGATTCCCCTGTTAAAAATGTTGCCTTTAGAAATGGGTCTATTCTCAATATTTGCGGCCAAACAACTATAACCAACATTATAATAACTAATATCAAACATAGGTTTTATGTTCCCTTCTTAGTTAAAAATACAGAGTAATCTTTACTAGGCAGTGATGTCCGTGTCTTGGGCCTGTTTAATCATAGGAAGGATACACGGGTACGCGACCCTGGTCCTTCGAGCCAACTCAATTCAATTCAATTCTTTATTTCATAAAAAAAATTATTGAAATCGTCTTTTATGTAGACTCAGTCATAGATCAACACACACAATAGCAACAATCTCTGTTTTGTCAAATAGTTAGGAATTTTATTTTAATAAAAATTATGCTTATACAAAATCTATGATATGGTTATGCCGATCTTCAACCGCCCGTTTCTAAGGGGTTGATAATAATAAAAAATGAGAAGAAAGGGCAAACAAACTCATGGCCACTCTTTTGCAATTTACAGGTAAATACAATGGCATTATTAAATCGTATTCGTATTCCTACACATTGTATGTAGTATTTTTTTTAAAGACAACTCCAACATTAGGTATATATCCTGTGTCGCGGGGGACTTTACAAACATTCATGAAACAGACACAAAGAACACCCAGACTCAGAACAACAATTTGTGGATCACACAGTGTGTGGGGATTGAACCCACAACACTCAGCGCATTAGTAAACCACTACGCCATCAACATTGTTGTGATGTGTCTGGCACACATCACAACGTATGTCCGTTATTAAGGATTAAAAGGCAAAAAGACAATAAAGAGTAAAATAAGACTAGGAAAAAATATCAAATGAAAGAGAAAGTGAAGTAAACATAAAAAATAATAATAATAAAAACATCCTAGCCCACATCACATTTCCACTTAAGAAATAGCCTACGCTAAATTATGCCCAAGCATTTTTGTCTTCTATGTAATCCACAATTGAGTAATGGGTTTTCTGACGTAATTTACGTTTAATTGCGGATTTAAATTTGTTAATGCTTAAGTCTTATAGTAGGCCAAAACCTCCTTTCTAAGGAGAGGCCTATGTCCAGCAGTGGACTATTAAAGGCTGTTAATGTGTGATGTGAAGTCTTATATCATTTGGGATTTTATTATAAAATCGACGTCTCAATCCCATTCCCTTACCCGAACGGGCCATCTTCTTTTATCCTGTCTAAATTAATTTTCTGCATCGCCTACCTACTCAGTTGCTTAGTAGAGAATACCTTAGTCGTTAAGTCCGCCGATGGATAAACTTGTTGTATGAAGTTAAATAAAATTAACTAAAAAAAATTAAAAGGATTTCCTTTCCAAGGAAAGTAGACTAAACCTTTTGCAAGATTACAAAGTGCCGGGAGAGTTCTAAACCTCTCCCGATCCTTGCTCCGATAACTTGCTCGCAGAAGGAGATCGCAGAGTTCCACGCACTCTCGCTCCGCACGATGGCCGCAATCATGTTATCAAGCGAGAGAACTTCTGATCGCCTGCGTCAGCCGGTATGTGAAGGTCCCGTGATGCCTCTCGAGCCAATCCTCTATAAGGGGTCTTACCGCCGCGATGACGCCGTGTCCGAATAATACTTACCCTAAGTTAAAACTAATAATATAAAACAGAGTAAATCAACTTTAAATATCAAACGGCTCACGTGACGTAATATCATATAACTGTTACGTAACAACCGGCTGATAACAAAAAACGTTATGGCACCGTTTATTGATCAGCTGCGAATTAATTTTCAAGCTCTTTAGTTGAAAGCTTTTGCCGATGCAAGCAGGATAGTACAACACGGGTAAGGAGTTCAGAAGTAATACTGATTCATCCTTTACTTTTGGCACGTTTTCGTAGGTTCAATTTAAAAAAAAAATTCAAGTTGAGTGAAATTAGATATCCGTGTTCTCATGTCGGTATTAACTACTTGAATTTTGATAACTCGCAGAACGTGTAAAACTAAATTGTAAAAAAATATATACAAATATATTTTTTCAGCGGCTGTAATATAAAAAGAATATTTTACTATCGAACGAATCGAGTCCCTGCAGCGTTGCCAAGTAGATTGGCGATACATCAAAGTGATGAGATGTCTCTACGAAGCCGCCACCATGTCCGTCCAAGTACAGAATCAGCAAACAAGGCCCGTACCATTGCATCGAGGAGTGAGACAAGGGGACGTTATTTCCCCGAAATTGTTCACAAATGCAATGGAGGACATGTTCAAGACGCTGCACTGGAAAGGGCGTGGCATCAATATCAATGGCGAATACATCTCTCACTTGCGATTTGCAGATGACATCGTCATCATGGCAGAGACGTTGCAGGACCTACAGCAAATGCTGAATGACTTAGCTGACACTTCTGTACGCATCGGCCTACGGATGAACTTGGATAAAACCAAGGTCATGTTCAACGAACATGTACTACCGGAACCGATTGCGGTACACGGTGCCGTTCTCGAAGTTGTTCAAAAATTATGTGTACCTCGGGCAGACATTGCAGTTAGGTAGAAACAACTTCGAGGACGAGGTGAACAGAAGAATTCGGTTGGGTTGGGCAGCGTTTGGGAAGCTACGTCGAGTCTTCTCATCGTCGATCCCACAGTGCCTTAAGACGAAAGTCTTTAATGAGTGCGTCCTACCCGTCATGACATACGGAGCTGAAACGTGGACACTTACGGTACGGCTGGTCCACAAGTTCAAAGTCGCTCAACGTGCTATGGAAAGGGCTATGCTCGGCGTTTCTCTAAGGGATCGCATCAGAAATGAGGTGATCCGGCAGAGAACTAAGGTCACCGACGTAGCGTACCGGATCAGCAAGTTGAAGTGGCAGTGGGCTGGCCATATTAGCCGCAGAACCGATAACCGTTGGGGAAAACGAGTTCTTGAGTGGAGACCGCGTCTCGGCAAACGTAGTGTAGGACGCCCACAGGCCAGGTGGAGTGACGATTTGCGCAAGATGGCTGGCAGGAGCTGGATGCGAGAAGCCCAAAATCGATCTAAATGGCGAGCAATGGGAGAGGCCTATGTCCAGCAGTGGACTGCGATAGGCTGATGATGACTATCGAACACGCAGAGACTGCCTGCCGCCGAAATCGTAACCTCTTACATAACGAGGTGCGTGCCGAACCGCGGTGAAAGTGTTCCGACCACATTCCGAACAGAATTACATGTTCTGAACGAACCAGTAGGAAACTTTTGCGGTTACTTGTTTATTTTGAATGTATATTTAGGTCATACGTATTAGATACGCGGATGTGAAACGATACAGCTCGTCCTTGCTTTAAGCACAACTAGCTCATAAACTGTACCGAGAAAATTCTCTTTTTGAACCACTTCTTCTTATCGTGTCAATGGCAACACTTTACACGGTTTTGGCCCAGTGCTCGACGACGCGAATGGTGTTTGACCTTGCTAGATATAAGTTGTCAAGCGTACACGATTCTGAGCTCGCGTGGCATGTTAGCAAGTGGCCCATTGACTGTGGGGACGAAACCACTAAGATGAAGATTTTAAACCAACATTTAGCTGTTAGTGGTGTTTATGAATATAAACACCTTGCTCAAAAAAAGCATTGCGACCTTTTCGCCTAGTAGACTATTACTAATATGACTGTGGGAGAGGTAAGCTTCTGGTACAATAGGGCCCGACCGGAGTCATATTATGGCCTCACAAAAACTTCTTTGCTTTTCACCGAGTGAAGGAGGTTACTGGTTGTCAAAGAATCCTCCCTTAAATATCAGGGGAGGCAACGCACTTGTGTCCAGTTGTAGGTATCCATAGGCGGTGGTAGTCACTTGCCATCAGGTGACCCGACCATAAAAAGTATGTTTTCGAATGGGGTAGCATCATTAACATTGACTGCACGGATGGTTTAAGCGGTCGCCACGCCGCTTACTACTACGCAGAGTGTTGTGGGTGCGATTCCCACATAGGACGACACTTTGTGTGATCCACAAATTGTTGTTCTGAGTCTGGATGTTCTTTGTGTCCGTTTCATGTATGTTTGTAAAGTCCCCCGCGACGCAGGATATATTCCTAATGCGGGAGTTGTCTTTTTAAGAGAGAAAGAGAAAAGAGACATTCAACGTATGTTTTTAATAACATTCATTTATATCAGATTATCATCCATATCTTGTTAGAATTAATTCTTAATAGTTTTGTTAGTAGAAAAATAATAATAATAATTTATATTGATGTCAAGTCTTATATGTCAATAATCATTGCTTATTCAAAATGTTCATTTTAAATGTCAGTTTTTTAACAAAACTATAAATTATAATTACAGTAACACTCGAATCACAAGGAACCAGTTAAAACAAAGTACAATAAACACTTAACGAGCCATCATAACACAGATTTATGGGAGAAAACGCTAAAAAAGAAACTTAATGAAACTGCCGATGGGCTGGCGCAGTCATAAAGCATGGCGTGGAGAAAGTGGCTTTATATGGGCCATGGACCATGGGCCACGGCCTGTAATCATTATAGGGATAACGATGCTTTGTTTACATTGGGATAAATGCCATGCGAGTGTCAACTGGTATCTCTTGACGGATACTGTGTCACTTGACGCCTTTTAATAAATGTTCAAATTAAATTGATACAATCTGTCCGATTTAATAATAAAAGCCAAATAATATTGAAGACTTAAGTATCAACAAATTTAAATCCGCAATAAAACGTAAACTTTTTCAGAAAGCCTATTACTCAATTGTGGATTACATAGAAGACAAAAATCGAATTATTTAGCGCAGGCTATTTTTAATTGGAAATGTGGTGTGGGCTAGGGTGTTGTATGTATGTATGTTTTACTTCACTTTCTCTTTTATTTGATCCTTTTCCTAATCTTATTTTTTCTTTATTGTCTTTTTACCTTTAAGTCCTTAATAACGGTCATACTGACACACATCACAACAATGTTGTGGTATATTTAATGACGCCATTGTATCTATCTGTAAATTTCAAAAGAGTGGCCATGGGTTTGTTTGCCCTTTCTTCTCATAAGGCTCAACTCTTTTGAAACGGGCGGTTGTAGATCGGCACAGGCTTATCATAGATTTTGTAAAAGTATAATTTATATTAAATTTATTTCGCTAACTATTTGACAAAACAAAGATTGTTACTATTGTGTGTGTGTGTGTGTGTGTGTGTGTGTGTGTGTGTGTGTGTGTGTGTGTGTGTGTGTGTGTGTGTGTGTGTGTGTGTGTGTGTGTTGATTTACGACTTTAGAGTCTACATAAAAGACGATTTCAAACAATTTTAATTTTTATATGAAATAAAATAGTTTGAATTGAGTTTTCTCGAAGGACCAGGGTTGCGTACCCGTGTATCTTTTCTATGATTAAACAGGCCCAAGACACGGACATCACTGCCTAGTAAAGATAACTCTGTATTTTTAACTGAGAAGGGCATATAAAACCTACCTTTGATAACTACCTTAGAGTCTACGTAAAAGACGATTTCAAACGATTTAATTATTTTTCTTATAAAATAAAGATATTTTGAGTTTGAGTTTACGAAGGCTGTGGCAGACAGCGGGTGAATCGGGATGACTGCGACGTTTGTAATGTACTAGCGCCGAGTGCAGAGCGCGCGGCTGTCTGACATTTTCCAAGTTTATTTACTAGCCCATTATAACCTACATAGATTCCTATACGTAGCAATACCTTTGACTAGCCAGTTGTCTAGTGGTTAGTAACCCTGACTGCTAAGCCGGAGGTTGTGGGTTCGATTCCCACCCAGGACAATTTTGAGCACGATCATTTGTTGTGTGTCTGGGTGTAATTTATCTATAATAAATGAATGTATTTAGAAACATATAAGTATGTTTATCAGCAGTCTGGTTCAGTACAAGCTCTGCCTAGTTTGGGACTAGACGGCCGTGTGTGAGATGTGTGAAGTTTTTTTTAAAAAAACTATCACTGTATTCTAAACCTCAAGCAAAATTTTCAGATCTTAACCTCAAGCATCATTTTCAGATGTCAAATCATATTAAAATAAACTTTTTCTTCATTCCAGCATTTCTCGAGGCAATGACGCAAGCGTAGCGGGCGTCGCACATCAGTTGGGCGACGTAATGGCTGCCAGCAGAGACCACAACTGTCATCGCTTCAAATGTGACTTACACTGACACTAATACATGTTAGAGCCATCGATAGAGGTTGAACAGCTCTCAGGTTATAGAAAAAAACAAATTTGAAATTCGAATAGAGAATGGTGTTTTGAATTTCTCTTGCATCATTTAGGTTAAAAAAGGGCAGATGGCGCCACTTGTCATTGACTGGTCAATTAATCAGTGAAAATAATTTGCTTTATTTCCATTTTATTTTAAAATGCTTGTAAATCTTTTTTAAAGGTTCAGTTAAAGAATTTACTAATCACAACGCTATCCAGTGTGTAGTATTATAAAATTAAAGTAACAATTTAACGTACAATATTTGTAAAATAATATTTAAATATGACTACTCAGTGTCTTATAATAACTTAAAACAGACGGACTTTTTAGTGTTGCCAGTGATCAACATATAAATTATTTATATTAATTTATTCTGTAGCCTCTAAGTTAGTTATAATGTAATACTTATATTAGGTATATGAACAGGAATACTTTTTTATTCCCGTACATATAGATATTATCATGGATCGAATACGAAATTTTAAAAATTTTTGTAATGTAGTAGTTTTTATTTCATAAGGTTCCTGGGTGAGACACGTCACTGTTTATTTATTTAAAGTGCGAGTAAATAGAGCTAAAATGTATTTGTTGCACAGGGAATATAAATAAGCAAGATGACATTTAAATGAAAAGCTTAGCCAGCATGTGAGTAATCGATTGTATTCGATTAAATCGCTTGGTATTACTTTAATCGAAAAACATTTAAGCCATATTCAGAGTCGTTCCTACCGTTTTAATAAAATCGCATATTATTATACGACTCATGACCATTCGACCAGCGGACTATATCTGTTGTATTGGTTGTGGTCCATGAATTTCTTGTAATGGCAACATTCACCCAGTATCTATTCCGTATTTATTGTCACCAAATAATTATTCATAACGTTTTCTCGTTATTATTTATTGTAACCAAACAATTAAATTTACCAATGGTATGTAATCGATAATTTTACAAAGCTATTTTATACTTTTATAAATGCTGTATTTTATATCGACGCTGACTATGTAAAAAAGAAAAAAAACGTGTGTTTGTGATTCTTGTTTTTTGAATTTTTATATCTATTAATCGATTAGCATGACGTCAGAGTCCTTATGTCATGTGCCTGTCAAAAATGTCATAGTGTATAAAATTTCAACTAGAATTCATAACACAACACTAAGTTACAATTCTGAGTATTTGTATAGTGTAAAAAGTCATGGTCAATATATATTATTTCCTGATTTTAATAATAAAAACTAAAATACACCACATTAGTAATTTAAGTTTATTTAATAGATGGCGCTGTAAGTTGTACATTCGCTTTTATCTTATGACATTTTGTAAATTATTTATTTATTTTCTACGATTTAAATTAAAGACTATTCAAAACAAACCTTTTTGTCATTTATTTAAATATGTATAAATATAAATTCATCCAATGGAAACTCAAGTTTTTCGTCGGTTTGTATTGCAACATCTGAAAAACAGATAAGACAAACAAACCATTAAGTCAGAAGAATAAAAACTTATAAAAACAGTATTCATATTTATTGAAGATTTACGGTTCTACTCAGTATCCGTGTGATGACGGATTAAGAATACAGAGTGTCACCACCCCTATTCAATCCGATGGTGTCGTAAGAGCCGACTGTGGGAGCAAGCTACATAGGAAAACAGCACAACACAGTAAAGAGAAGGAAAACTAGAAAGAAACTCTATACTAAATCGTCTGGCCACCTGCTTTCTAAGGAGAGGTCTATGTCCAGCAGTGGACTGTTATAGGCTGTTGAGGATAATGATGAGAACTCAGTATGTATTCCAACGATGCTCGACAACCTCGAAACCCAACAGACCCCGACTCTTGATCAAGGAGGGAAACGTCCAAGCACACACAGTATGATTATGAAAGATAAACGTTTGTTAAAACCGTATATCTTTCATATTCACCGTTTTTTTTAATCATTGATAACCAAGATAATCTTAAGTAATAATCCTAAGGCAGATTGGTATTTTTATTGATTTTTTTTTTTATAAAAGGTAGATTCTGATTAAGATAATTGAATACAGTTGAATATTACTAAGACTACTTTTTCATTAAAATGTAACTCAAGTTTCTGTCAATTTTATTTCACGTACAAAAACAAAATTCTTAGTTTAAAGACAAAAAAAACTAAAACTTTACATGTGTAGGTTTAGAAGCATTACCTATTATTACTATTAACTGTTTGTTACACACTTCCGTCCCATTTTATTTAATCACTCCTACGGATTGCAGGAAGTCGAGAGAAAATATATTACACATCTAAAAACAAACCAGTGCGTTGTACTTACCTTCCTCTTGAGCTTCAGGCTGTGTCACCACCGCCGTCCTCAGAAGGAGGGGGCGCCTCTTCCGATGATAACTTATTGCACTCAATGCATGGCTGCAACTCCTCTTCCATTAAGTACAGCTAATAAAAAAATACAAAAGAATATTTCTTCTATATTTTTGCTAAAAATAAATATAGTTTAAAGAGCAATTTCTGAACTCTTTGGGTAAAAGCTTTTTACTTTTAATCCCTAAATAAAGGCATTGTTATTTTTTCCAAGAATTAGTTGATCACTAAGTGGTAATCGAATTGTCAAAATAACAACCGAATGGTGTCAAACTTTTGGCTCCGTATGAGAAAACGGTCAGACGCTTATGTTGAGTGAAACTTACGCGTCCATCGCTCCCCAAGCCAGTGTACTGTTTGGTGGGGATTTCATTGACCAGCGCTGGAGTGGCATGCTCTTGCGTTACGTGCTCCGACAACAGGGTGTGTGAGCCACCCACCCATCGCCGGCACACGTGCTTTCTGTTGGATTAATATACAGACACCTTCTTTCAACTATTCCAAAATATTAAGAATGCATCCTATAAAAAATGATTATTAAAGTGCACCGGACACTCTTGGGAGCAGGTCTAAGGGGTCCAGGAAGTCCAGCTCTCTAATCTATTTTCGCTTTACAAAAATGTTAATAAAGGGCGTCGTACTATATCTATACAAATAAATAAAATTGGAGTGTCTGTTTGTAATATTAAAATAACCGCTTTTTACTAAATGCATATGTATGTTTACACGGTACATATGAAAAAATAACATTTTTTACAATGTTTGTCTGTCTGTATGTTTGTTCCGGGTAATCTCTTGAACGGCTGGACCGATTTCGACGGGACTTTTACTGGCAGATAGCTGATGACATAAGGAGTAACTTAGGCTACTTTTTTTAGACTAGCTTTGCCCCGCGACGTTGCCCGCGGTTATAACAACAAACGCGGGTAACACCGCGGGTCTCAGCTAGTATACAATAGAGAAGAAAGTGCGTGGAGAGGGGTTACATGTTGTTGCATTAAAGTAAAACGATTTAATGACCGAGGATAATCTATAAATCTCTGATGTAGGACACCATGTCAGAGATAATAATGTACACCATAAAGGACCGTAGCATACCGACTGTAGTAGTTACTAGTGGAAAGTATACTTGCGACAGTACCGAGATGACTGAGCAAGATTAAAGTCTTATAAAACGAAATAGCTTACCTGGCTGCATCTCCGTCTGTCTTGACAGGAACAGGTATACAAGGCTCTTCTGCCTCATTTCCCATCCCCCAGGCCGGCAGCTTAGGCGGAACGTGGCTTCGCTTCTCATCTTTTTCCTTAATTGCCGGCACCATGCCCGGCCCGGCTAAGTTGCGTGTCAGCAATGCGGTCTACAATTATATAGAAACGATTACCTTCTAACCAACCTACTGACGACGACCCCACTTTAATTACTTTTTTATCAGTGGCAACGTTTAAGTCCAAACTTGGACATCAGTCGTTTGAAGTCAGCATGAAAAATAAAGACAGCTGTTACCGACAAAACAAAACAATGCATCTCCTGGATCTTATTTTGGGGTAGGCTCAATGTGTAAAATTGCAATAGATTTTTCTTGTTTTCCTCTATAACCCTCCGCCTCCCTGACGCATCTTTGTGCTAAGAAGCTAATTGGATTGAGGAAAACCCCATATTATGTCCGTCTAGTGATTGAAGAAGCCACTTGGACACAAATGCTAACTGACCAAAAAATAATATCCCTATGTATATATATACTTATATTATTATATTTAATGAATATTTCTGATATTGCTATCCACTTAAAATACGCGAGAGATAGGAGATATGCCATTAAGTTAAAGCATTGGTAAGATCCAATCCTTTTCCAAATAAGGTAATTCATGAGAATTACCTTAGGTTCGCCAAGTGCGTATTCCAACCTGTGCAACAACTTGAAATGTTCGTTGAAAGCCTTTGTTGTGTATTCCCTCAGATATAAAAGGTCCAAGATGCTGGCCTTGGTTGCAGTTAGCTCGTTTAAATCCTTTATGATAGTCTGTAAGTAATCAGTACTGATGATCAACCTGGAGAGATATCAGAAGGTTTGATGATGATTATAGTGAATATTATCACATGCCAAAACTATATAGATTTTGAAGTAATCCTACCGACACATCATCATCATCATCATCACATCAACTGCCTTTAATAGTCCACTTCTGGACATAGGCCTCTCCTTAGAAAGGAGGTTTTGGCCTACTATACCACGCTGGCCAGACGGGTTGGTATAGGGTTTGTGTCAAGTTTTCCTTCTGTTTGCAGTGCTGGTATCCTGCGTTGTTTTGCGCCCTTAGTCGACACTTACGGGATGAATTGGGGTAGTGACATTCCGTATTCTTAATCCGTCACTACACGGATACGTCACTACACGGATACCGACACATACGCAGCAATTACTCACTGTTACATCAAGATCATAACATTCGGCGAGTTCCCGGAAAGTTTACCTGAAGCACGCAACAAATTCACCCAAACGTATTGTTATTACCGTGGGAAAGACATTTGAGTCGAGCCAGCCCACGTGTGCCGAAGCATGGCTCTCCCATGGCAAAAGCCTACAATCATCATCATCATCTCAACAGCCTTTAATAGTCCACTGCTAGACATTGGGATCTCCTTAGAAAGGAGGTTTTGGTATAGTATAGGGATTGTGTCAAGTTTTCCTTCTCTTTGCAGTGCTGTTGTCTTGCGTAGTTTGCTCCCTTAGTCGGCACCCACGTGATGAATAGGGGGCCTACAAGAATCATGAAAATGTCGTAGCTTCTCAAGTCAATAGCAGCCAAATTAAAAAAATAAAAATAAGAAGTTGCTGAGGAATACTAACCGTCCATGTTTGATCCTGTCTGTAAAACTTGTCGTAGGATAAGTTGAGACGATGTTCAAGATTTTTGCGAGTCTCTTCGAATTGTGGCTGACGAAGGAGCCCTTTCAGACGGTTTATGTTAGCCTAAAAAAAAAATGAGGGGTAAAAATTCTTAATTTTTTGTTTTATTTTCGTTTATTCTTTCTATCAGATGACCCGTCTGCTTGTTTGCCTCCTATCATTAACTTTAAATCTACGTTTCACTGGCCATAACTTATTCATAACATATTTAAAGAAACAAAACTAGAAAAGGATTATGAAAAATGGCCAAAGTATAGAGTACGTGATAAAAACAAAATTTCAATTTGGCAGAACATTCGTATAAATAATATTCAGTGTCATAAGAGATTTTAAGTCATTCTATCACCATATTAAAGCAAAACAGAGCATAGTTCATAAGCAGATCGTAAAGGACAGTCAAAACCAGACAAATTATAAGAGTACCAGAAATTTTGCGTATTTCTTTGCTTCAGTTTATGATATAAAGCCACCTAGGCCTCACGTAAGGGCAGTGGCAGTGGACAAAACAGTAAACGTATCTGACTCTTAAGGAGGTGAAACAGGCGCTCATCAATTTCAAACCAAAACGATCATCAGAAGATTTTCATCTTTACAGTTTAGGCGGTGCCAGCAGTAGATGCTGGAGCAGAGGTGGATTATGCGTACTTTCATTTTAAAAAGGCATTTGATACCGTGGAATTGGATGTACCCACATTTAAATAAACAAATAAATAAGCGATGGCGGTCTATGTGCAATTATTTATAAGCAGAAATGTATAGTTAACTTTAGTCTTTAAAAAAGTATCTAAGTATATTTATCTGTGCTCTTAGAATTAGATGCCATAACGCGAGCTTTATTTAGTTTGGGACTTAATCCACGAATAATGTTATAAAAACACTGCTAAAGTCAGCTAAGTAGAAATATACTCGTAAAGTGATCACCTTGTCCCTTAGGCCGTCTGCCACTTCATCACAATCTGCCTTATCTTCACGCAGCAACTCCACACTTTCAACCAGACTCTGTAAGTTCGAATCAGAAAGTTGCAGTAAGAGTCCCACACTACACTATGGTCCTAAAACGGGTTTACCGTCTCAAAAATCTGTATCTCTTTTGCCTTTAGATAGCAACTTCAAAATTTGGACACATTTTGATGTACATATGGGCTTTCAAGATTTAATTTAATAAACAAGATTGAAAAATAGATTTGACGTTAATTTGACAAAAGATAATAGTTATGAAGTAATAAGTTAACCATCTTTTATATCATTAATCAGAGCATAGTATATTTTTTATTGTAATGATCACTTTCAGGAATATCCAAACTCATTTTGGCTTCATCAGATAATTACTTTCCTTCAGTTATGGCTGGTGTTCTTAAGCTTGAAATATTTGGATCTGATGTAAATAATAATAAATGTAGCACATTTTCATTAGTTGCTGAACGTGAAAAAATTTCTAGTATGATGCAGGTGGTATCCCTCCCTTCGAATGAAGGCTTTATGGAGAGAGGATGGCGTATAGTACCAATTATATTTGTTTACAAATATTTGAGCAGTTTCGATTGCGTACTGACCGAATTTGGTAACATTTATTACGATACCGGATAACATCGTTTTTAATATAATATATAATAGCCATTTTGTCAAATTGTTGTGAACACCATTATTATTCGCTGAACAACGATAGTTTAAAAAAAATTTCGCGATGTATTCACCATCATTACTGTTACCAGTTTCTTGTCGGTGTTTGTCTTATATTACTTGAAGTCCCTACCACAAAATTGACTGTTTTGTTTTTATCATGGTTTTAATTATTAATTATAAATAATTATAATAAATATTATTTTATTGTGTTTTATGGATACTTTAGAAAAATAATACCATAGTAACAAAAACTGAAATTTTCCTACGTCTCATATTTTTGGGTCTAACAAAAAAAGAGCAAAGAAATTATTTCCCTGGAAGGTGGGGTAATCAAGTATTTGAGTGAGATAAATAACAAGACAGCGGCAAACAGCGCTTAACTTCGAATGTCGGTTTGAAAATCAAGAACAACACAGAAACCGAGAGGCATCTTCAAACGAGATTTTTGGCTTACACAAAGTACATATTACTGTGATTTTATTTTTATAAATTACTTAAAGCTTTGCGCTTTCTAAAAATATATAACACATACTAGCTGACCCGGCAAACGTTGTTTTGCCATATACATTATTTCTAGGAAATTGACAAAAAAATAATATTAGGGGTCAGCCTTATCATTTACTGGAATGAAAAATAGATGTTGGTCGATTCTCAGACGTACCCGATATGCACACACAATTTCAGAAAAATCGGTCCAGCCGTTTCGGAGGAGTTTGTAACCAAACTCCTCCGAAACCGATTTTAGAAACACGAGAATTTTATATATTAGACATAGTTCTGATTGAAAAGTTTCTACGACACATTTAAAATGGCTGTATGAGTAATTCACTCCAAACAATTTTTTGACTCACTGCATTTCAGCAACTCATTTTACCCATTAAATAATAAATAAAAATAATCCGTTTAATAAACTATTGATTTTTGGCCAAAACCAATTTTTGCTAAAATATTTTTTTGAGACGGCGTTAAAATAAAATTTGACAGGTAGTTAATGGATCCAGTGACCAGGTTCAAGTGCCTAATCATATATATTTCAGTAATTGGACGAGACAAGTTTTCAAAACGAGGTGTATATGAATATTAAAAAATACGATATGAACCTTTAGTTCACCTGTGAGATTTTTTTGTTGCGCGACTAGCGACCCATGATTGTTCCTTGTCTGATCCATGCCGAGCAGTAGGTTCTCATAATTCGATTTGAGGTCAATCAATGCTAAACAAAAATTAAAAATTCAGTCAAATACAAAAATGCATTAAAATTTTCACCGATTGAATGCGGTGACTGATGGAACAAAACTATGGGGAAGGGTGTACTCCAGGGCAACAAACGTACTTGTGTCTCTTGAGGTTTATTAGGTGTATATGACACCGGCGGCGGTAGTGGCATAATTGTGAAGTGATCAGATCAGTAGTTCTCTCAGGAAACAGCCTAACCTACAGCGCTGCCACAGCGTCGAACTTCAAACTAATTTAGTTTGCCATTTGACCATTTTTTAACGAGTGGAAACCCCCTTGGGCCGTCACCCCACCGGGGTTTGCGGTGGGGTGGAATGTCAGAATCCGACCGACTAAAAACCACACGGTGTGCCACTCTGCGCCTGTAATAGGAGGGATCCGGGGACTGCTGTTATTAGGACGTCTGGACCCCTTATAGCGCCTGCCCGCAACGGCGCGGGAACCACCTTCGGATACATTATCTATTAGGCGACGTCCGGCACACGCGGACGTCGCCTCGTAACTGCTGGCCGTTATGGCGGGTGGAGTGGAAACCCCGTCTTGTCCACCGGCGGCCATTCCAGGGCGGCATGAGGCGATTGTAAAAGCGCCTTTCACGAAAAAGCTGTAATGTCAGAGTCGAATCAACTAAAATGCCGCTGCATTTCTAACTTCCAATCTGCTGCCATGAGAGACAGGATAGATAAAAGACGGCGAAAAATAAACTCCGACAAATTATTGACAACGCTAATAGATCCAGTGATAGTGATAATCTAACTGTTCCCATCAGTAAGGTTTTCTTCATATCAAAGATATAATTGGTTGTGGGCTTCGGTTTCCGCATTTAGACTCAGAGTGGTCCTTTATGCGTCGAGGATTGGTTGACTAGGTGAGCCAACCAAGCTCCTTCCAGAAGCGCAGAAGCCTCCTGGGGCGTTCACAGGCTTCTAGGAGCGACTTTATATCAGGAATGATACTTGCCCGTTGTGTGGCCACTCCCTCGCATTCCAGGACTACGTGGGCGGCCGTTTCTTCAGCTTCCAGACATCCCCTGCACAGGGGACTGTCCGTCGCATTGATTATGAATAGTTGTCGGTTCAGGGCTAGATGTCCTGTAATAGTTCCGACAACCATTCTGAGTTCCGGTCTCCTAAGACTGATCAGTCTGCAGGTGAGTCGTGGTGTGACTTGATTCAGCACCAGTTTGGACTGTCTGCAGCCGGGTGAGTTTTTCCACCTCCGGTTGTGTGCTTCACAGGTCCGTTGCCTGACCCAGCATCGTATTTGGTTAAACGATACGGGCAGGAGTGGAGTTGGGCCAGAGGTTGGGGTTGCCGAGCCCCTCCTTGCCAACTCATCTGCGGCATCGTTCCCGTGTGAGTTACTGTGCCCTTTAATCCATTGGAGGAGTACCCCATTGAATATAGCGAGCTGTTCCAGTGCTTGGTGGCATTCGAAGACAATACCAGAGGTCATTGTGTTGCCCTCCAGTGCCTTTAAGACGGCCATGCTGTCGGATATTATTCGGATGTTGTAGTCCTTGATACCCCTTGACATGGCCGTTGTGGCAGCGTAAGTTATTGCCACACATTCACATTGAAATATGGAACTGTGTTGGCCTAACGCTAGTGATATGTTTATATTTAGGTCTTGCGAGAAAACTCCGGCTCCAGTTCCTGACCTAGTCTTGGAACCGTCCGTGTAAATTTGGACTTCGTTAATGCCGGATTGATCTTGGTCATTTCCATGTATCTGGATGTAGTATCTTCTTGTGAAGATATGGTATTTTGGGATTCTATCGCATGGAGCTGCTATCAGTGGTTCGTATTCCACCAATTGATCCCATAATTTGGAGTGCGATCCCTCACTTTTGTGCCATAGACCCAGGTGTTTGAGTCTAATGATCGCCATGGCGGCCTCCTGCTGTATGAATAGATCCAGGGGTGGCAGACCAAGAGCCACCTTCAGTGCGGCAGTAGGCGTTGTGCGCATACAGCCAGTGACCGCGGAGCATGGGAGTCGCTGGAATTGCTGCAGTTTGTTTATGACGGTGCTAAGCTCTGTTCTCTGCCACCAGACAACAGCACCGTAAGTGATTATTTGAATCAAAGATATAAACGATTCTGTCCTGTGCTGTCTTACCAGCACTTTCTGCGTTGCTGTTAGCTGCTTCGAGTTGTACAAGACCTCCAGCAAGTTCATTCCGTAGTTGCGCCATTTGCTCCTTAAAGTTTTGCAACTGTAACAAAACAATTTAATTTAACCTCACAATCATTTCCAACAATAAAGGGTTCATATAAGAATCTTCGTACAATTCTTGAAGGTAACTATTGGGCCTAATGGAAAAAGGATTAAAAGTGCCATAGTATCAATATCGCTGTATGCTGCTGGCTATAAGGATGCTGGTGAAGACTAAATATTTTTAAATGCATCCCCAGTACAGTCATTTAGTGAAGAAAGTAGAAATCATATTGCCCTTGACACCTCAGTAATACACTTTAGATGGTGGTAAGTGTTTATAGTGTGCATATATTATATCAGAATTATTCCAGACGGCAGAAGCAAGTGATGTCGACGGTGAGGTACTAGTCGAGAAACTTGCTTCTGGCATCTGCATTCTGGCATCTTTTTTTATTTAACCATGAAAACTCTTCCAAACTCTGGGGTGTGAAAGCTATTGGATGCGGGCAGTACAGGACCGGTTGACCACAGCAGTGGACGTGTTTCGGCTGAGATGATAATGATGATAAGAAACTTTGAACGAGGAAAGAAAAAAAAGACTAACAACGCATTTGGGTCTCCTAAGTTGCAGGTGTCCTTGGGCCACCAGTAGTCACCACCAATTTATACCTTTAAAAATATCACAGTAATTTACTTGACTATTGAGTCCGGCGTCAAATCCCTGCAGCTGTAGAGCATAATCATCCGTCATCGCTTGTATAGCGGTAATACGACTATCCATCTTTAAAGCAATGTCCATTTTCTCCACTGGAAGTTATAAAGAAATAGAAAGAACAGGAATTTATTATTAAGATATTGTTTTGTCCCCTTTTTTGGGCTCGGGCCCTGTTGTCTGTGGATTGTCTGTCAGTATTAGGTTTACATCTGGAGTATGGAGGTGAAATCAGATAATCCATCTGACTCCAGCGGTTCCTGTCCAGAACGTCTTTTACTGTTTTACTGTTTGGGGGACGCTGAGTCTTTGATGCTGCTCGGTTTATCTTTTTGATTCTCGACCGTGCGATATTTTGTCTTTGTCTTTTACACTCACTATCACTTACTTACTGTCTGATATACCTATGTATTGTCTCTAGAAAAAAAACTTTTGCGAATTGTAGTCACATAAGAAATGAAAGATTTATCGCGTATTTAATCTAGAAATGCTCGAGTAGTGCCACGGCCTCTGACTTAAAAGTCGGAGTCAGTAAAGATTATACCAACAGGCTATTCAAAATTAGAATAACAATCAAATTTTTCAGTCTTTTTATACTTAATACTCATAAGAGTATTACGTACTACTCATAAGAGTATTACGTACTACTCATAAGAGTATTACGTACTACATTAAAGTAAAAAAGAAATATTATTGTAAAATAATATTATTTTTTTCGGTCATCAGACACACTACGCCATCTAGTTTTATTATTATTATAGAAAACACCCAAACTCCGAAACAAATATTTGACAACATTTACAAACATTTGCCCCGACCGGGGAATCGAACCCGAGACCTCAGCACGGAAGAGAATAAAATAAGCTTAATCCAATCTAGGGAGGATTTGCCCATAATCGCCACGTTGGGCAGGCGGGTTGGCAATCGCAGGGCGAAGCTTGTCGCACCGATGACGCTGCTGCCCATCACCGGCCATCACGCCTATTAGGATGGATATACCGCCATCGGTCGGTCGCCAGAGCCTCGTTCGTCGTCGTCGAACCTTTTTTTTTTTTTTTTTTTTTTTCCGTGCGGAAATCCCCTCGGATACCACCTGTCGGTGGCATGTCGGACTCGAACCGACTAAAACCGCACGCCTTCGCCGGGTACTAATTGCCGGGGAACCAGGTATACCCTAGAAAGGAAGGCCCTGGTGCCGTCGTCGTCGAACCTGATCCTGCTGAAAAGCAGGTGAGGTTGGCCCCAATATAATGGAGACTAAGTCTACAAGGAGTATGTTACAGATAAAAAAAGGTTAATACCGAGAACCTTGACCGCACGGCTAGCCTGCTCTGTTGTATATTCTGATTTAGCCGTTAATGTGTCCATTTTTTGCAACATATCATCTCGCATGGTATTAATGGCATCGCTGTTAGAGAGACAAATGTGAAATAGTCAGTAAAGGGATTGGAGAGAGGAGACGGAGATAATCGTTCCTCGTCTTGCGCTCTGGGAGCTTAAGATAACAGCATGAGCACACTTATTTATACGTAAGGCGTTACCCGATAGAGATCCCACTTCCATTCAAGGCTGTCAATGCCTTATAATTCAAAAATAAATATTTCTGGGTTCCATTTCTTATAGTAAGAAGGATATCCTGTGGTTGGATGGCCCTGGTGTGGATTCATTTGTGGGTCTAATTCTTTCTTTCTTTCTTTAAAAGACAACTCCCGCACTAGAAATATAGCCTTATAAACACACATGAAACGGACAACAAAGAATATCCAGACTCAGAACAACAATTTGTGGATTACACAAGGTGTTGTTCACAACACTCAGCGCAATAGGAAGCGGCGAAGTGACCGCTTAAACCACTACGCCATCTGTGTAGTCAATTGTCTGTCTATTAATGGATGCTTGAACGTATTAAGTTGAAAAATCTTGTAATTTTTGGCGGTCCTTTTAACGCTGTATTACAATCGGATCTACTTCTGTAAAAAGGAACTAATTTACACACATGTCAAAAACGTGCTAAGTCTACAGAAACCTTTCAAAATGGACTTTCTATCGACCCTGTTAGAATCAAAATGATCTGACAAACTTTGACAGAACAAAACATTATGAGTACATTAAATATTCGCGAAGTTTGAATCATTCGGGAGAAAGTGATGCCCTGATTCAAGAAACCTTATATTGTTTTAAACATTTATGTTAATTTTATATTGAAGTTCTCACCACCACACCAATCGCACCATTAAATAAAATGTTTTTGAATGCTTTTGCTTCATATTTTTGATAATGCTTTGTCTACTCTCAAAAACTTAGCTCCTAGTTTTTCTCAGCGATAGACACATTGCGTCGGTAACCATAAAGAAATTCATCACGAACTCCTGTCTTTTAAGAGAAACACTATTGTACTCATAACGTTTAGTGTTTGGGTTGATTCCGTTTTGCATAAATAGGTCCTTAAGCGTCTGAGTCAATATAATCGAAAGACACACAGCACTTTATATTTTCACCAATTTCAAACCTCTAGATAACCTTAATTTTGGACTCATGAAATTTGTATATACGTGAAAAAATCTGAATGTAATGTTGTTATATCACAGAAAAAAAGGATTAAAAACTTATTTTCTTGGCGGCAAATATACTGTGACGTGTATTAAAATGTTTTTGGAAAGTCAAAGTTGAGCTTGTGATTCCAATTTAATTGAAAAAAATGGAAATATTTATATTACCTTATAATATATACACTATTGTAACTCTTTTTATTGCTTATAAATAATTCATTAATAGCAAAAGCACGAAAAAGACATAAAATATTATATTTATATAAAAGTTTATTAGTATATGTATACTTTTACAATAATGTTTTTTGTCTTTTTTGAATATGTTCAAGCATCAAAAAGATAAACGAATCTCTGTCTGAGCATAAGTGTAAAACGCATAATACTAACTGCATCTCCGGATGTGTAACGGCTGTAATCTTTACTACGGAAACAGATGGTTCTGATGTTGGGGCGGATATTTTTGACATCTGTGACATCTTTGACATCTTTGACATTTTCGACATTTTTGACATTTTTGATTTTTCACCCTTAACAACCGACTTAGTACTTTTGAGACCCGATGGTTCAGCTATTACTACACTCTTCATAGGTTTCGGTTTCTTGGGAGAAGACATGTTATTGCAATTAAAACTTTAATTATTTTATTAAACACCTCCTGACTTCGTTAGCGTTAGTGTTTTATCAGTTAATTCAGGAAAAATACTAGTAGGTATCATACATGGAAGAAACGAAAAAAGGATTTAAAAACACTAAATATTTTGCTGCATTAATAAATAACGGTTTTCAGAGGGGACAATGGAATTAATTGACATGGTTATTTAGGGTAAAGAAAACATATTAGCCAACGGCACTTTGTAGAATAAGGGATACGCTCATAGTGCTTCACACACCAGATAGTAAAGTGACTTACCTCAGGTTCTATTCCCGTCATAAGTGCCAACTGTTGCAGATCATTTTGCATCAAAGTGATAATTGCGGCAACTTGGTTAGGAAGGGCCCCTGACGAAGCCAACTGCTGAAGTAGGCTAGCCATTTTGGTTACGGCATGTTCCACAGCTCTAATACGAGCATTGACCTATAGACCGGCACTTTTTCATTAAAATTTCGCTACTTGCATCATCATATTAAAGTGGTGAATCCTATAGTTTATGTCACCACACGTGTCACTGGTTCTACATTTTCATATTATAGAAAATCGCAATTAGACACAAAGGAGAAAACAAAAAGGGACAAGCAAGAATTCCAACTCTCGAAAACTGAGAATCGCCCACGGATAATATGAGGCATTAAGTCTGGTAAAGTACAATTGTGATCAAGAGATTGGTAGATTTTTGTCTTCCGTTGACTACAATACCTGCATAGCCTCCATAGTATCAGGTAGCGAAGCAGTGCCTTTAGCCACTTCAGCCAACAGCTCTTCATTAGATGGCATGGTAGGTAGAGGCACGCCTCCTGTTCTCTTCAGCAGTCGTTGGACCATGGTGTCTAATAAATTAAATTGGGATGCTGTCACCACCTCGATACTATCGGTACGGGTTTGAGGTTCTGCAAGAAATATCATTATAATAAAAAAATGCAAAAGAGAATTAAAAACTGGGAATTTCAGTACAAAGATGTTGTCAGGTGTTTAATGATTGATAACATTCATAGTTCATTCATCAATAAACAAACAAAAGTACCTAACTTGTGTAATAAGTAACAACGTGTGAAATTGCTAAATACGAAGTTTCAACTGAATTTGACCCTTAATTATTTTATTTATGGTTTAATTCAATCATCATCATCATTATCATCATCAGCCTATCACAGTCCACTGCTGGACATAAGCCTTTCCAAAGCAGACACAACAAAGGCCATTCATAATGATTAGATTAAAAATAATTTGCCGTACCTAACCTTGCACTTGCAATACGTCCTACGATTTTAATATTCTCCTTAACACAACCAGCTAAGTGATATTTGGCAAGAAATCACGTAACAAGTTCTGCAAAGAAACACACATTTACAGTATACCTGGCTCGGTAACGGACGCCTGCTTTCCAGCATCAGCTTTAGTACTTTTATCGTCAACACCTTTCTTCCCCTTTCCTTTCTTGTCACCCTTTGACCCTTTCGAAGTTTGTTTTCGTTTATCACCAGGTTTGCCTTTCTCAGGTTTTACAGGTGATTCAGATTCAGTTTTATCGCCTTTCACATCTTTAACTGCTTTTTTGGCTTCTTCCTTTTTTCCTTCGTCTCCTGATTGCATTTCTGCTGCGTGCGCCATTTTCAATTCAGCCAATATATCATCCTCTTCCGAGAACCTTATCTCAACATCTTGCTCTAACATACGCATCTTACCTGCCAATATGTTAAGGATGGTCTGCAGTATTTTGAAGTTGATAACATTTGTTTGCTAGAATAATGTATAAAATTTGTTATTCTTAGCGTGTCGCATTGGACAGATGGAGAATGAGAAGGATACGATGATATATATGAGGATATGTGTAGATATTTTGTATTTCTAGAATACTAACGTCACTAGTTCCGAAAGTAAGTGCAATGAGATCTTCGACCTTGAGCAGGAGTTTGGAATCGCTCATCGACGATTCGTTGAGTTGCTCATGGAACTTTTTACTAGGATTGGATACCATCTTGATTTCACATATAATAAATTAATATAAATTAAATGTTCTAAACCTCGACAAAACTTGATTTGTCAAGTCAAATAATGGATCTCCGTCAAAGTTTTTAATATTACTTTACAAATGTTTAAAACCAGTATCTGTATCAAAAGTTTAGAACGTAGTCTGAGAAGCATCTGTCAGTGAGAGAGGGAGAGCAAATAGAAAGAGAAGAAAACCTGATCATAGTTGCCAAATTTGTATACCTCATTAACATTTTAAATCATAGAGATAATATAATAGAGAGCGCGAACTGCATATTCTTCTATGTGATAGCTTACGGTCGTTAGACAGAGAAAGAATATTGTTTTGGTCTTGCATCTCTCTCTCCTCTCTGCACTGATTGGCTGTTACTGAAGAGGTCATTTAAAATATCCAATCAGTGACAAGAGCAGAGAGAGATGCAAGACCAAAACAATTTTCTTTGTCTCTCTACCAAACGTATGCGATAGCGCCTTGTTCGATTCCTCTACATTTATAAGCTCTTTGTCTCAAATACCCATAGTTTTACTCAAGTCAGCCTCATTTATTGTTTTGGTCCAATGTCGAATTCCATTTTTAGTTTGAAAAGAATATTTCTGAAATTTGACTGGATTTTCAAAACAAAAATATCGTTTAACGTTGTCGACTATCCAAATATGAAATGTGACCACACGTTTTCTAAGTGTGGAACAGCCATACTTCGGCTCAGAAGGGCCGGCGCCAGCTTGACCGAAGTGATAGACCTCACCACAGAAAACCAGTGTTAAGCATTTTTCTCGTTGATTTTCACAGAGTGAGTACCGTACCCCAAACCTTCACTCCCACTAATTCAGGTTTTTTTTATTATTTAATTGCAGGTTTCTAGTTCTCATAGTCTGTGAGATATAGTGTGGACAGTCGGACGGACGGATGAACATGACGAAACTATAAGGGTTCCGTTTTTGCCATTTTGGCTACGGAACCCTTAAAATAACACTATATATAATGTCTATGGTGCAAGTCATGATAAGGTTTTACTCACAATTGTATTAAATTTCTGAAATGTCTGACGTTTCACATCTGACAAGAGACCAGGGCCTCAATTCTGCTATTTTAATATTGTATCAATAGACTGTCGATGGAATGTCGTCGGAATAGTTCTGCACTTTTCTCATTCTGTTGAGTATCGATTTTTGTATTAAATCATTCATAAGGTTCACACACTCACTACCACATCCCTAGCGTAACTATTGGTAAGATGGCCGAGTTGGTCGATGCTCTGTAAAGCAATAAATAAAAATGTGAAACAAGGGAAGTGTTCTTTTTCCTAATAGAAGAGAAGAGTCTCCAGCTCTCATATACCTTCAACAGGTTATGGGCCCAGGTACGTCAAAAAAAAAAGAGCGGATTACAGAGATATTAGTCGAATTAGAAAGTTAAAAAGAAATGGCGTCCGAAACACGAGTTAGTATTTTACCCAAACTAACAAATGAAAACTACGCAAATTGGAAGTTCCGTGTACAATGCTTGCTAGAAGAAAAAAAACTATCCGAAGTTACAAAAACAATTACAGTTGAAGAAAGAAACAAGGAAGATGACGCAAAGGCGCGATCATTGATTGTACAATGTATTCCAGATAGATACTTAGACATCATTAAAGATTCTAACACAGCTGGTGATATGTTAAAGAAATTAGATGAAGTATTTCAAAGAAAGAGTGTGTTCTCCAAGTTACATTTGCGAAGAAAACTACTTTCTTTAAAGCTGGGAGACAACAAGATGGAAGAATATTTATACAAATTTGAATCCCTAATAAGAGAACTAGAAAACTTAGATAAAAAGGTTGATGAAGAAGACAAAATATGTTACTTACTGATGGGACTACCAGAATCATACAACACAGTCATAACAGCTATTGAAACTATCTCGGAGAAGGTGACTCTAGACTTTGTGAAAACAAGACTATTAGATGAAGAACTAAAGAAAGTAACATCCAACACAGAAGAACCTGATCTTTACAGCCAATGTGGAATGCTATAGATGTCATAAAAAAGGGCATATTGCCAGAAATTGTAAGAAAAATAACTTTAGAGGTCGCCGAATGAGAGGTCGAGCTACAGGCCATAGCGCAAACTATGTGACAAATGACAAGTGGAGTGGTATAGCTATTAACAATGAGTTGGAATGTAACCTAGCAGATCTTAATAACACAATAAAGTTCATAATAGACTCAGGTGCAACGGAAAACATAATAAAAGAAGAATATGAAAATTGTATGCATAATATCAAAGAGCTAGATCACACTATAAATATTAAAATGGCAAATGGAAACATAATGGAAGCTAAGAAAAGTGGTGAAATTACCATAAAAAGTCAAGGCATAAAAATTAATATTCAATGCATAATAGTACCAGGAATAGCTCACAACTTATTATCTGTGAAAAAGATGTCTCAAAAAGGACTTCAAGTGCTATTTAGCAAGTATGGTATACAAATTAAAAACAAAGGACAAGTGTGGAGATCAAAGAATTCAAATCCACTTTATATATTAGAAGGAATCATATTGGAATCTGAGCTATGTAATGCAGCCGTGGATGATGAAGGAATATTATGGCATAGAAGACTAGGACATGTAAACAGGAAGAGCTTATTGAAAATCTGGACCTATACTCGCCAGTAGCAAAGATGACGTCAATAAGACTATTCTTATCCCAAGCTGCAATAAACAACTGGGAGCTGAGACAACTTGATATACCTTCAGCTTTCCTAAATGGTACTCTTAAAACCGATGTGTATATAGAACCACCAAAAGGAGTAAAAATGAAAACTGATAGAAATATATTAAAGCTAAAAAAGGCCTTGTATGGTCTGAAAGAATCACCGAAAGTTTGGAACAGTACTCTGGAGTTGGTCGATGCTCTGTAAAGCAATAAATAAAAATGTGAAACAAGGGAAGTGTTCTTTTTCCTAATAGAAGAGAAGAGTCTCCAGCTCTCATATACCTTCAACACATTCTACTAACTATATAAGAACAATGGCCTCCCGATGACTTGTACAATGATACAACGAACTGATACAAATGTGAAAATGATATATTAATTTGTTCACAAATGGCAATATTGGCAGTTTCTTGGCGTTAACATAAAATAACAGAATTGAGGCGCTGTTGGTAAAGTAACCTTCCGCGCTCCTTTCCTTCCGGAAGGTTAGATTTTCTAGTAATATTAATGTACTCTTTAGGTTAGTTTTAAGTACGATATAAACATCAACGATCTTATTATAGTGCATCAGGCATCCTTATTTCCGTGTGGCGACGGATTAAGAATACGGACTGTCACCATCCCTGTATATCCCGTGGGTGTCGTAAGAGCCGACTAAGGGAACTAAGTAGGCAAGACAACCGCACTGCAAAGAGAAGGAAATCTTGAAACAAACCCTATACCAACCCGCCTGGCCAGCGTGGAAAAGTAGACCAAAAGCTCTTTTCTAAAGAGAGGCCTATGTCCAGCAGTGGACTAGTAAAGGCTGTTGATGATGAGGCATAGATCACTTCCAAAATCACACCTATACTAGACTTATTTGCTGGACTGAATACCAAATACCCATGTCTGATATTAACAGTTCGTTCATTTTTTAAACAAGCGAGCCTCACGGTTGTGCCATATAATGTGTAACACCCGAGACCTCACCCAACATCTCACATCTCGCTCAAAACTTTATATTACTCGCTTCCATCCCTTTTCACGTAATTACTCCCACAAAGTGTGGGAAATAGTTTGCGCTCCACTGCTGTGCGCTTTTTGAGACACTTTTTGCCTCGCACAACCAATCTGTGGAACGGGTTATCGTCTGCGGTATTTCCGGACCGATACGACCTTCTAACCTTCAAGAAAAGAGCGTACTCCTTCCTAAAAGGCCGGCAACGCGTTTGTGACTCCTGAGTTGAAGACGTTAATGGGCGGCGATAGTCACTTTCCATCAGGTGACCCGTCTGCTCGTCTGCCCCCTCTAACATAAAAAAAAAGCTAGAGGACATAATGCATAATGCATGGGCAATGTAGGTAATATTCAAAATCGTTTATTCAATGTCTAGACGAGCACATTAAAACTTACATGGAGATGAGCGCAGCGGGGAGGATTTTTTAAAAAACTCAAAAATAAACTATGAAACTAATGCTATAAATTGCATACAGTGGGAACATGACAAAAAATACTTGCGTGGCATCGAGCCGCGCAAGCATTTTTAGTACCCGGTCCGCACGGTCTCGAGAAAATGTCCAAGACCGTGCGAGCATTATTATTCCTCTTGGTCTGCGCTGACCCTTATAGACATAACTCAAAATCGTATAGTTATACTGAGGAACGGTATGTACCTCCAGTATAGTAGGCCATAATCTCCTTTCTGAGGAGAGGCCTATGTCCAGGATTGGACTAGTAAAGGCTGTTGATGATAATATCCCTCCAACACAAAGGGAGGATTCTCCAACCAGGCAAAGTGCTCATACCTGGCGGATCACGGCCCAATGGCTGATGTTGGAAAGTTGTATATTTGCTAATCAGCGTGAGAACTTTTCGTATCGCAATACAGGATTGGCTGTTACTTTGCAGTTCGGTGTTTTTTTGTTGGATGGCTCTGAAGTATGTTTTGTTTAATCATATGTGGAAGTCGGCTATGAAAGTAAACCGGTTGAATTACAAGTAAAACTACATCCCAGTTATCGGCAATAAGCTTGCCTCGAGTAGGTGTTTTTGAAACTGCCTATCCATTTAGGGTACGAGCGTGAGGACCGGGAGAGGTTTAGGACTCTCCCGGCCCGCCAGGCCCGGGAACGGGCCAGGTACCGCAGGCGACTCAGGCGCCGGAGGTCGCAGAACGACCTCCGCCCTCCATAAGCGCAGGCCTGGGGGTGACAGGTGAGGCCATCTGTCACCCTAGCAGAAGCAGGCCGGGGTGGCGGCGAGCGCGTTGCGAAGCGCGCTCGCTTCCAGGGAGCACAGGGAACATGGGGTTCCCACACGGGGGGGGGGGGTCGTCTACTCGTCTGTAGATGACCCGAGGTATGTCGGGGCACCAGGGACTTCCTTTCTAGGGTATACCTGGTTCCCCGGCTATTAGTACCCGAGACGGCGTGCGGTTTTAGTCGGTTCGAGTCCGACATGCCACCGACAGGTGGTATCCGAAGGGGATTTCCGCACGGAAAAAAAAAAAAGGGTACGAGCGTGAGTGCATTTATTTCTTAGAAACACTCCCAAAAGAAAACAGCTTAAAAAATTTATTACTTTATTTGAACAATGAATCAATACACTACTTATAAACCGACGCAATTACAAAATATATTATGTGTATATTTCATATAAATGATAAAAATGCCAGGGCTACTACAGTACCAACCAGTCTGGCCAGCGTGGTATAGTAGGCCAAAACCTCCTTTCTAAGGAGAGGCCTAAGTCCAGCAGTGGGCTGTTAAAGGCTATTGATGATAACTACAGTAGATAGTCTGACTATTAAACCTAAGTAACAAACACTGATATTGACATAAACATTAAATTACATACAAACCTATACTAAGGACATCAACCTCTTTAATTAGTTTAACAGGTGCCTATAGACAAGTTATATAATGCAACTGGCTCTTGTCTATCGGTAGTTTCAAGATATGGCAGCCATGTTTTCTGACAGCGGACTTCAATTGCAACTAATTTCGTTGCGTTAACTTTATTCTCTAGCTTTTCGAGATCCTGGAAGCAATAAAGATTATTCTGGTCAGGAAGATGAGATTGACTTTGGGCGTTGCTCAGCCCTGACAGACAAGCAATGACAATTTTCAGTGAACTTGGCTATGAAAAACCATCAAGTAATTATCTGACTATTTACACCAGATTGCAAAACAGAAAAAGTTTATTCGCTTTTCTTTTATGTTAGAGGGGGCAGACGAGCAGACGGGTCACCTGATGGAAAGTGACTATCGCCGCCCATGAACGTCTGCAACTCAGGAGTCACAAACGCGTTGCCGGCCTTGATAAATTATATAAACAGCAAGATAAATTTATTCCTAAGTTAGTTGTCAAACAAAAAAGCCTGCGGGTGTTATTGTTTTATGTTTTTTCTTATTCAAGAGTCCTGATTCTGGACCTGAATTCTCGGGGCAGTTAAAATTTATGGGGTTCTTATTTACATTAGAAAATTTACAGTAGTAACATGAGACTTACCCCTATAACGTGGGACTAAAAATATGTGATATAACGTAGGCATAAACAACTTTTGCACCCTTATTTCATTGTATATATTTAAGAAATGTGTATACAATAAACCAAAGTTGGTACATCTTTCCCGAGTATGTTGAAATCTTCATTTCATTTCAAGCAGTGTCTTGTCCGCTGATCTATACACCTTCAAATTTTACTGAGGGCAGCTTGCTGCATTCGACGCAAGGTTCCAGCTCCTCCTCCATCAGATATAGCTAATGAAAACAAAACAACCATAAACTAACCATAACAGATAGACCAACATCATATATGCCGTCAAAAATAAATTTAAAAAATGTTACGAAACATAAAAAAATCACAACCAACATTTTTATATTTATAAAACTGTGAACAGAAATATGACAAGGGAATTTTATGTAATTATGAATTTTAATAATTTCACCCAGATATGACATTAATGAACTTAATTTCTTCTCGTTAATTGCCGATCTGACAACAAAACATATTACGACACTCGCACCAATAATGTCATATCACCATATTTATGAGTGTCTTAAATGTCTTAAAAAACACATATGAAGAACTGCGTATGACACTTTGAGAAAGATATACGACCATTTGAGAAACACAAGAGACACATTCATTTGTACATTAATTTGTGTTAATGGTCGCATGCGTGTCATTAGGCAAGTAATCATTCCCTTAAATGATACCCTAGCAGTGAACTTACGCGTCCATCGATCCCGTAGCCGGTGTACTGCTTCGTGGGTACGGCGTTGTCTGGTGTGACGGAGGTGTGCTCGTGTGACCCACGCTCCGTGAGAAGAGTGTGCGAGCCGCCCACGAAACGCTTACAAATGTGCTTGCTGTCCGGTAACAGAGATTACTCTTTATTTTCATATAAATAAGAATATTTGTGACGGATTAAGAATACAGAGTGTTACCACCCCTATTCATCCCGTGGGTGTCGTAAAAGGCGACTAAGGGAGCGAACTACGCAGGACAACAGCACTGCAGAGAGAAGGAAAACTTGACACAAACCCTATACCAACCCGTCTGGCCAGCGTGGTGTAGTAGGCCAAAACCTCCTTTCTAAGGAGAGGCCTATGTCCAGCAGTGGACTAGTAAAGGCTGTCGATGAAGAATATTTAGCGTACAAAATTTTAACAGAAGTTAATAAAATATACACAAACATATAAAACAATACGTATTAATGTGGCGAAGAAAGTTTTTTGTATGCAATTAGATGGATATAAGAGTAGAGGACGACCAACGAAACAAATGGATGGACTACGTGAAAGAGGATATGGCTAGAAAGGGAATAAACAGTGAACTGGCGAGTAATAGAGTACAATGGAAGAAGTCATTGAGTTAACTGCCAAAGGTATTTGGGAAAATGGGAAGAAGATGATGATGATGATATAACACGTAAGAAAACCGCAGTCAACTACTCACAAAAGCATTTTCAAATATTTGAGGATAGCCGACGATAACATGCCTGGGGATGTATTTTTTATATTGAGCTTTTATAAATGCAGCAACTTTTTGTATTTTATGAAATTGAACATAACTTTATACCAGTTATTGTACCAACAACACTGTATGAAGTGTATTAGGAAAACCTAACCTTGTGATATTTATATATATTATATTGTACCACATTCACACACCGCCATCTAGTCCCAAACTAAGCAGAGCTTGTACTATGGGTACTAGACAACTGATATAAATACTTACATACTTTTTTTTGTAAATACATACTTATTATACATAGAAACTTCTACAGATAGCAATAATTAAAAAGAATAACGCTTAAAAAGGTATAATGCTCTATTGCTACATTATTCAAAATATTACCCGACATGGATTATTTTCTTATAAATTAGCGTAAGAACTTTCATTGGGCGATACTGGAACATATTTACTCATTTTAAAAAGTAGTAATATAAGTGTTAAAGTATAAAAACCCACCCGGTATCATCAGGCTTTCTGACTTCATTATCAGGGCCCGTCTCTTCAACTTCTTTATGCCGCAGCAAGGCCGGTAGCTTGGGGGGTGCTCCGCTACGCTTGTCGAATATGTCCATTAGCGCTGGAGTCACGCAAGGGCCGCAATACGCGTTCCGGGACAACTTACGTGTCAGAATAGCAATCTGGACATAAAGAATTAATTCTCTCTTTATGTGATCTGGTACATCAGTCAAATAATTATACAAACATACGATATGTAAGGTCTTGATCATGTGATTATAAAATCCAAATCAAATGCTACTACCTTAATTCTTGATACTTGTATCACAGACCATTTACCTGTTATTGTGAACAGTAATCTTAAAATTAAAACAGGACAAATTAAACACATAACTAGACGAATCGAGGAGGCCGCTTGGAAACCGACTTTAGTACTATTCTATCCTGTAATAGTGCAGAACAAGCTGCGACATTACTCGTTGAGATCATCGCTGGGGTGATCAATAGACACACGCGCACAGTTGTCATTCCTAGTACAAAGAAAATATTAAAGCCTTGGATCACCCCCGGCCTACTGCGCTGTATACGGCACCGGGACAAACTCTTCCTTAAAACTAAAAAAGACCCCGAAAATAATGTTGCTAAAGTAACCTATAATCTATACAAGAACTTCTGTAATAACACCCTGAAAAGGGTAAAGAGGGAATATGAACGGGAAGAATTTAAGAGTCTCAGTAAAAATCCTAGGGGCACATGGGAACTCATAAAGAAGTTAGGGAATATAGGAAAAGAAAAAATGACAACTAACGAGCTTATAGGTACATGTAGCGATCCCCAATCCGCTCTAAATTCAATTAACGAATATTTTGATAGGGGGGGAAAAAACCTTGCATCTAACATTTTTTCTTCAACAGATGTAGTCAACATTCATCCTATCATCAGCCAATCCTCACCATTAAACTCAATGTCTCTCTTTGTCACTGACGATGCAGAAATTGATAGACTTATTATAGGCCTTAAAAGCACATCCGCCACTGGATGGGATGGTATACCTTCCTCTATAGTAAGGGGTGCGAGACACATACTTGTGCCTATTATTGTACATGTGATTAACCTCTGCATAACACAGGGTCTGTTTCCTGATGTTTTTAAGATTGGATTGGTGCATCCTATATACAAGGGCGGTGACAGGGGCAGTGTCTACAACTATAGAACTATCTCGGTTCTATCCACTTTTTCTAAAATTCTGGAGAAGGTACTTAACATTAGGCTTATAAAGTATTTAGGTGGTAACAACATACAGGCTCAAAATCCATTTGGTTTTCGTAGTGGAAAATCAACTGAAGATGCGGTTTTAGCTTTAACAGACTCCATTGTTCAAAATCTTAATAAAAAACTAAAATCTATTGCTATATTTCTGGATCTCTCCAAAGCTTTCGACCCTGTCTCTGTTCCCATCTTACTCAGGAAGCTGGAATGCATGGGTATTAGAGGTATGGCCCACGACATCTTTAAAAGTTATTTCGAAAATCGGTTTCAGTGTGTTAGGATTGGTGATCTGGTTAGTGGGAGACAAAGGTTGCAGTTTGGTGTTCCTCAGGGAAGTGTGCTAGGGCCAACACTTTTTCTTATTTATATAAATGATCTTTGCAAAATGGCCCTACCACACTGTAAGATCATAACTTACGCCGATGACACGGTTTTACTTGTAAATGGTACAGACTGGACGCACGCTAAATTAAATGCAGAGACAGCGTTATCTGCTGCAACCCATTGGCTTGCTCGTAACCTCTTAACGCTCAACGTTGAAAAGACTAAATTTATGACCTTTAAATCAAGCATAACAACCTTGGCCGATACATCTTTTAATTTAATCTCTCATTCAAATACGTGTAATAACGCGTTCTCCAACTGTAACTGTTTCCAGATTACCGAGGTACCCACTATTAAGTACCTGGGGGTTTGGATTGATGATCGTCTATCCTGGAAGGAGCACATTAAGGTGACCTCTGCCAGAGTTAGAAAATGTATGTATATCTTTAAAAATCTACGGTCGCTTCTTGATCTTCAGATACTCAAAATAGTTTTTTTCGCTCTTGTACAATCCATAACAGGTTATTGTATAACCGCTTGGGGTTGTGCTGGTAAAGTTAAATTTCTGAGTCTAGAAAGAGCACATAGGGGTGTCTTAAAAGTGATGACTTTTAAGCCGATATGGTTTCCTACCTATCAGTTATACGGTGACTTACAAATTCTTACAGTCAGAAAGTTATTCTTGCTTAATGTTATTTTGAGGCAACATACTAACGTTCCCTTTGATGACAATTCAAACAAACGTAGAATTGATAGGGTGTGTTCAACAGAAAAATGTAGATTAAAACTGGCGAAACGGTATTTCTATTATTTCGCACCTTCTTTCTACAATAGGGTCAATAAAAACTTAAATATTTACCCTGACACGGCTATACGCTGTAAAAAACGTGTTACAAAATGGCTGTTTGGCCTAACATACAATGAGACCGAATCATTTCTCATGTCATGCGGTAAATGATAACAATAATAATAAAATATCAACTACATATATAAGCTTGTCACACACACGTACGCACACACAAACACGCACAAACACACACACGCACACCCACACCTCCCCTCCACACACACAGCCCCCACCTCCCCTCTACACACACAGCCCCCACCTCCTTTCCACACACACAGCCCCCTCCCCTTCCCCCCCCCCCACACACACACACAGACACTTACAGACAAAAACAAGAAATCTTGTTCTTATGTAATTGGCTTGCAGTCTACCGCTTCACTGCATGATGAAGCAGTATATAGTATTTTGTATGTATATTACTTAAATCACAACTAGATCATTTAGCTATTGCTGGGACTAATGTCGATGTCTCCAGGATGTGGGCGCTAGTGACTGCGCCACAGTTTTGAACTACTGCAGTCACTATCGAATTCATTTTTTTGTAAATTCGTTTGTTATCAGTTCCAAAATAAAGATTTTAAAGATTTTTTTTTTTATGTTAAGAACACATCTGTCAGTCTTAGTGGTAGGCCAGCTTTCCTTGCCTTGTGTCACAATTCTGACTTACTTATCAGCTGTGCTATACGGTACGTGTTGAAACCCCCTCGGTCCCTCACCCCTGCGTGGTTTGCGGTGGGTCGATAAATCGAATCGATTAAAACCACACAGTATGTCATCCATGCGCCTTAAATAGGAGGGATCCAGGAACAGCTGTTATTAAAACATCTCAAACCTTCCAAGCGCGGGTACAACGTTAGGGTAAAAACTCAGGCGTCTGTCGAGGAGCTGACGTCCTCGTCTGTCTGAACATTGCCTTAAAATGAGAGTTTTAATCGGCCCTGACTAGAATAACCAAAACATAATTAGTATAAAAACCAAAATCTAATACCTGAGGATCGCCAAGTAATGCTTCGAGTCTACGCAAGAATTCATAATTTTCGTTGAGACTTTGCATCGCGGTTTCTCTCAGTGACAATATATCCATGATGCTTGCCTTTTTCTTAATTACTTCGTTCAGTTCTTTTAAAGCATTCTGAAAAGAACATAGACAGCCCAAAAACAATAAGCGTGATGAAGATAGCCCAATATAAAAACTCATATATTGTTCGAGCGAGCAGCGATTTTAATAAATTGTGCAAGGATTACTTTTTTGACCCCTTTAATACCAAAAGCAATGTTGTGCGCAGTATGCTATACCTTAAACTTTATCAATTGTAATATTTTTAGATCCATTATTATTTATTGCAAAGCTGTAGTATATTGTCAAAATTACAGGTTTTTTTCATGCTTACGCGGTTATTTGCACAATACCTATGCTTAAAAACCAGTTTAAAATTGTTTTGTCTGTCTGTCTGTTTTTTCGGGTAATCTTCTAAACGGCTAGATCAATTTTGATAATATTTTAATACCAGGTAGCTGTCTATATAAGAAGTAACTTAAAGTTTTGCTCGGTCCAGAAATCGAACTCACAAAGGCAGCGCTTTTTAAATTCCACGCGAACAAAGTTGCAGGTAGTAAATAAATACTTACTAAGATTAACTCATTTATTTTATCGTATAGGGGGTAAACCGACAGATGGTGACCCGCCTGCGACTTAAGAAACACATTTGCGGTGACGCCCTAACAGTGCCCTTTCCCCCAGAGTTACGGATGCGGGAGAGGTTGATAACCTCAACCACTTGGTGAAAAGCGAAAGAATCTTTGATAATTTGACGTAAACCTAAGTAGATGTAAAATGATTTATATAATTGCGATAAAGTATTTTTTTCTGTCCGTGTGGTGACGGATTAAGAATACGGAGTGTCACCACCCCTATTCATTCCGTGGGTGTCGTAAGATGCGACTAAGAGAATAAACTACGCAGGACAACAGCACTGCAAAGAGAAGGAAAACTTGACACAAACCCTATACCAACCCGTCTGGCCGGTATATATAGGTATCGTCTGGTATAGTAGACCCAAACCTCTTTGTAAGAAGAGGCCTATGTCCAACAGTGGACTAATAAAGGCTGTTGTTTTTTTTTATTTCCTACCAGAATTTCACACCTAATAAACGCTTTACCGAAATTAATTCTCTACTTGAAGCTAATTAAGGAATAACACAAGGTAAGTGCAACTAAAAAAGTAGTATTATAATCATCAAATGCCCCACGGACGTCGTCATAGGAATGCCAAAACCATGACTACTATATCACCAACTATCGGTTACTTAACTTGAGTTTATTTACAAATGGGTTTCATATTAAATTTAATGTAGAAAATATTTAAACAAAAATCGTAGGCAAGCTATCTTATACCTATTTACGTAAGAATTAAGACGATAAACTAGGAGACAATGTAATCGTAGCTTTTGAAAAGGGAGATCCACAAAAATGTTAATATAAAAACTTTGAAAAATATAACTAAAATATAACATATATACTGACCATCCAACCCTGCTCCTGTTTAGAAAATTTGTCGTGAGAGTCGGTCATAATATTGTCCAGGTTATGTCGAGTTTCTTCGAAGGTCGTCTGCTTAACAAGGCCTCTCAGGCGGGACACATTGGCCTGTAATATCGAAAAATGGTTTCTAAAGAGGAGATATGAGGAGGTACATCCGTCAAATCACGTCGGGGTTATCACTGTGGAGGAACGGCTGTCGTTTCCATCCAACACAAAGGGAGGATCCTCCAATCCTCCGGGCTGCGGCAAAAGGGTTTGATGTTGGGACGTTGTAAATATGCTAATCGGAGAGAGAATTCTTCATATCGCGATACAAGATTAGGATTTACTCCGTAGTACGGCATGTCTTCGTTAATAATAATAATAATAATAATAATATATTTATTTGCAGAAAATGTGGTAGTCACAGTAGGTGGTTTACAATGTTTAAAGCACAAGACACATTTCGCTAAATTTAGATAGCATGCAAATTTTTAAAATTGTACAGGTAAAATTATGAAATAAAATAAAAATAAAATTACATTACATTGCAATTGAAATATCAAAAATAATATTAAAAATAATTACTACACTAATGCATTTCTGAAGTGATATGACTGAGTAGAGTACTTTTTTAAAAAGATGTTAGATGGCGCTGTAGTATGTTTGTGTTTCTTTGTATGTGGGAGTCGCCACAGGTAGATAGTCGCCACTCACTCGGTAAAAAGCGATGAAAGGATTGCTTAACACCAGTTTCCTGTGAGACTACGGTATCACACCGGTCGAGGCGCTATTTGTGCCGAAGCTAGAAATATCTACATTAATATGATGTAATACTATCACGACGAAACCCATGCCTCCTTGGCATATAAGATAGAAAGCACTCACCTTATCCTTTAACCCGTCAGCCACTTCATCACGATCAGCCTTTTCCTCCTTCATTAAATCAACAGCACTAACTAGAAACTAAAAAAAATATGTAATAATATTATTAAACATCCTATGAAAAATTCATCATCATCAGCCTATCGCAGTCCACTGCTGGACATAGGCCTCTCCCATTGCACGCCACTTAGATGGATTTAGGCTTCTCGCATCCAGCTCCTGCCAGCCATCTTGCGCAAATCGTCACTCCACCTGGCCTGTGGGCGTCCTACACTACGTTTGCCGAGACGCGGTCTCCACTCAAGAACTCGTTTTCCCCAACGGTTGTCGGTTCTGCGGCTAATATGGCCAGCCCACTGCCACTTCAGCTTGCTGATCCGGTAGGCTATGTCAGTAACCTGGGTTCTCTATGAAAAATTCGTCAGTACAAATTAAATGAAATTGTGATACAACTCCCACGAACACAACACAGCAACACATAAAGAACTCTTTCCTCCATCATTAGACCCTCATCACCATCAGAAACGAAACTTGAACTTGAAACAAACCCTATACCAACCCGTCTGGTCAGCGTGGTATAGTAGGCCAAACACTCCTTTCCAAGGAGAGGCCTATGTCCAACAGTGGACTATTAAAGGCTGTTGATGATGATGATGTACCTAATATTACAACAGTAAACAAAGAATAAAAAACATACAAGTCGATTTTAACATTTATAAATTCAACTAGTGATAATTGATAGTTTTATCTGGTCAAGAGCTACCATGTTTCACGATCCACTTACTTTTAATTCATCAGTGAGTTGTTTCTGCGCCATCACGAGTCCTCCGTGCGAATTTGTTGCTTGTTCTAACCCGACCATAAGATTTTCGTAACCGACCCCGAGGGAGGCCAACGCTGTGAAAAAGTAACATTGGAATCATCACAGACAGAGAAGAAGACAACAATTGTTTTTGAGCTGAAATTTTTCATTTCGCGATCCAGGATCTAAAGAAACTACATAGTTCGACTTATATTAACAAGATGGCGTTGATCGCACTTTCACATATTACAATCTTTCGATGATAAGCATTACTTCTTAATATCAGTTGCTCCAGTTATCAAAGTTTTTATAGTTAATAGTTTCCGGCAGGTTTATCAGCGTTTAAAATGCGAGAAGTTATTTCTTAGTAGATAAATTTTATATAATCTATATCATATCATAAGAAGGGCTATCGAATGCAAATAGTTGTTTCCAATCGACCCGGTAGTTCTATCTTTTACTACATATACTCGCGTTTCCAACCCTGAAGGATTGTGTTGCCCAAATTTAATGGAAGGTAATTTTTTTTTCTTGTTAATATCTTTATTCCAAGAAAAATTAAAATTGTTTGATATCCTCTTTTATGTAAACTCTAAAGTCATAGATTACCACACACAATAGCAACAATCTCTGTTTTGTAAAATAGTAAGCAAAATAAATTAATTAAAAATTAAACTTATACAAAATCTATGATATGCCTGTGCCGACCATTGTTTTCTAAATATTTCCTCTCCTTTATAAACAAATATGGCGTATGAAAACATTTTATATTTGGAACACCTAATGTTTAAATTTCAGTAGGTGCATATGGTTGAGGAAGTTTGCATCTTCACCCGTATATGCCTACGTGGTGTCGATTCCGGGAGGACTTGAAATCACATGGTCCGGATCCTCTCCATACTAAGGTTGTTTTTAATAGAAACGCCACATATTCCTGGCTCCTGCATCCCTAAGGAGCCGGAGATCAGAACGGATTTTCCACACCGTGACCAAAAAAAAGGAACATGTAGTTACCAAGGGCTTCAGCGTTATTGTTAATAGAATCGAGCTGGATAATTCCATCTGTTAGTTCATCTCGCAATTTACTAATATGTCCATTAAAGGCTTCCACCTGAAATAATCATTAAAACAATTATTATTCCTTTTAATTTTTGACAAGCTTTCACCCGCGACGCCGCTCGCATCCATATCAATTTTATTTCATTAATTCATTTCATTATTTTTCGGGGATACAAAGAAATAGATATAAATACATCTATAGATACTCGTATTAATAATCTTGACTGCACGGCGTAGTGGTTTAAGCGGTCGCCACGCGGCTTCCTACTACGCTGAGTGTTGTGGGTTCGATCCCCACATGGGACGACACTTTGTGTTATCCACAAATTGTTGTTCTGAGTCTGGGTGTTCTTTGTGTCCGTCTCATGTATGTTTGTAAAGTCCCCGACACACGATATATTCCTAATGCGGGAGTTGTCTTTTTAATAAAAAATAATAATAATAATATAAAAACATGATTAAAAGCCCCTGTCTGAACCGTAGCTTAGTCGGGCATCTCAAATATACTTACTTGTATTTTTATACTTATAAAAATACAAGTGGGTAAAAACGAGATTACTTGAAAAAGCTACTGTGTAGGTATTTTTCTCAGATTTATCTTTTATCTTATATAACCTTATTTATTATATATATACATATATACGTGTATAAATGTTAAGTTGGTTTATGTACGCTTTAAAATCTCGAAAAAAATCGCACCGTTTGAGCTCAAATTTTGACACGATATAAAAAAGCCTTCAAATATGTTTTTTATCTATTGTTCGCGTCAGTTTTGTTCGTCTTTTCTCCTAAATGCAACCACAACACACAACACAACAGTTAGTTATAAATAAAGCAATTTAAGCTTTCTTTGACTCGTTGATTTTTTTAATGTTTTTGTTTCGTTTTGAAGTGTAAACATAAAAAAGTAGAAATGTCTATAAAATTGTATTAGTTGTAGTGTACTGCATGGTTTATGTTGTAATCGCAGTTTAAGTGTTTTGTTTTTTAGACAGCGCACTATTTAATAGATTTTAGAATAGCAATATTTCACTTTAGACTTTTAAGTGAACGTAACTTAATGATTGTTACTTGTCTAGCGTCATTTGCCAAAGTATTTAAAGGGTGGAAGCGAATTTGTGTCTTTTGTGCTGCGGGCCCATGAGCGGTGGGTGCTACTTATCATCAGGTAATCTGTCTCCACGTCCCATATGCCAGAAGCAAAATTACAGATATGTAAATAAAATTATTACGTGTCTACAAGCATATTCAATCCAAATTGGGTTGTACACAAACAATTATTTACTTGAGCAAGCATCTCGACATCAAAACCATCGAGTAGCTCGTGTTCCTTGTCAGTCATGGACTGCAGTTTGCTGATACGTCCATTGAGACTCTTAGCTATTTCCATGTTGTCCTCTGAAAATAAAAATAGGGTACGGTACTTAATGCACTTAACGACTCCACGGATGGCGTAGTGATCAGCGGTCACCTCGCCGCTTCCTACGCTAAGAGATCCTCATAGGACATCACTTTGTGTGATTCATAAATTGTTGTCCTGAGTCTGGGTGTTCTTTGTGCGTATTTCATATATGTTTGTAAACTCTCCCGCGACACAGGATCATATGCCTAGTGCATAAGTTATTTTTTTTTTAAAAGTGCTCACTTATTCTATGGATGTGAAATATCGGTATTTTACGAGAGATACTTTAATACATCTCATCTCCATCTCTGTTGTACTAGTGTCTCGTTTTTTAATGATTACTATTTATATACTACTGACGTTTGAAAGTCCAATGTAACAAAGCCTACTCAATAAGACAGTTTCATCATCATCATCATCATCAACAGCCTTTAATAGTCCACTGCTGGACATAAGCCTCTCCTGAGAAAGGAGGTTTTGGCCTACTATATCACGCTGGCCAGACGGGTTGGTATAGGGTTTGTGGGTGTGGGTGGCCCTAGATAAGACGGAGGCCCTGTTATTTCATGGGCCCCGTCGTGGTCCACCCCCTGGCGCCTCCATCGTGGTCAACTCGGTCCTCGTACCGGTTCGGGCCCAGATGAAATATCTGGGCCTGATCCTCGACGGGAGGTGGCTCTTCGACGAGCACTTCCGACAGCTTGCTCCAAAGCTGGTCGGCGCTGCGTCTGCCCTAGGGCGACTCTTGCCCAATATGGGTGGACCCAGCGTCGCGACAAGACGGCTGTACACGGGGGTTGTCCGGTCAATGGCGCTGTACGGTGCACCGGTGTGGGCGGCGGCTCTGACCGCCCAGAATAGGGTACGCCTCTGGCGCCCTCAGAGGGTAATGGCGGTCAGAGCCATACGCGGTTACCGCACCGTTTCGACGGAGGTGGCATGCGCATTGGCCGGAACTCCCCCGTGGGATTTGGAGGCGGAAGTGCTCGCCGAAGTTTATCGGCGAGTGGCTGACTTCCGGGCGGAAGGCGGATTTCGCCCTCCGCCCGAGGATGTGCGCGAGTGGCGCGAAGCCGCTCGCCGAGCCACGATGGCTCGTTGGTCGTTCCGGCTGGAGACTCCACGCGCTGGCTTCGCCGCCGTGGAAGCTCTCCAGCCGGTCATCGCCGAGTGGGCAGGGCGGCAGCACGGGACCCTTTCCTTCCGACTGACGCAGGTGCTTTCCGGGCACGGTTGCTTCGGAAAGTACCTGCACACGGTCGCTAGGAGGGAACTGAGTCCCGCCTGCCACCACTGCGACTGCAGTGAGGACTCGGCCCAGCACACGCTGGCGGTCTGCCCCGCATGGGCGGCGCAGCGCCGGGCCCTCACTGCAGTCATCGGAGTGGATCTCTCGCTACCGGCCGTAGTACGCTCCATGGCCGGTAGCGACAGTTGTTTTACCGCGGTCGCAACCTTCTGCGAGGTAGTAATCTCGCGGAAGGAGGCGGCGGAGAGGGCCCGGGAGGACGACCTCCACTCGGACCCGATCCGCCGCCGGCGAACCGGGCGGCGGAGGCCCGCCTACCACAGCCTCATGCCGCCCTGAGTGTGGCCGCGGGTGGACGGGGTGGGTTTCCCCTCCACCCGCATTAGTTTGGCCAGCCGCGAGGGGGCGGCGTCCGCGTGTGCCGGACGTCGCCTAAAGAGAGGAACAAAAAACATTGAGACGGAGCCCGCACCAGGAGCGGGCTGGCGCTAGGAGGGGTCCGGATGTCTTAACAACAGCTGTTCCCGGATCCCTCCTGTTACAGGCGCAGAGTGGCACACCGTGTGGTTTTAGTCGGTCCGAGTCCGACACACCACCCCGCCGCAAACCCCGGAGGGGTGACGGTCCGAGGGGATTTCCACACGTTAAAAAAAAAAAAAAAAAAAAGGGTTTGTGGGTGTGTTTGTGCTGCTGGACTAGGCGGGTAAATTGTTTGAGAGGGTTCTCTCTGCCCGCATCGTCCGGCACCTCTACGAGGTGGGCCCCGATCTGTCGGACGCCCAATTTGGTTTTCAGGCGGGGCGTTCGACAGTCGACGCTGTTTTGCGCCTGAGGGCCGTGACCGAAGAGGCCGTGAGCTGTGGCGGCGTGCTGTTGGCGGTGTCATTGGACATCGACATTCAACTGCATCAGGGAAGCACTCCACTATCATGGGGTGCCAAAGTACCTGAGGCGGCTAGTGGCAGACTATTTAGAGATGCGTACCGTCGTGTACGAGGACCGATGGTAATTCGAGGTGTCGGCCCATGTCGTGCGGTGTTCCACAGGGGTCTGTTCTTGGACCCCTCTTGTGGAACATAGGGTACGACTGGGCTCTTCGAGCCGATTTCCCCCCCCGGGCTGGGTGTAATTTGTTACGCAGATGATACTCTCGTGACAGCCCGGAGGGCGAACTTCCAAGAGGCGGCGCGCCTGGCCACAAGGGGAGTCTCCCTGGTGGTCGGGCGCATTGAGGCGCTGGGCTTACGGGTGGCCCTAGATAAGACGGAGGCTCTTTTATTTCATGGGCCCCGTCGTGGTCCACCCCCTGGCGCCTCAATCGTGGTCAACTCGGTCCTCGTACCGGTTCAGGCCCAGATGAAGTATCTGGGTCTGATCCTCGACGGGAGGTGGCTCTTCGACGAGCACTTCCGACAGCTTGCTCCAAAGCTGGTCGGCGCTGCGTCTGCCCTAGGGCGACTTTTACCCAATTTGGGTGGACCCAGCGTCGTGACAAGACGGCTGTACACGGGGGTTGTCCGGTCAATGGCACTATACGGTGCACCGGTGTGGGCGGCGGCTCTGACCGCCCAGAATAGGGCACGCCTCTGGCGCCCTCAGAGGGTATTGGCGGTTAGAGCCATACGCGGTTACCGCACCGTTTCGACGGAGGTGGCTTGCGCGTTGGCCGGAACTCCCCCGTGGGATTTGGAGGCGGAAGTGCTCGCCGAAGAAGTTTATCGGCGAGTGGCTGACTCCCGGGCGGAGAGCGGATTTCGCCCTCCGCCCGAAGACGTGCGCGATTGGCACGAAGCCGCTCGCCGAGCCACGATGGCTCGTTGGTCGTTCCGGCTGGAGACTCCACGCGCTGGCTTCGCCGCTGTGGAGGCTCTCCAGCCGGTCGTCGCTGAGTGGGCAGGGCGGCAGCACGGGACCCTTACCTTCCGGCTGACGCAGGTGCTTTCCGGGCACGGTTGCTTTGGAAAGTACCTGCACTCGGTCGCTAGGAGGGAACTGAGTCCCGCCTGCCACCACTGCGACTGCAGTGAGGACTCGGCCCAGCACACGCTGGCGGTCTGCCCCGCATGGGCGATGCAGCGCCGGGCCCTCACTGCAGTCATCGGAGTGGATCTCTCGCTACCGGCCGTAGTACGCTCCATGGCCGGTAGCGACAGTTGTTTTACCGCGGTCGCAACCTTCTGCGAGGAAGTAATCTCGCAGAAGGAGGCGGCGGAGAAGGCCCGAGAGGACGACCTCCACTCGGACCCGATCCGCCGCTGGCGAACCGGGCGGGGGAGGCGCGCTCACCTGCGCCTCATGCCACCCTGAGTGTGGCCGCGGGTGGACGGGGTGGCTTTCCCCTCCACCCGCATTAGTTTGGCCAGTCGCGAGGGGGCGGCGTCCGCGTGTGCCGGACGTCGCCTAAATAGGGAGTTTACCGAAGGTGGTGCCCGCGCCGTTGCCGGCAGGCGCTAGGAGGGGTCCGGATGTCTTAATAACAGCTGTTCCCGGATCCCTCCTATTACAGGCGCAGAGTGGCATACCGTGTGGTTTTAGTCGGTCCGAGTCCGACACACCACCCCGCCGCAAACCCCGGAGGGGTGACGGTCCGAGGGGATTTCACACGTAAAAAAAAAAAACAGGGTTTGTGTCAAGATTTCCTTCTTTTTCTGCAGTGCTGGTGTCCTGCGTGGTTTTGCGTCCTTAGTCGGCTTTTACGATACCCACGGGATGAATGGGGGTAGTGACATTCCGTATTCTTAATCCGTCACTCATGTGAGTCATCAATTCATGTAAAAGCACTAAAGATATCGCAGTCCCCGACGAACAAAATCGTAATAGGAAAATAACAATTTTACAGGAGCAAATAAAAACTGAATATCTTGAATACTATCAAGACTAAAAAGAAGATTCTTTTATCAAAAATAAGGAAATATTTTTTTGCACTAGATTTTTACTTAATTTTTATCATAAATTTTCTTTATCAGTAAGAAAATTGTGAAAATGTCCATTACTGAAATAAGCTATGGAAAAAATGAACGCAAACTAACTTTACGATAGTGTTCGACTGTAATCACAAATCGGTGTTGCTGTAGTAATCGTTCATTATGATATTGTTCCTTGGTAAATATGAATATACTTTATATTCGTAAAATGACATTGCAATCGTATTCGATGATATAACTGACTTTAATATTACGGTAAACATAAATTACATGCTTATTCGATGATCATTTTTAGGTGTTATAACCATTTCGGTACCTATGTATAAATTCTGATTCTGATTCTGTCATTTTTCCCTCGAACAATATGGTAATAGCCGCTTACTCTAAAATGTTGACTTTTGAGATTTGGTAATAGGTTTTTGCGTTATTGATCGTGTAAATTTTTCACTTATGTTATACGTTGAACAAAAACATAAAGATCATTATTGAATGGATAAATCCAAAAGTATTCATCGCCCGATCATAAAAAAAATTCAATGATTGTAATAGGGTGTGTAGATAACGAATATCTAATAAACCCGATTCTATCGTAATAGCGATTACCATAGTGTTCGTCGGGGACTGCGATATGCAAAATCTGAAATCCAAATCGGTAATTAAAATAATAAATATGAAGAGACTAGCTGACGACCGAAGATTGGACATTTAAGCGTTACACAGGTCGTTATAGAGCTACCCAATTTACACTTTATCACCTGTTAATAAGAGCTTTTTTCGCTTTTCTTTCTACTGTCTGTACGAAACAATATTATATACTCTATGTTATGATACATATAAGGATTAAAATATATGTTAACTACCGATTTCCTGCGCTGATTCGTGTGTTCTTTCATTATTCAACTCGGCTTTAGCGACCAATATTGTCAAGTTCTGCATCAACTCTTCTCGCGTGGCATCCAGGACATCCCTGAAAGAAACCCCCATATCAATGTATTACTACCTATTGCTCCGTATAAAATACAACCCTTACTTTACCCCCTTAGGGGTGAAATTACCCAAAGACATCTTAGTGGGTACTTACAAAATAAAAATTGTCAGCTGCCAAAACTTCAAGTTTGTAGTCCCAGCAGTTTACGCCATGTGTTGATGATGATGATTTATAAGCATTGTGATGGTTAAAGAGAGTCTAGGAACAGCTGACATTACCAGGGAATGCGCACAACCTGGCTGATAGGAAAAATCTGTGCCCGTTTTAAGAATTTTCTGCTTAAGTCCTTTATCGTTTAATACAATCAGGATACATAATCACTTTTATAGCGCACTAGCTTTAAATAGCAAAGCCCTATGTCCTTATCAAGAATCAAACTATCTCCATACCATATTCTACCTAAATCGGTTCAGCAGTTATTGATTCAACATACAAACTAAACCCCCTCCCCCTTTTTGACCGCCTTCAAGGACGATTTCTGGGATGAACACTATCCTATGTCCTTTCCGGAACTCAAATTATCTCTATACCAAATTTCATCTGAATCGGCTCAGCGGTTTAAGCGTGTAGAGGTAACAGACAGACAGACACACTTTCGCATTTATAATATTAGTATGGATATACAATCTCTTTGTGAGTTTGGAGAGACATTATATCAAATTACAGCTTAGCTACGTAAACGTAACGAAAATTATTTAAACAAATATGGCGCACGAAAACATGTCAAACACTTAATGTATAAAGCTACAATTTTGAATCAATATGTGGATAAGTTAACATAAAGCTATAAAGGTCCAGAACATATCTTCACTTGTCAGAGTACAAAAGTCGATACAATGTTACAGGTAAATTAGCTTGGAGAAATTTTTGGTACGGACAGCGTAAACTGGTTCATTCTGGTTTTGTGCGTGTTTCCACTTTCCACTATCAAGTGACGATTTTTTGCTTTAGATTGAAATATCTCGGAAACGGTGCGTCCTAGGCCAAAAATAACAAAAATTTTGACCCCCCCGTAAACCCCCCGGAGTTTTAAAAACCTAGATGAAAGGAAAAAAAAAAAAATTTAAATATCGGTCTCTCCTCTTTGAAGTTTCACTTCTATCGTGTGTGAATCGCACACACACCTTTTTTTTTATAAAGTCAAAACCTTTTTCTTTAAAATAAAAACTTGTTTTTATTGAAAACAAAAATCAGAGTGTTGCTAGGGATAAGTATAAAATTAAATAGTAATGTTAGGATATCGAAACATTTTTGTACAGGCCAGAACGATATAGTGGAAACGCGCTCTAAGATCTGAGTAATATACACACCACTACATATGCAAAAATTTCTCGAGACTAATTTCACTGTAGTGCTAGTTATAATGGTCCATGAAATAAAACAATACAATTAAAATGGATGAAAATCGATCGTCAGGAGATTTCTAGATTATTATAACAAGCATTAAACTCATCTCTACCTGTCCCAAATAAACACCTGCCACACACAGCTTTGCAACACCCAAAGGTTTGACTGGAAGAAAATGCCTGAGGCATTAAGTCCGCCTTATGCCATATGTTTGCAGGAAGGCTCAATAAATAAAATTAAAGAAACATTTGTACGTTATAATACTTACTGCAGTTCTGGATGTGTCACTTTCTCAGGCTCGCTCTCTGCGAGGGCTGACGCAGTGGATATTCCTTCGATTGGTTGTGAGGGAGCCTCCAAAGCTTCGCCGAGAGACTGCAATAAAATATCACATCATCAGTGACGGATTAAGAATACGAAATGTCACTACCCCAATTCATCCCGTGGGTGTCGTAAACAACGCAGGACACCAGCACTGCAAAAAGAAGGAAAACTTGACACAAACCCTGTACCAACTCGTCTGGCTAGCGTGGTATAGTAGGCCAAAACTTCCTTTTTAAGGAGGTTCCAGCAGCTGTTGAATAAAATATAGGTAGGATTTAACTAATTGTAGGCCAAAGCAAGCAGAATATGGCTCACATTTTGTATCTTAGATATCATTTATCATATGTATAACTGTGCTCAAGAATAAATAGTTCGCTAGCTAGTTCGTTAATCTATTGTCATTAATCAAAAAATAAATATCAGTAATAAAAAAACATGTTAATGTTTTGATCGGTCAACGCATAAGCTGCCTCCGCTGGGTCCAGAGCATTAAATTTTGCACAAACGTTGCTTAGGTAACGTAGGTCAATTTCACGCCTGAGGGTGCAAAGTGGGGGTTGGAAATTTACATGAAATTTCATTATTTTTGGGTATCCTCTACGATGTGTGATTTTGACCACCACTCGGACGACGTCACTGGCAAAAGCTAGTGTAATTATACTTTTGTAGCTCTTACAGTCTTATGAGAAAAAGCTTGCTTCTGGTACAAGATGAGACTTCAGTAGTCCCCTACTGCAGCCTCATCTTGTATTATCCAACTCTAAAACAATACTTTCTGTAGGTGATAGGTACAGTACAAATACTAGTGTAATTAAATCAGATGAAAGTGGTAATCCATGGAGGTAATGTATTATCCAGTTTATGCTCCTAACAGTAGTTTGATGAGTTTAATGATTGAGCTACATAAGTCACCTAAACTTACCTCAGGATCAGCGCCAAGCGCTAACTTCTGCATATCCTCTTGAATCATTGCGATTGTTTCAGCCACTTCTGGTGGCAGAGCCCCTGACAAAGCCAACAGGGTTAACACCTCAGCCATCTTAGTGATGACCTTTTCAGCAGTTTCTACTCGCTCACTCACCTATTGCAAAATAATACATAATGAACCAACAGAAGCAGTGTTTCACAAGTCCGTTACTAACGGATAAACTACTAGGCCGACTCCACATCAGGACGACACGATAACGGTACGAGTCCGAATCGAATTCAGGTCGTGAGAAACTACAAATTGAATCTCTGAAATTGACGAAACGAATTCGGGTCATTCTTAGTTACTCGGAACGAAAGTGCCGATGAAAAGCCGTGACGAAGTCATCTTAAAAGATAGATTAACACGAAGGTCACCTCTTTGAGGAGTCTCAACTGCGAGGGTGGGGGATATTTATTTATAACTTAGAGGACCGACAGCTTTGACAAATTTGATTAAAATGGAAGATTGCATTGGTAAGCCAATTATAGATACGTTTATAAATTGAGCAGCTCAATGCACGCTTGACAATATAAATAATCTGAGCATTCAGAGGGGTTTAGGTGTAACTTGTTTATGTGTCAATAATAATCGTAGATCGTACTTGCAAGAAGCCATGCTAAAAAAGATTAAAACAACTCTTGAGTGCGGAGTATAGTTTTTCATGAACCAGTTTCTCGAGTACTTTTGGTATTACGCAGACGCGTTCCGTTTTAATAACTTTCTTGTGGATGTGTTAATTTAAGCCGATTTACATATTTGTGAAACCCATCCATGGATAAACCATCCATGTTATCCACCCACCACCAGCACTCGTTGCAAAACATGAAGCAACTTTTTAAGTTCTTGTCCTAAGTGGTTTGCAATACCTGCATAGCCTCCATAGTGTCAGTAAGCGAAGCAGTGCCTTTAGCCAACTCAGCCAACAGATCCTCATTAGATGGCATGGTGGGTAGCGGCGCATCTCCCATTCTATTCAATAATTCTTCAACTAAATTCTGCAAGGTTTGGAATTTGGCAGGTGTCACGACTTCGATACTACCGATACGAGTGACAGAACCTTCCGCTGGTGAAACAGTAAGAAGAATTAAAATATAATCTACTGTAAGGAATATTTGTGTATGTATCTGGGATCATCAAACCTTTCTCCTCTTCTGCGTCGACTTGACCTTGAGATGCAGTAGTGGCTGAAACATAATTTATATTTATAATTGACACAGACTGAACATGTGAAACTAATGCCCCGTTGATCTGTGCATTTGTCTTAGCTTTGAATTTCTGGTTATTGTGAAAAGGGATTAAAACATACTCGTAAAAGGAATGAGGAAAAAATCATTGATTTCATATGTAGTTATCCTTTATCAGAATATTAAAAGACAGATTTACGGTGGAACAGCTTGTAACACAAAGTCATACAAGAAACTAGGATATAATTGGCGAGATATATTCAACATCAGCGTGGTATAGTAGGCCAAAGCCCCCTTTCTAAGGAGATGCCGATGTCCAGCAGTGGTCTCCTAAGTGTGTTCAGGATGATGATGATGAATCAACAGCAAAAGCTTGGAATAAATCTCAACATTTACATTTCATCAAAATAATCATCAACGACCTTTGGACTACTAAAGGCCGTTGATGATTATGCTATTGCTAGACTATTGCTAGGCTATTGCTGGACATATGTCTCTCCTTAGAAAGGAGGTTTTGACCTACTATACCACGCAGGCCAGACGTGTTAGTATAGGATTTGTGTCAAGTTTTCCTTCTCTTTGCTATTGTGTCCTGCGTAGTCTGCTCCGCTATTCGGCTCTGATGACATGCACAGGATGAATAGGGGTGGCAACACTCCGTATTCTTAATCCTTCACCACACGGACATAATTTACTTTTAAATATTAATATTTTCTTAAATATAATTATTAATGTACGCAGTAATTAAATAACTTTTCTACCTGGCGTATCTATAGATATTCTAATAGGCTCAGGTTTATCTTGCGATGCCTGAAAAAAACGGAATAGATAGTATTTATTTATTAAGTATATATTTGTGTCTTATGAAGACAGAAAAGGATTTATTTTAAAGACAACTCAGACATTACGAATCTATCCTGTCGCGAGGGACTTTACGTACATACATGAAACGGTTACAAGGAACACTCAGAACCAGAACAACAATTTATGGAGCACATAAAGTGTCGTCCTATGTGGGTATCAAACACACAACACTCAGCACAGTAGGAAGCGTCGCGGCGTGGCGACTGCTTAAACCACTACGCCATCCGTGCATCCAAAACTGTATGCCATGACAGGATATACCACTCTTACAATATATCTTTGGAGGGGAATTTGTTTTCTGTACTACTGGTTGGTATTTTAGCAATAAATTTCTTGTAAATAATATTGTCAGTCTTGAAAAAACACTATAGAAAACCATAAAACAGGCGTAGTATTACTCCGCCTGTCTTTTACTAAATAAACAGCTAATCTAACTATTTTGGCGAGTTAACTAATATTTTTCTGGCCCCTATCTACCAATTATTTTGCATCTATAATATTCGTGATGTGGCAATCCATTACCGATAATCGAAATCCCTCGAAGTTTTATAGGTCTTGTGGTGAATACGTTATTGTTGGTGTACTGTGTGATTTTTTTATTATCTTCAACATTTAATACCCAGCTAATTTTATACTCTACGAGGCAGATTGTGTCGACATTAAAAACCTCATAGAGGAGCTAAATACCCAGCTCCCAGGGTGGTTCATTCTTTTCTGCCTACAGAGACATACCGTCATTCACTGTTAAATAAACACTTACCACAGGTTTTAATAAATCCGATGATCCTTTTTTATCCTTTGTCTTTCCATTTTTCTCCTCTTTTGCTTGTTTATCACCTTTCAAACTCAGTCTACGTTTATCTAGTTCTTCCTCTCTTTCTTCTTCCTCCACTTCAACGTTCCCTTCTTCTTCATCTTTGATGCCATACAGCTCTTTTAATTTCATTAATATATCATCCTCTTCGGAGAATCTAATTTCAACATCTTGCTCCAGGAGTCGCATCTGAGTTGCTAATATGTATAGAATGTGACGTAACATTGTGAAGTTGACGGTATTTGACTAAAACAAAGAACGCAATATTTGATGGATCTGACACAAGAGCGAAAGGAAGATGAGATTAAAAAATTGAAAGTGTTTTCGAATAATTTAAAATAGCAGTTAGTCGAAGTCCGTCGTGAATATAGATACTTATTTCGGCGCAGAATAACTCACCTATATACTATGGTATGGCTGCTACTGTGTGGAAAAAAAGGACAAAATACTACTAGGCTATCATACCATTTGATATGAGCCCTTTTCTTCGATAATTGTCGCAATCCTGTACACTCCTTGATTTAAAGATGGGTACAAGTGAACTTAGACACCATTTATTCGGCATTATCTCTTCTTGCAGTAACTTATTGATGAACAAAATTAATCACTGATGTCCGTCCTCTTTCAGTTACTTCCATACTTTAACTGATATATCCTTGGAGGCAACACCTTTTTCATTCTTCGTACTACCATTCTAAATTCGTCTATACTAATCTCATTCATATACACATGGCTATCGTTCAACACTGCTCCATTCATTCTCCTTGGGTTCCACCTTCATTCGAAGTGGGCACGGAGACACCCCTAATATACGCCTATGTCTGCTAACCTCCAAAATCCATTTCTAAGTACTTCTAGTTTCTAGTAATTATTTAGATCTGTTTTAGCCGATTGTCTGTTTTTAGATTACCTATAGTTATCAGTGAAATACTAACAGCAAGTTTTCCGAAAGCAACAGCGATGAAGTCTTCGACCTTAAGCAGGAGCGTGGCATCGCTCATGGTCGGCTCATCCACAGTCTTGCGGAATTTCTTGTCCGTGCCCTTCATCTTGATTAAATAAATATTATAAACTTGTAAATAAAATTAACTTTCAAAAGCCTTTTCCCAAAAACTCTGCTGTGATCACAGGCTGTGATTATGTAACTGTCATATTCTTTGATGTCAACGTTAATCACTTCATGCATATTTTGAGCCAGTACTACTCACAAAGCGACATTACAGCTCTAATAATATAACTGTACTCTGTGTATTATAGTACAATAATTTCTACGCTTTGATATATCTTTAAAAACCAAACTTATGCATATAAAAATCGCTTGATGAAAAAAATAGATTGATCCACATTGCTTCAATAAAAGATGACCGATGGGATCAAAGAGTTCTCGAGTTGATACCGCGTACCGGAAGACGGAGCGTAGGTAGACCGTGGGTTTGACGACCGGTCGCGGGAAGCGGTTAATAATCATCATAATACGTTTTTATTTATCTCCACAAATTACACAAGTCTTAATATCTAAGTTGACCAAAGTTAGGCTTATTAGATTACTTTGGATACGCTTTGTTTGGATTATGGACACAGTCTTCAAGAATCCAGGAAAAAAGAAATAATCGAGATGGGTTAAAATTTAAGTAATTGGGGAGAGAAGGATTGAAAAAATCGGCATCTAGGGAATACTTGATTACATGAGCGATGGCAGGTAAGCGCTAATTCATAATACGAGTAGTAGTTACCACATGGCGGCTTATTTCGATTTAGGGTTCTTGAACCTTGTCTCAGACACCTTTTGACCCTTATACCACGAACAATAAAAGAGGATTTTAAACTCGGTCCAACCGTAAAACAGTAGGAGAGCCATGCTTCAGCACTTGACAATGGGCCGGCTCGCAGACAACCCGAGTTAAGTAATTATTTCGTTACTTTCCGTTACCGGGTAATCCCATGATTATATCCCATGACTGCACAGATGGCGTAGTGGTTTAAGCGGTCGCCACGCCGCTTCCTATTACGTCGAGTGTTGTGGGTTCAAACCCCACATGGGACAACACTTTGTGTGATCCACAAATTGTTGTTCTGAGTCTGGGTGTACTTTGTGTCCGTTTCATGTATGTTTGTAAAGTCCCCCGCGACACAGGATTTATTCCTAGTGAGGGAGTTGTCTTTAAAAAATTATAGGGGGAGGACCAGGGACATCCTTTGCACCAGGGACTTCCTTTCTAGGGTATACCTAGTTCCCCGGCTATTAGTACCCGAGAAGGCGTGCGGTTTTAGTCGATTCGAGTCCGACATGCCACCGATAGGTGATATCCGAGGGGATTTCCGCACGGAAAAAACAAAAAAAAAAAGGGATTTCCGCACGGAAAAAAGGAGCGGAATCTAAGGTGGCAAAGCACTTGTGACTCCTCAGTTGCAGGTCACCCAAGGGCGACAATAGTTACTTACCATCTGGTAACCCGTCTGCTCGTTTGCCCCCCTAAACCGTAAATGTTACGATGTAGGGGGGCAAATGAGTCTACAGTACTGTCTCTAACAAGTTTTCTTTGTTATCAGGATGAAAAATATTCGAGGAAGGCTTGAGGTGGATTAGTGGATTTACTGTGGGAGAGCTGCTTCAGGAGTTACAGTGATGGACCTATGGGAGGCTTAAGTCCCATCTCACTTGCACACCTTGTTCATCCATTACGTTGGGAATTTGTTTTTATCACGTCTGTGAGCTGATTTTCTTGCGTCAGTGTTAAGTAGGTAGGTATCAGTAAAAAAATGTTATCAGTTTTTCCTTATCTATACTAATATTATAAAGCTGAAGAGTTTGTTTGTTTGTTTGTTTGTTTGAACGCGCTAATCTCAGGAACTACTGGTCCGATTTGAAAAATTCTTTCAGTGTTAGATAGCCCATTTATCGAGGAAGGCTATAGGCTATATATCATCACGCTAAGACCAATAGGAGCGGAGCACCAATGAAGAATGTTTCGAAAACGGAGAAAATTTATTACTATTGAGAGACGCAGACGAAGTTGCGCGGGTCAGCTAGTCTTTAATGGACCTTGATTTTGATTGTTATCAATAACTAGGTATCGCTGCGCTCGTGTGATTATGTCTTGTTATAAATGACGTACTTCCATACATCACTTAGAGGTGAAATTTTTAATTATTTTTTTTAAAGACAACTCCCGCACTAGGAATAAATCCTGTGTCGCGGGGGACTTTACAAACATACATGAAACGGACACAAAGTACACCCAGACACAGAACAACAATTTGTGGATCACACAAAGTGTTATTCCATGTGGGGTTTGAACCCACAACACTCGGCGCAATAGGAAGCGGCGTGGCGACCGCTTAAACCACTACGCCATCCGTGCAGTCACGTGCAATTACACGCTTTATATTAGCTTCACTTGTATGTTTGTAATAGACTCCTTGATTTTGACTGACTTTAAACGGTCAGAATTCGTTCAAACTTTGTAGATATATTGAGGACCGATGACAATACACTAATTTAAAAAAAAAATAGTTTTCAAAAACTAAAAAACATGCTTTCTATAGAAAACTAAACTAAAAAATAGAATATAAATTTGAAAAAAGCGTGGGGTGCTTTTTACTATTGACAACAGGCACCCAACGCTTTTTTTAAAATTTATTTTCTATTTTTTAGTTTGGTTTTCTATAGAAAGCGTGTTTTTTAGTTTTTTAAAACTATATTTTTTTTCTAAAAAAACCTTGCTTATTGTTGCATCACCTGCCAATAGATTGCGTAACGACCCTAAATCCATCTTTAATCATTAAAAAAATTCAAATATGACCAATCTGTTGCGTTGTGTGCTATTTGTTTTACCGAGTGGAATAAAATGTAAAGGCAACACAATAAAAACAACCAATATACACTTTATATGTAATTATTTATTTATAACTTTCATCTCCTCAACACGTAACGTCACAAAAGTTCAAACAGCAAGTAATATATGTTATTATTGCGCATGATTTATATTTATTTATATATTTTATATATATTTGTACAAGACGTCCGCCATCGCGGGCGGGTCCGTGTGCACTAACATAATACTGTACTCTTATACAAATCCCATATATTTGAACGTCGGCAACACTGACAATATCGAGATAAAGCTTTAAAAAAAAACTGCCGTGTTTATTTTATAACAAAATGTTATATGTTTTAATCTAAAAATAACGTGGAATGCAAATGGGTACTCTCGATATAATGACTTTAAAAAAAAAACACGCAATATATAAACGGGCGTAAAATAATTCATTTTTAGTGTATAAATATCATATATTTTATATAAATAACAACTAATTAACTGCGGGCCCGTCGACCAGCCGCGGCGCTTCCGTGTCATATGTACAGCGTGGGGGGGGGGGGATTGAGGGGGGGGGCTTTTAAAGCTGCGACGGGCCCTTTAATTTCAACAATTGGAATCACGAATATGTATTGAAACACTAGTATTACAATTAAACCTACATACACTACGTAGACCATGATTAAACACATAATTACGTTTAATTATAGTGTATTACAATACATGGGCCGGGCGGCGGCTTGCTCTGGTACCACTCTCCCCCCCCCCCCAGGGTGGGGTGCGCTTAGTCTTCGAGGTTGCGGAAGGCGGCGGACATGTCCTCTAGCAGTTGGTCGAATTCTGCCTTGATCTTAGCTTCTCCGTCTTTTACGGGGTCCTAGGAGTTACAAAACTATATTTAGTAATATTCATGTGTAAAGAATGGTATCCGTGTGGTGACGGATTAAGAATACGGAATGTCACCACCCCTATTCATCCCGTGGGTGTCGTAAGAGCCGACTAAGGGAGCAAACTAGGCAGGACAACGGCACTGCAAAGAGAAGGAAAACTTGAAACAAACCGTACACCAACCCGTCTGGCCAACCTCCTTTGAGGCCTATGTCCAGCAGTGGAATATTATAGACTGCTGATTGATTGATTGATGTTGTAAAGAATTATATTAAAATACAAAATTAAAGTTGACACCTCTACCTACCCCTTGGGAATCTAGGAATAAGTGTACACACTTATTCCTAGATTCCCAATGGAACAGTTGGAAATGAAACAGTTATGATTGGAATGCCTGACCGACTGCTGCGCCAGAGGACGTGGGGGCAATTCCCACCAAATACCTGTGTGATGATCTGTGTCTGGGTGTGATTTATTTATAATATATATACATTTAGTAATATATAAGTTTGTTTATCAGCAGTCTGGTTACCATAGCACGGACTACTTAGTTTGGGATCTGATGTTTACAAATGACCACTCAGAGGAGTTCAGAATCTCATGGCCTGAATATATAATATATATTCTACCACATACACACAATGCCATCTAGTCCCAAACTAAGCAGAGTTTGTACTACGGGTACTAGACAACTGATATAAATACATATATACTTTTTTTATAAATACATACATATTATACATAGAAACACCCAGACCAAATCAAACATTAAATGTTCATGCACACAAATATTTGACTTGAGCGGGAATCGAACCCGCGACCTTTGGAATAGCAGTCCGTTACACAAACCACTACGCCATCCAGTCGTATAATTTCTTTCTATTAATTATTTAAAGAAAGACACCCAAATTCATTACAGTATTATTTGTAGAAAGGACCTATGCTTACAAGTAACAATAACAACATCTCACAAATGGCAGTGTGATCCCAAATAAGGCAGCCTGTATTAGGGTAACTAGACCACTGATAAACATACTTAAATGTTTCTAAATACCTACATATTTTAGATAAATTAAAACCGGACACAGAACAAATGACCGTGCTCATCATACAATTATTTGTCCTGGGTGGGAATCAAACCCACGAGCTCCAGCTCAGCAGTCAGAGTCTGTAGCCACTAGTTTGACGGGCCTGTTGGTCTAGTGGTTAGTGGCCCTGACTGCTAAGCCGGGAGGTCGTGGGTTCGATTCCCACCCAGGACAAATATTGTGTGATGATCACGGTCATTTGTTCTGTGTCTGGGTGTAATTTATTTATAATATGTATGTATTTAAAAATATATAAGTATGTTTATCAGCAGTCTGGTTACCATAGTACAGGCTCTGCCTAGTTTGGGATCAGACGGCCGTGTGTGAGATGTGTGAGGTTATTATTATTATCTTTATTTCATTCTTTATACATATAAATTACATTTTTAAATATATTTATATACAAAAACAAAAAAAATACATTTAAAAATATAAAAAATAGTATCCCATCGGTATTGGATACAGAGACCAAGATATCGGTGGTTAGGACTCCAGAGACAGAAACTTCCTCACAATCCGTGCCGTATCGAGAAGAACTGCTTTCTGCATCAGACCCTTAATCCAACTGCCTAACGCGAGCCTCTGAAGATGTTGGTGGTACAACGATTGCCGAATCAACATCCCACATGTCGACAATCTCGTGGGCTAAATCCAAATACTTCACTTGTTTATCTTTTTCAGCTTTCAAGAGATTGTCGTCATGTGGAATGGTAATGTCAACAATCATTGCTCGGCGCTCCAATCGGTCTATTACCACTATATCAGGTTTATTGGCAACTATAGTCCTGTCAGTGATAACAGGGCGATCCCAGTACAACGTTGCACGACCATTTTCAAGAACTGGGTCGGGCACATATTTGTAGTACGGTAACTCTACAGTCACAAGGTTATACTTAAGAGCAAGTTGCTGATGGACAATCCTGGCCACTTGGTTATGTCTATGCAAGTACTCGCCGTTGGCAAGACGAGAACAACCATATATATATATTATTATTATTATTATTACAGCAGGCCAGTGAATGTTGATACGTATGTAACGCACTCACCCTGAACTTCATGGAGGAGAGCTGGTAGAGCACGTTGCCCATGGCGTCGCGGATGACGTTCCAGGTGACCTTGTTGTCAGACTGCGCCGTGGACTCGACGGCGTGACGCGACATGTCGTAGAACGAGATGATGTTCTTCAACATGCCGCATGTCTTGTAGAACGGACAGAATCTGTCGTATGCTGAGTAGCTGTAACACAATATTCATTGTATTAACGACTGGCTGGTTAAGTGTTACCTTAGTGGGTTCGATTCCCGGACCGGGCAAAATTTTATAGGGTTCTTAAGTTCAGTAGCCTAAGTTATGAAGATTACCCAGAACAAACAGACAAACAGGCAAAAAAACTACTACTAAAATAACCGTGTAAACAAGAAAAAAAATTGTTAAAAAAACTAAAAAACAAGCTTTCAAGAAAACTAATTTGAAAAAAAGCGTTGGGTGCCTGTTGTCAATAGTAAAAAGCACCCCACGCTTTTTTTCAAATTTATTAAAAATTATTTTCTATTTTTTACTTTGGTTTTCTATAAAAAAGCGTGTTTTTTAGTTTTTTTAAACTATTTTTTTTTAATTAGTTTATTGTCATCAGTCCTCGATATATTTACAAAGTTTGAACGAATTCTGACAGTTTAAAGTCAGTCAAAATTACGTCAGTCAAAAAAAGGAGTCGGTTACAAACAAACATACAAGTGAAGCTAATATAAAGCGTGTAAAAATGCAACTCCGATGCGGCAGTCCAAACCGCCTTCAAAGAGTTTATTGACTCTCCCCATGGTTTTTTTAGTAAAGGGATCAATGAACTACCTATGAGATGGCAAAAGTGCATAGATAACAACGGTGCACACTTTGATTAATTAAATATTAGGTCTTTACCTATGAAATTGCCGTTTTGTATGCAATAAGTGAAAGTACTTATTTTTTCAAACTTTTTTATTTCTGTTATTCGAAGTAATCACCCATGCAATCGACGCATCTTTGCCAACGCATTGGCAGTTTATTGATGCCCTTCTTGTAAAAATCAGCTGGACGGGAGGCAACAAACTCTTCAAAGGCATTTTGTACTGCCTCTCGGGAATTGAATTTTTTACCCACTAAAGAGTTGTCTAAATTTTGGAAAAAGTAATAGTCGGTAGGTGCAAGGTCAATAAACTGCCAATGCGTTGGCAAAGACCTATTATATTTTACAAAAAAAAATTGACTTTATATTCCACCCGTACAAAACGCCAATTTCATATGTAAAGACCTAATATAAACAACATTTAAACAATTATTTACGATAAATTATACGGTAGTTAACTGAGAACTCAAATAATTTCCCTACATTAAAAGTAAAATGAATGTCGCATGAAAATATTAATTAATTACAACTAGTGACGCCATTTTTTTCTAAATCATTTAATATCCAAGGCAGGGTAATCACAATTTTATATATTTTAAGTGCCTGGTACCTTGGGACCTAACTGTAGTCTGCAAATGTAAAAAAAATACTCGTCTATCCATTTGAAGACAGCATAACTAATTGTGTAAATATTAGACTGCACGCATGGCGAAGTGGTTTAAGTGGTCGCCACGCCGCTTACTAAGACAACACTTTGTGTGATCCACAAATTGTTGTTCTGAGTCTGGGTGTTTTTTGTGTCCGTTTCATGTATGTTTGCAAAGTCCCCGCGACACAGGATATATTCCTAATGCTGAAGTTGTTTTAAAAATATATATACATATAATAAATATATACAGCTTGTGTTTACCTGTTCTGTTGTAGGAAGTCGTCCTTGAGTAGCTTGGCGACCTCGAGGGTGATCTTGTCAGTCTCGGCCAGGGAAGCCTTACCGACCAACTGCACGATTTCTGACAAGTCTTCTTCTTCTTGGAGGATCTCCTTGACCTGAACACAAATATTGTTTTACCTTCAATTAAATATTCCTTAACATGTTATTTTAAATCTGAGGAAACTTATGATCCTCTATTGACTACACAACTAAGCAATTCATGATTTAAAACAACATACAACAAACCATACTTTATATCATAAACTAGCTGGTACCCGAGACGTTCAAGTGGAATTTAAAAAACCCTGCCTTAGTCGGTTCAAGGCCCAGACTTGGAAAAACAGCTTAAGTTATTCCTTATGTAGACAGTACCTGGTGGTACAATATTATTGAAATCGGTCCCGCCGTTTAAAAGATTACCCGGAACAAACCAGACAAACAAAAAAACTGGTTTTTAGGCATAGGTATCATGCAAATAACCGTGTAAGGAAAAAAAAAACCTATTATTTTGACATTACAAACAGACACTTCAATTTTATTTATTTGTATAGATAATATATACAACTTCCCGACATCAACCGGTGAGCACCGCTCCACCAGGTACGGTCACTCATTTTAGATTCAACGGATGAGTGATTTATAAAGAAAAATATAATTAATTATGTGTCATCATCCCTTCAGGCAATTGGTTACTGACCTTGGTTCGGAGAGGTACGAACTCGGGGTAGTTTTTGTCATAGAAGTCATCAAGCGCACGCATGTACTTGCTGTAGGAGATGAGCCAGTTGATGGAGGGGAAGTGCTTCCTCTGGGCCAGCTTCTTGTCCAAGCCCCAGAACACTTGCACGATACCCAGGGTGGCGGCAGTTACAGGGTCGGAGAAGTCACCACCAGGGGGCGATACGGCACCCACGATGGATACGGAACCTGACGAGTGAACAGATATATAGTCCACAACTCACTATTTAGAGATCAGGATATTTAATGTGTTTAGATTCTAAGATATCTCGAATATTAATAACAATATTATAATATTTGGACATCTAACACACAACGCCATCTAGTTTCAAACTAAGCATACCTTGTACTATGAAAGCTAGATTGACTGATAGAATACTTATATACTTTTTTTGTAAATACACACATGATATACACAGAAAACACCCAAACTCCGAAACAAATATTTGTAGATCATACAAACATTTGGTTCGACCTGGGAATCGAACCCAATATATCTTAGTTTTTTCAATTATTTGATATAACGACTATAATTATAACTAGCACATTATTTCGTCTTATCTTTAACTATTTAAGCAGCGCAAGCGAGAAAGGATTTTTTAAAAGACGATTTTTTACACCAATAATAACCTATTTTTTTTGCACGTCTAAGTTTTTTAGAAATAAATTATAGCCTATGTTACTTACCAAAAATGTAGCTTTCTATTAGTGAAAAAATGGTTTAAATCGGTCCAGTAGTTTTGGAGCCTATTCGATACAAACAAAAACTCTTTCCTCTTTTTAATATTATAATTATATAATTATAATAACTCCTTTCTAAGGAGAGGCTTATGTCCAGCAGTGGACTATTAAAGGCTGTTGATGATGATGATGATGAATTATAATAACTAATGGCATATTACTCATCTTTATTTCATTTATATAAAAGAGCCTAAACTAAAATAAATATAAGTTTATCACTGGTTAAGATTCTGTTTATGAAACATAATGAAATCCGAATTTATTCTACGTTAACTTCGAAAAAAAATCTGCTTTATAATGTTTCCTTAAAGATACTTTTTCAAGACATTACTCATATATAATTTTAACAGTAAACAGCTTTGTTATAATTTATACAGATTGTGGATGAGCTCGCTTCTCAATTTAAAACAAGCTAATTATTGAAAAACAAAACAACCGACTGCGTGAATAAATCTATTGAGCCGTTCAGGCTGAAAAGCGTGTTAAACATTTGAATGTGGCGCCAAAAATCCACCATTTTGTTTTTTATTTTATTTTGATATATCCAGTGTCACTCTCACAGTAAATACGAATCTAACATCTCTCAAGCTAAAATCTATTCAGCCGTTCAAGCTCAGAGCGTGTCAAACAATTATACATACTCTCAAAAACATAACCCTCCTTCTAAATACTCAGCCTTAAAATTGAATGTAGGATAACAAAAAAACGTTACAAACCTTCCCTGTCGGGGTTGCCCAAACACTTGACGCGTCCAGCTCGCTCGTAGAAGGAGGCGAGCCTAGCGCCCAGGTACGCGGGGTACCCGGAGTCGGCCGGCATCTCAGCCAGACGACCCGAGATCTCACGCAGAGCCTCGGCCCAACGGGACGTGGAGTCAGCCATCATGGACACGTGGTAACCCATGTCACGGAAGTACTCGGATAGGGTGATACCTGGAATCACAAACATATATTAACAGAGATTAAACAGAAACAAGTGTCAAAGTTTTCCTATAGATGCTGTTGGTGCCTCTGTGTATTTACTCGGTGGAATGTTGTATACGCTATGTTGTACATGTAACTGTTTTATATTACACAAAAGTAAGTAACAATCTTTGGTTTATTACCCAAAAAGATCACAAATCGTTCTTGAGTCTTAGAAACACATAATTTTATTCAAAGTTCTACAAAAGGAAAAAGTAGAAAAATGTGAGTAAAAATTTAGTGTTGCTCATAAAACACTCAACAATCGACTTTATTGCAGAAATAATGCAATTACACATCAATGAAATTACATTATTGGGTCTGAACCCCACATGGGATGACACTTTGTGTGATCCACAAATTGTTGTTCTGATTCTAGGTGTTCTTTGTGTCCGTTTCATGTATCTTGTAAAGTCCCCCGCGACATAGGATATATTCCTAATGAGGGAGTTGTCTTTAAAAAAAAAAACAATTTGAAAATCCAAAAAAAAATTGCATCTATTGTATTGTGTTCAATTGCTTTTAGACCAATGAACTTTAAGGTGTCTTGCTTTATAAATTTTGGTATTTTGTTACAAATCTGTATTTGCAACCAGAACATGTAGGCTAATACAACATAAGTATATATTATATTCGTACTTTTATGTTTAAATATGTAGATGGGTGTAATGTATGTACCGTTGCTGATTTGTAATACAGCATTGCATTTACAAAAGTACAAATCATAGGTATATTTACAGTCAGGCCTGGGGGTGACAGGTGAGGCCATCTGTCACCCTAGCAGAAGCAGGCCGGGGTGGCGGCGAGCGCGTTGCGCAGCGCGCTCGCTTCCAGGGAGCACAGGGAACATGGGGTTCCCACACGGGGGGGTCGTCTACCTGTGGTCGGGGCACCAGGGACTACCTTTCTAGGGTATACCTGGTTCCCCGGCTATTGGTACCCGAGACGGCGTGCGGTTTTAGTCGGTTCGAGTCCGACATGCCACCGATAGGTGGTATCCGAGGGGATTTCCGCACGAAAAAAAAAAACAAAAAGGTATATTTACAGTTTTGAATAATAAAGAGTTATGATTCACTTAATGGGTGTATGGTGTACAGCCAAATGAAAATGTCCACTGGCCGGTGTACGTGTACATTTCTTCGACAGGTGTAGGTGTATTGTATACTACTGACAAAGGTTATGATCCACCGGTGTAGGTGTATAGCACACTGACCGGTATAGATGGAAGCCTCTCGGGCGGCTACAGGCATGTTGGAGGTGTTGGCGACCAGCGCAGTACGCTTCATGATGGACTCTGTAACTCCTTCGATCTCCACCGTCAGCTCGGGGAAGTCCCGCAATACTTCAGACATCTCGTTACCTGGTTACAAGAACATGTGTTACTTACAATTCTACTGTTACACTTAATCTGGCAAATTTTGTGGAAAATAGTGTTACGTCTCTCTGACACCAATACAATATCTTTCGACTCATTTAGAAGTTGTGTCTTTACTACTGTACTAATCGGTGCGAGAACTTGTATTGCGCGATGTAGGATTTTATGAAATTTAAGTGTATTTTCGCTAAAGGTGAATGTTGCTACAAGTATCTGAACTTGTGCCAACATCTATCTATAGCCAAGTAAAGATTCATCCAGTCTTCATACAATGAGTTTCTCTAGTGAGGGATACACACCACGCTCGCCGCATCCGACGTAGATGATGACATCAGAGTTGGAGTACTTGGACAGAGCCTGTGAGATGACAGTCTTGCCGCAACCGAAGGCTCCGGGGATGGCTGTGGTACCACCCTGCACACACCTGGGAGGGGAAACAAGATTAAGTGTTACTATCATTGTGATTTAAAAAAATTGTTTATAGCTTATAATAATAAATTTATGTAGCGCTATGCATTAATATGTTAAATCAGGTAGACAAGTGTTTTTGTTTGTATAATAACTACATATATCAAAAAAGTAAGAAAAATTACGCAGTTGTCTAATATTCTTCAGAACGCCGTAAATAAACCACATATAATATAGTAATTTCTACGTAACACGGCGATTTTCGACCAAAAATTAATATCGTTTTGCCTAAAGACAAAATTTAATTTACTAAAAACAAGACTGTGAGAAGTACTAGATAATGTTGTGTGTAAACCCATGTGAATAAATACATTTTAAAACTAATAAATTTTTTTATGGAGTCATCTATGTATATCTGATTGATGGATAAAGGGACCTGTTGGGCTGTCAGCTTCAATTCTCACACAGGACAAATTTGTGTAATTTATCTATAAATGTAAGTATTTAGAAATATATATGTGTTTATTAGAGGCTTGTAATGCGCGCGATAGTAATTTTATATCATTTTAAATAAATATATTGTTATATAAGAGTGGAGGAACGGGTGTCATGTCCCTCCAACACAAAGGGGGGATCCTCCGACCGGGCGAGGTGATCATGCCTGGCGGGCCGCGGCCCAATTCTTTATATCGCGATACAGGATTAGCAATTCTTATTTTAGTAGTTACTCCGTAGTTCGGTGTGTCTTCATTAGATGGCGCTGTAGTATGTTTCTGTTTCTTTGTATGTGGGAGTCGCCACATAAGAAACACTAAGTATTAATACTTAGGGTTTCTTTTATTTCAACATAGTTATTATATTACAATATATTTCTTTACAAGTAGCGCCACTGGATGAAAAGTTAAGAAGTAATAGGTTATCTCGGTATGGACATGTCATGCGGAGGGATGAGGAAAATGTGGCGAAGAAAGTTTTAGGTATGAGAGTTGAAGGGTACAAGAGTAGAGGCAGACCGAAGAAGAGGTGGATGGACTGCGTCAGGGAGGATATGGCTAGGAAGGGAGTAAACAGTGAGATGACGCATGACAGAGTAGAATGGAAAAATCATACATACTGCGCCGACACCAAAAAAAATTGGGAAAAGGGTAGGCAGATGATGATATTTCTTTACAAGATAAATAAATATTAAAGTATAAGCTAGGGGCGGGGCTAGGGTGGGAGTACTGACGGGAAGAGCGAGTCGAGCACGCGCTGTCCGGTGAGCAGCGGGTGGTTGGCCGGCATCTTCTCCGTGACGGGCCGCGGCTGCCGCACCGGCCACACCTGCAGCATCGTGTACGACGCCTTCTCGCCGTCGAACTCCGTCTCCAGCACCACGTCCTGCGCACACCACCTTACTTAACTCTCTTTCCTTCCCAGTCCGTCAAAAACTTATAAACGTTATTCATAACTCTCTTACTTTCATTTTTTTTTTCATTTGTCATTTAATTGTTTATAATTTAAAAGGCAAGCGAGTAGACCGGTCACACGACTACCACCACTCATGAACACCCTGTGAAGAATGTTTCCAGCCCTCAATATGGACGTATAATCTTTTCTTTAAGATTTAAATTAGACAATCTTCTATCTAAAATTATTCGAAACTTTTTACAATAAACTAGGTAATATATATTTATTTCTAAATAATAAGATTCGATATGCTTACAGTGCATTTGTAGTTGCCTGAGGGCGCCACGTATGTGACGGTACCCTTAGCCTTGGGCGGCACCAACATCTTGTGTTTCACCAAAGTGTTCTCGTGGACGATACCGTACAGATCTCCTCCGGTGATGTGAGACCCGACCTGGGGGAAAAGTTTACAATTTTATTTATCTGCTACCTGACAATACACTGTTAACACTATTTGCTAATTAATATTTTTAAGATATTTTTTTTATAATTAATCAAAAATTCTCAATTATAATACAGAAGCAGTTCTTTAAAATTATTAAATTACATCATAAGCTCGTCCCGTTGGTGATGAGATATTACAGCACCACTGATTACACTTGAGGATTTCCAAAACCCTTACTTATCTGGTGAGAAACCTACTACTACTTTCATGAAGTACAATTAAAACAAGAATTAATAATACTACTACTGGTATCTATTAATTTTATATCCTTACTTAAACGGATGAACCGAGAATCGATTTTTTGGGGTCAAAAATAATCGATGTGATTGCGCATGACCCAAAAACGCTAATTTGGAAGACTAACTTAAGGGAATAGATGTTTAATACATACATTAATAATCATCATCATCTGCCTACCCTTTTCCCAATTTTATTTGGGGTCGGCGCAGTATGTATGATATTTCCATTCTACTCTGTCATGCGTCATCTCACTGTTTACTCCCTTCCTAGCCATATCCTCCCTCATGCAGTCCATCCACCTTTTCTTCGGTCTGCCTCTTCTCTTGTACCCTTCAACTCCCTTACCTAAAACTTTCTTCGCCACATTTTCCTCATCCCTCCATACATTAATAATCATTTTAATATATTTATATACATAGATTCAATAAAATTATTCCGATACTCACTTTGACGTGCAGTGGGTTAAATTCCCAGTTGACATCACGAGCTAAAGAAGGCACGTTCACACCCTTTGGGATGTAGATAGACTGGGTAAGCTCGTTGATGTCCTTCAGGGGACGCTGGATACCGTCAAAGATGGAGCCCAAGATACCGGGACCCAGCTCTACGGACAAGGGTTTGCCGGTACGGAGTACGGGGTCACCGACTGTTACACCTGATGTTTCTTCGTATACCTATAGAAGAAAAACTTTTTATTTCTACCATAAAAAAACACTAAATTAATTTTTTAGAAGGGTTTCATTCAGTAGTATCATTAAACTAAGATCTCTCAAATGCCTGAGTCAGATATTTAAGTGAAATGTTTAAATAAATACATGAAACAAATATTTGATGAGAAAAAGGAATTTCAGGAGACAAAAGACTGATGTCTCTCTGTCCCAGCTTAACATTGATTGCCAGACATACTAAAAGAATTTCTAAATAATACACCAATAGCAAGCTAATCTATTATTACCAATATTAATATATTTATTTAGTATACATCTGCCTATCCCTTAGAGAGGTTGGAGACAGGTTACTAACCTGGATGGTGGCCATGTCACCTTCAAGACGAATGATCTCTCCTACCAGCTCATTGTAACCTACACGCACCAACTCGTACATAGCTGATCCGGACATTTTCTCTGCCGTTACGACTGTCAAACACAATATTTAATAATATTAATATGGTATACAAAAAAAAAAAAATCTGCATGTGGCAACACATTGTACGACATATATCCAATAGACAATATTCTAGGGACTATGTGTTGTTGGAACTCGTCAAATTGTTTTCAAACTGTCACAACTTGTAAAAATACATGGATTTGGAACATATAGCCTAGTGGTTAAGGCATTGGACTTGTGATCAAGAGGTCGTGGGTTCGAATCCTGACCAGTACACTACCGATGTGAACCCACTCCTAACACAAGCAATTTAGCTTTGCTGGAGGAGTTAACGGGAATACTAGTAACTTAGGTTGCTAGTAAGCCTTTAAAAAAATTATTATAAGGTACCCTTAAAGTCAGTACTTTATTATGCATGAAGGGTACTACCACAATGTGTATGTAAAATCATGGTGATTGCACGAAAGGGCAACACATAAAATAGTAACAAACAGATTTTTGTATACCAAAATTTAACTTTTTTGTTAACAGAATGACACTATCTAAGTCATATGTGAACCGTCCAGTTACGAACACAATCTGTTAAATTTGAAGGAATTAAGTAGCTATTCATAGATCTATGAGTTCTATAATAACATTATTAAACCATCAAATGCATCACGATCGAAGAGTTTTTTGGAGTTTACTCTTTAAGAATCGATAAGGCGCCCGATATGAAAAAGAAATATATGACGAGTAAAATTAAGTGATTGAATGACCTCATTACATTTTTTAGTTCTAAATGTAATTTATTGATTGCGGTTCAACTATTTACTTTTACGTGTAATAATATTTTTTGTTGGTTTGTTATTAGTGCTATGATTGCAATTTGTTTTAGTTTAGTGAGTAGTCCACTACAAATTTAAAATTGTTTTTAAAACGGAATAAACAGCGATTAATACGTGACTTCTAATGATCTTAAGTGTGTCGAAGCTGACACACACTTTTTTTTCTTCCTCTAAAAAACTCTAAAAATTATCATAATGATACATAAATTAGAATTCACACTTCTGTGCTGTCTACTAGAAACCTTCTATGGCGTCAAAACTGTTTATAGCACTTAGCTGTGTAGTACAGTCATTCCCGAAGTGGTTGATATCACACAAACTCTCCGTTCAGTCGTCTTATGCGTGACGCGCTAATAAATGTGTTCTTGGTGTAATATTTAACTGTTTTACTATTTTTACCAATGTTGCAATTATTGTCCCATATTTACCACATAAGGTCCATCGTATATTTACAAAAAATGTAAACTAATGAGGCTGTGGAAGTGTATTACTGTCTTATTAGTCAAAATTTCTTGTATTCATTTCATTGACGATTCTTATTGAATATATAAAAATCAATAAAATAGAAAAAAAGACTACTAGTTTGCTTTAGAAAGCATTCCCATTAACAATAAAAAAAAAAGTAAATATGACTGCAATTGAACAAGCACTATTATCTGATTACGTAAGTCCCTTATTGCATCACAATTTCTTTGTAAGAAAACTGGAATTCAAATTATTTGTGTCCTATTACATTATTGTATGTAGATTTTTTTAAATATCAAAAATCATAGAATATTCTATCTAATTCAATAAAATATAACTAAATAAAACAACTAAAAGGAACAAAGATATAGAAAATCAGCTAGTTCCCCAAAATTAAAAAAGTGAAGAGCTATCTAAATGACCATTGGGCTTTTTAGCAGAAAGAATATTAGTAATAGTATTGTTTAGCAGAAATGATTCAATCCACAATCTGGTTAAATTCATAATGACAACAAACTGTCCTAAAATTTTCTGTATCATCAGCAACAGAACAGAGCTCTAGAATTCCACTGCTGGACATAGGCATCTCCTTAGAAAAGAGATTCTGGCCTACTGTACCACGCTGGCGTGACAGGTATGTATAGGGTTTGTTTCAAGTTTTCCTTCTCTTTCCAGTGCTGTTATCAAAAATTTGTTCCCTTAGTCAACTGTTACAACACTCACGGGACGAATAAGGGTAGTGGCACACCGTATTCTTAATCCATGAACTTGTGATGAATTTATTTAAATTCAGGACAGAGTATACTAGTATCTATACCGTAAATTTGGCCTCTGTGGATTAGATAATTTCGGCACAACATTAACAACTACAGATTATTTTATTACACTACAATAAGTTACACTACAACGTATACATACCAGGACCAGATACAGCAAAGACGTATCCAAACCGTTCCTCATTCTCCTCGTTGGCGATGGTCTGGTACTCCGCCATCTTGAATAATTTATTCTTTTACCTGCCACCAGAAGATGTGAAATTTAAATAACAGTTTTTGGTACATTTGTTGCATTCTTGACCTGATGGCACAGCTAAATATAAATTTATTCCCGCAACACAATTAAGCTCAAGTAAAATAGAGATTGATTCACTTAAATGACATTTCCTTCTTCAACAGCTTTTAATAGTCCACTGCTGGACATAGGCCTCTCCTTAGAAAGGAGGTTTTGGACTACCATTGACAATGTAATTTCCTAACAATGAAATTTAAAAAAAAAATTTAGACCTGTGTCCTAGCCACTCTGCTATTAAAGAGGAAAGCATGAAATTACATAGCAAAACTAGTTATTGCAAGAGAAGTTTAAAAAACATAAGATTGTTCTTGACACTCAATTTTACATCATAACACTTACCAACACAAAACTAATAACTTTATTTTAAATAACAACCAAATCAAGGATCTTTTTTTATTCAATCATTTAATAATATTATAGAATTCTAATGTGGTTGGAGTCTGACCATAGACTGGCACATCAGCTGACCTGAGATTTATCAATGAGCACTGATAAACACTCAGATCCATCAATGTCATCTATTAAAAAATGTATGTATGTATGTGGAGGACACAAAAAGAATGTAACACTTAAAAAAGGATGCTACATTAATTGATGGTACCAGTAAATTAATTTAAACAAATTATAGAGTGGAAGGATCTTTGCTCATATGTAACAAGTCATCTATCATGTGACTTAATTTCACTTAAGTTGGTGCATAATAAGACCTTTTTTAAGAGTATTTAGTGATGATGGCAAAAAAAAAACATAGAAGTAGCAATGGGCATGACTTGGGTATGCCTTGTCATTTCTTTATAGGAGTAAAAATTACTAATTTGACTATATAAATAGGGAACTTGTGGTAGTTTTACAACAAGTAAGGGAAATCTATTTCCTAGATTTATTATCTAATCCACAAAAGTATCTTTCATCTTAAATGTACATATTTAAGGAACAGAATTAAGGTTTATAATAATCATAGTAAAATTAAAATTCTCTGATCTGGTCATAGTGACTTAGCTAAATCAAACTAATTTTATGGATTACTTTTTTTATAACTGTATAATTATTTTTTATTACTTTGATGAAAACTTGAGTCTACTGAAAAAGTAAGCTATATGGGTGTGTAATCTACTTATTTTCTAATAGAAACAAACTCATAAGTAGTGTTACTAGAAAGATGGTATATACACAATATAATTGCAGTAGAACTGAAGTGGTGAACTATTGTATTCACGTCTTAAACATTAATTGGCTAAAAAAGTATATAGTCTTCATCTTACACACCTATTACCATTTTTCTAATAGGAGTCGAACACAGTCACATGATAAATGGGTTGCAGGACATTTGACATTAATAACAAAGGTTTTATATACTTTAAATGAAAATTAATGAAGCAATACACGCCCGAATTGCTTTGCCAAAAAGATTTAACGAATATATATACCAAAAAAGCCATATTATTACTGACATTACGAGTTTCTCACAAAAATTTGTCTAAGGCAGGATCAAGAACAATCTTACCAATAATTTAAAAGCAAAAACTATTATTCACAGCAAAGAACACATACACCGACAGTAACAAACCTGATAATATACAAATAAAAGAATTCTATTCAATAAAATTCAACTCACTGACGAGAAAGACGGAATAGTTGGACCGAGAATGGCGGAGGTCCACGATTATCACAAGACCAATGATAAAAATGAAGTCAGCTGACCCTTGCTCTATGCTTCTTTGTCTATACCACACATTTCATTGATTTTCTTTACACCTCTCCAGTAGTCATTGGCATAAAAATATTTAGTAACACGGCATTTTAGGCTTTCACTACGAAGGAATAAGAAGCTAAATAGCAAACAAAGAAATATTTATTACTAAAACATCTTCACGTTATTAGTGGGAACAGTATATTATTAACATTTTTATATTTATTGTTTACACTTTAAAAATTGTTATGTTTTAAATTTAGTTATTTTTTATTTAGATTTTTTCTTTGGGTTTTTCTTAATATCATTATTTATATTGATACAAAATCCAAGCAACTTCAACCCATTTCGCTTCTAGTTGGGCTTTCATCTTTTTGAAGTTAATGGAGCCATGCTTCTGCACAAATGGGCTAGCTCGGGTGGAATAATATCACGGCCTCGCATATAACTGCTCTTAAGCAATTCTTTAATTGATTTTAAACAAGTGAGTAAGGTTTCCGGAGTTCGAACCCTGGCTACTCCTAATTCTGAGAGCAGACTCAAAGGGTCAACGCACTTGTGTCTCTTTTGTTAAAGTTGGCCGTGGATAGTTACTTAAAATCAAGTGACCCGTGTGCTAGTTTGACTATAAAAAATAATTACTGGGAAACTAAATTTGTTATGCATAATGAATGCGTATTTTAAAATATTTAATAATGTTAAAATACGGAATAATAATTTTCCTTGTGATTTCTTCTATGAACCTTTATCTTATTTAAAAGATTACACATGCATTAGTGCATAATATGTCAGAATAATTAACATCTTCTTATGCAAGTTAAAGTATTTAAGGCAAGTCTGTCATTTAAATTCTATAGTGCTAATTAACTAATAAAAAAAAACACAACTTTTTTAGACGGACAGACGGACAAGAAAGTGATCTTATAAGGGTTCCTTTTTTATCTTTTGACGTACGGCGCCCTAAAAATCTAGTAAACTTACCTATTGTGCATTGTACACATAGAGAAAATTAAAGAATAGAGCACGTCAATCCCACCTAACCCGATGCTTCAGAGATTGCTGAAAGCAGAGGCCTTCTCTATGTCTCTCTCACTGCATGTATATAGGGTTTTTTTTTTTATTAGCGGGGACAGACGAGCAGACGGGTCACCTGATGGAAAGTGACCATCGCCGCCCATGAACGTTTACAACTCAGAAGTCACAAAGGTGTTGCCGGCTTTTTAGTAAGGAGTACACTCTTTTCTCTTTTGTTAAGAAACAGATAGAGTGGGCCTCAGCATACAACGATCTCTCTCGCACTGTATGACACGGTGAGGCTTCCCTTGAGAGCTCTGTTCTTAAAGTATATCTATGATTGTACACTGTAACCTATTGTTTTGATGACATTGTAGTGGTGGAACTAGGTTATGATTTCTATAACTAGCATTTTTTTCAGTGGTACCACTTATCGCTATTCAATTAGGTAGAGTTACTGAAAATAAACAAAACTCTTCCTAATTGTGTGCCGGATAAAAATAACAGTGGTTTTAAGACACAAATTCATGAATGAAGAATATTTTTGCTTGTAATTTATTCTATGAACCTTTATCTTATTTAAAAGATTACACATGCATAAGCGCATAATATGTCAGAATAATTAACAGTTTCTCATCCAAGTTAAAGTATTTAAGTCAAGTCTCTCATTTAGATTCTATAGTGCCCATAAACCACAAAAAAAATCTTTTTTTTATTGAACCGATAAGACCCATCAAATGTTACATTTTCAAATTTCGCGCGTAATTTGACGACATTACTATTCTACTTATCGTTAGTGTTGTTATTGTTTAGGCATGGCACAAAAAAACGGTGAACTGTGAAAGACCGGTGATTTATCAATCAATTTTTTCGACGTAGGTTAGGGTTTCTACTTACTCACGCGTTGTTGCCAATAAGCTGTTTTCATACGATGTATAAAGACCCTATTTAACCGTAAATATAGTAATTATTTTGTTACAAATAGCTACCATTCCGTTCATAATAATTAAAAAATACTAGATTTACTGTTACAGAGCGTCTAACCTAAGTACCTACCTTTTTTTTTTTTCACTTGTGGAAATCCCCTCGGACCGTCACCCCGCCGGAGCTTTCTATTCGGCGGGGCGGTGTATCGGACTCGAACCGACTAAAACCACACGGTCTGCCCTCTTTGCGCTTCCATTTTGGGAGGGGTCCAGGGAGTTATAGCCTTCTGGACCCCCCCCCCCCCAGCGTCTGGACCCCCCCTACCAACCCTAACCTACATATGTACGCAAAAATCGAATGATAAATCCACAGACCTATATAAGTCTGTGGTTAAATCACAGTTTACTATGATTTTGTCCCATGTCTAGTGCTGTTGCTAACATAGGTTCCTAAAAACAAGACTACTAAAGTTCATAGAGATTTAAGCATAGAGTGAACAAGAGCCCCAATCTTAAAATATAGGTAATAATAGAAAGATGGATAATAGCTTTCTCTCTCTTTCCAGTCGGGCTATGTGATTGCCTGGTATTAGGCTTCCATCTCTCTCTTTGCCTTTATCGCTTCCACTTACGTACTATATGCTTCATCATCAGCCTATCGCAGTCCACTGCTGGACAAAGGCCTCTCCCATTGCACGCCACTTAGATCGATTTTGGGCTTCTCGCATCCAGCTCCTGACAGCCATCTTGCGCAAATCGTCACTTCACCTGGTCTTTGTTCTCTCTATGCTTATATTGTTGTTATATTGTATAATGTTCTTGACTCTTGTCTATGCACGAGTCGTACTCTGTGTTCAATCAAAGACAGACCAGTGACCACCACATCCTTTGTTTTGGAGTTACCTGTTATTAAACTTAATTTGCAAATTTTCAAGTCTTAGACTTGATATTCAAAATAAAACATAGTAAAGCATTGGTGTTTAAAAAAACTGTAGTTATTCCGTTTTAGATATTAAATTTGTTGACAAATTAGATGTACGTATTCGAACATATAGACGCCACATTTTGTTGATTTTACAATTTTTATTCAAGAAACGTTAACGTCTTGCAGGTTTCATAAAGATTTTCACTTGAGCAAATCTTTGAGTTGGTTGCTCAGGCACGGAGCATGCGAAGAAGGCTTCGAGCTGAGGTACTTACGAACATTAAATGGCAGTTGTGTACACATAAATAAATAAACGTTGTATGTATAGCATTGCCGTTTCGACCGAAACAAGATGCCAGTGTACAACTATAGTGACTTTGAATCCTGTAATTTATCAACGCGTTAGAAGTGGTTTTTTGTTTAGAGTCCAATAATTGCACTATATAAAATAACAGCATATTTAGTGACGATTATTATTATTTTAAGAATTCATAAGTTTCTGTAACATATGTAGGGAACCAATAATTTAATTTTATAGCCAAGAGTAACTTGAAATACTGCTTACTTGCATCTGCCAGATCTATCTTGACTAGTAGAGATTCTGACACCAGAACTAAGCATGAATAGTAATTGTACTGGAGGATAATTCTGACTTGACTGGCCTGATGGTCTAGTGATCCTGACTGCCCAGTAGTGCCCAGCTAGCTCAGTAGTGGGTAGTAACTTGAATTCTAACCTCAAACAAAACATGAGTATGTTTGTTAGTCTGTTATTTGGAATACAACCATGTGTAAGGCAGTTGTAATTACTATTATTATTAAATACAAACAAAACTAAGTAATGTACTGTTTCTTTTTCAGTCCAGAAGGATATTTAGAAGTTTGTAAGATACTACAGCACCCATTGTTCCAGTCCAGGTATCAACTTTCAGACGTAGTAAGGGTAGTTAGACAAGATGCTAAGCAACGGTTCAACTTGAGACAAAGCCCCTCCACTGGTAACTTAGAGATCAAAGCCAACCAGGGACACAGTATCCCAACTGTGTCTGATGACGGACTCACACCTATTCTCACGGTTAGTTAATTTATTAGTTGTTTTCGATAGTGACAAGTTGAGTAACAGAAGGTTATCTTGGTCAGAGATGGATTAAGTATCCAGAGCACTCTAGGCAACATCCCCCCCGCACCTCTCTATCGCCCATAAAAGTTTAGTTGTCTTATACTAGAACTTTTATTGTTTTACGTGTGGGAACATAGGCTGTCACCGCACTGGGGTTTGCGTTGGGGCAATGTAGCAACTGCATTTTATGTACACTCAATCTTCATAGGTATCACAAAATGAAAGTTAAGAAGTAGTGGCAATTACTGGCGAAAAATATCAATCCTAGATTTCAACCTTAAGCATCTGTATAGAAAGAAGGATTTTGTGTAAGTATGTGCAAAGAGAAGGAAAACTTGACACAAACTCTATACCAACCCGTCTGACCAGCAGTGGACTACCAAAGGCTGTTGATGTGATGTGTGATGTTTGTATGAACTAGAGTTTGTGACACATTGTTGTGTGACAGTATACATCAATACCTAAATTTACTAGTGGATAATAGTGGATATATGCCTTGGCAAATGTATATACTATTTGGTCCCTCTACTCCGTTTCCACCTCAAGGTTGTGAATTATGATGCAAAATATACAAATGTAGCAGATGCAAGAAATAAACAACTCTTTCTTCATTGAAATACAATATTTGATTCATGTGTTTTAAATTTAAGTTATCACAGCTCAAAGATAAGCTATTGCTTACATTTCAGCCTAAATACAGTACAGTGGTCCACGGTACCTACTACAAATGGTGGTCATCAATAGAACGTGACGGCCTGAATCGTATGTCCCGAAACCACATACACTTCGCCAAAGGGACATTGGATGACCCCAAAGTCATCAGCGGTCTGCGAGAGAGTGCAGAAATACTTATATACATAAACCTGCCCAAAGCATTGGCCGATGGCTACAAGTTCTTCGAGTCTGAGAATGGTGTTATTTTAACCAGCGGCAACCATAGAGGATTTTTGAAACCAGAGTATTTTTTGAGGGCAGTTTGTTTAAAAACAGGTAAGGATACCTTTTAAACCTATGTTGTACTAATTATTTACTGCGGTTTCACTCGCTTGGTTATTTGTTATTTCTAAATTTGAAAAAGATAAACTTCAATTCATACAACGGTTGTTTTCGTTAGTTGCCAGTTTCTTTTTAATGCTAGAGTATTGCGTTTTATTGTTTATGAATCCCCAAAACTATTTCCTTTGTATCCCAAATGCTCAAAAAATCAGAATGCAGATACTTTCAACAAAAAAATTGTTTATAATAAAATGTTTTGACTGAACATATAATATTCTGTTCTCTTTGTCATTACGTCTATTTACACGCGTAACTATCGCTCAAAATGACTTTAGTTATTTTGTGTAAAACTTAATCAAATCACAAAGTATTATGAGTGATCAAATCCCATGTAATTCTTCATCAATAGGTTTTAATATTATAGACATAAAAGGTGGTGCATTTCTTTTATAAAATGCTCATCAATAGTATATTACAATAAAAATAAGAGTTCTATATTGAGATACAAAAACCACAGTTAAAAAAATGCAAAGGAATACTGACATATCTGGTTTGTACAATTTTTTTTTTGTCAACATTTTTTGATGTTTGATAAAGGTAAATCTCTTGTATAAATTGTTCGGAATAGTTGTCATGTTGTTGCAACATGGGATTTAATGGACATGGCAAATGGGACCCATCGTTAACACCTAAAAAAAGGGATCTAAAACTAGGATCAAACGAAAATAAATCCCACCGTTCCCTTATTTTACACCCTTTGTGGCATTGCTAAAAATCCTTTCAAAGTGCGGGCTAGCTCACGAAATTTCAAGTTTGTAGCCCCAGAGGTTTAGTTTAGCTCTGCAGTGATATATTTATTTATTTATTATTATTTATATATTTTACCCCTAATTCAATTTATGCGTTTTTCTTGACGGCCTGCTGCATTGCCATAGCGGTGCGTTAGTCGTACTACGCACGGACAATCGTTTTTTTTTTTCAAACAAAGCGCGCGGTGCGGCAACAGCGGCGTGCGGCGGCGGTACCGCGAACGCTCGACAACAGAACGGCAACGTCGCAACTGTCGCAAGCACCACGTGTTCATTTCGGTGTTGAATAGTGCGGTGAATAGACGACAGAGCTAATTTCATCGAATTTCATTTACCTGCTTAAAATATATTATATAAACGTGGAAGATTTTATAAATGAAATCGAAATACGTCCTTCTAAATGGAACTCCAGAGTGACGAACAGAGAAAAAAATAAACAGACTGGTGACAGTTAGGCTTTGTTTACATCGAAAACTACAACTAAAAGTTCATCTGCTGACAATAAAAATGAAACCAACACGCTTTTAAAAATACTCGCAGAAAGATTACAAAACAAAAAAATCAAGTGAAGATATTTCCAAAGATTAGGACAGGTATTTTTTGTTTTCTTTGTTAAACGATTACAAAGGATCCCAGAAAGTCGTAAAATGTATGCCAAATATTACATTATTGGAATTATCCGAAAATACGCGATGCCACAATCGTATGTATACTCGAGATTATTATAACTTAGATTCGGAATTTTATGGACAAAGCGGCTATTTTATAAATCAATCTCCAGGATTTCAGACACAGACATCTAATAATCAGCTTCAGACAACATCAGACGAACTTTCTTTATAGGTTTTTTTTATTTTGTTAAAAAGACAACTCCCACATTATTGATGTATCCTGTGTCGCGGGAGACTTTACAAACATGAAACGGCCACAAAGAACACCCAGACTCAGAACAACAATTCGTGGATCACACAAAGTGTCGCTCCATGTGGGGATCGAACCCACAAAACTCAACTTAGTTGTAAGCGGCGTGACGAACGCCTAAACCACTACGCCACCCGTGCAGTCAAGCTTGCAGCAATCTTATCCGTATCTAATTTAAGTTGAGATTCTGAAGCTTACATACATAGTGATCTTTTTACAGGCGATATCCCTACATAATAATTTTTAATTATAATTTTCACAAAAATAAGGGGCGAAAAAGTTACAAGGCTGACCCACACCAAAGAGGACAAAATTTGTCAGGGATTTCTATATGGAAGTTGTTCGTAGTTAATTATTGAAAATACTTACTGTACTAATTATATATTGATTATACAGATTCTTCTTAAAAAAATATTTAATTTTTACTAAGATTAAAAAAAAATAACCATGAAAATAATTGTATTAATAAATAATATCCCGAATATAAAATATAAGTTGTTCACTTTATTTACCTTAATATTATCACCAGTCTTTCTTCAGCTGATATACTATATTTGAAAACAGTTTTACTTTAAACTAATTCAAGTAACTTATAGAAACATTCTCTAGACATTCTTAGATAATGATAAAAAATGCTTGGATCTTGTTTTAACCTACGGTAAAAATTATGGAAATCACCAGAATTACATGCTGCTTTTTACGGGGGGCGTCGGTTTTGTTCCTCTTTGATGATTTTCAACAACAACCATTACTGTTAAGTAATGTTTCTTCGTCAGAGTCTATGGCTTGACTCGTGTTACATCACTGGTATACAACGGCATTCAGATACGATTGCAATTTAGGCGTTTGGTGTCGAACTGCTACCGTTACCAGTGGCACGGTAAACGTGCGGCAGCGGTGCGACACGAAACGTATAAATTGAAAACGCCCAAGTTATAACTCCCATTGAGTAAGGAAGTAAAATAAGGGACGAACGGTTGTACGGAAGTTTAAAAACACGAAATGGAAAATAATCAAGCGAACTAAGAACCATAGTGTTATACTATTCATTAGTAAAATCAATTTGTTAATGTTTCTGGAGAGGGACTTCCCAGACCATAGACTGCATAAGTCATCTCTTTGACAAATGGTGCGCAGTTGATCACTTATATGTTGTAAGAGGTTAGTGTGCCTGTGCCTTAGCAAAAATGTATATTTAAATCAAAAGTGTGATTTAATTTAAAACATTAGTAGTGTAGTGTAGTGTATTTCGCGGTAAGTTTAATTTAGTGAGTTTTATCATATTCCACATGCAAGATGTGTATTGTGTTTTCATCTAAAGTTGTAAAATAATTGTATAAAGTAAACAAAATCAGTGAATCTGTCTGTATGGAAATTTAGTCTCTGCTCAGGTGTTTCCTGAGCGAAACATGAAACAGTAACATTCTGTTTAAAAAGTATTTCATTAACTGAAATACTTTTTGAAAATGAAAATAAAATGTTTTGAATTATAAAAATTAAAAATCAATTTTAATCGATTGATTAAAATTGATTTTTAATTTTTATTATTAATCAATCGATTAAAATTGATTTTTAATTAATTATACTATTAATAATTAATTAACACTAATTAATAATAATCTTGTTCCTGCTGTCTGATCCCAAACTAGGTACTGTGCTATGATAACCAGACTGCTGATAAACATACTTATATATTTTTAAATACATACATATTATAGATAATATAGTACACACAGAACAAATGATCCTGCTCATCACACAAATATTTATACTGGTTGAGAATTTACGACATCCGGTTTAGTAGTCAGGGTCACTAACCAATAGACATACATATTATATAGTTCTACAAATAATATTAATAATCAAATACAATGATAACTAATTTATTTATTTAATAATAATAATTATATTTATTTAAATAAGGAGTACAATAATTTATAATAAATGGTTCTCTAATTTATAAATAAAATTCTGTTGTTTTTTTTTTGTAGCTTGAACTAGGTTGAATCTGTGTGTGGGGCGAAGAAGTGCTTACAAACTATTTTATCAATATAAATCTACATAACTACAATTTAATTATAACATTCTAATAGCCTACATAAGCAAGTAGCAACATCAGTGATAAGTGGGTCATATTGCACTAAGACCATTCAGAAAATTTTAATATAAATATTTCAAGTAAATGCTCAGTTTGCTCATACGACAAAATTTGTAAATAATTATGTAATGTGTTTACATAATTTAATTTATAAATACTTTGCTCTCTGTTTAATCTATTGAAAATAATCTATTTGAATAAATGAACTTTGAGCCTAATTGTGAGGCACAGACTATATCTTTTCGTCTTTTGTTAGAAATATCAACGTGATAGGTAATGTATGTTGTTTTAGTACTGTGTGATATATGGAAAAATTAACACAACATGAAGTAAACCCTAAATCTATTTTGTTTAAGGGAAAGGGAAGGAATGATTTTATTTAAGGGGTGATCGTCCAGGGGTTGTAATACATCATTATCCAGATAATTAAATTTATTTGTTCTGTGTCTGGGTGTAATTTATCTATAGCTAGCGATCTGGCCCGGCTTCGTACAGGTGCAATGTAGATACTACTAATGTGGTGTTATTATGATAAGACTATATGCATTTTAAAACTCTAATATCTTCATAAATATTCATTTTAATTATATGTTGTAAGCAATTTTAATCTTAATTAAATACACAACGTATCTAACGCATTTAATTGGATAACGAATAATAATGTATTGTTTAAAATAGCTTCGTAAATAACCCTTTTTTTTGTAATATTTAAAAGATAAAAATGGTTAATGTGGTTTATCCTTAGGAGGTAAGACTTATACCGTCGGGGACTTTTTTTGTAGATATTTTGAAGATATACAATGCCGTAGTACATTATTTTGGGCTATCTCGTAAGGATTGGCCAGCATTTGCAATGTAAGCCCGCAAAACTATGTTTTTTTACGACTTTACATGACAAATCTTTGAAATTCAATTTCAATATGCATATATGATACATATAAACCCGCCGTTTGAAACACTCTCTCTATTAATGAAAATCGCATTAAAATCCGTTGCATAGATCTAAGCATACAAGAAAAAAGCGACTTTATACTATATACAGATAGAAATTTATAAGTATGTTTATTAGCTGTGTGATTACTATAGCACAGGCTCTGCCTGGTTTGGGATATTATTATATTTTATCATAGTATCCTGAAGAGAATAAGTCAAGTCCCAATTCAGCGCCGCTTTAATGCGACATGCACTATAAAAAATGACTAAAATAATATTTTGACGCATCGCACCGCGCCGTGCAGTGACGCGCATTGCCGTTCAAATGTGGTCCGACCTTAAAATACAAAAGTAATAATCCCAGCAAATATTTTTTGTTTACAGGAAGGATACTATATCCCTGAGGAATGGAGGCGACGGCGAGCACACCGATCGCCGTCGCGTCATCTTCAACATCCAACAACCCTAACAACAGGACAATCTATCCAAACCACACAATACCTATCCCCAATGATCCAATCATCCACCCTCTTAGCTGGCCTATCCTGACGCATGAACATCACAGTATGCCGATGCAACCACATAATAGACCCATTATTTCAGTATCCAATTCTATCAACATCCCTGTAGCCCCCAGACCTTCGAATTTAGCAGCTGACACTGTCAACATGGCTCCTTTTCCTCCTGTTAGACCTGTGAACTCAGCACCGGAGTCTAAGAATGCTAACCGAAATCAATCCCAGAATTCAGCTGATCCTAATGCCGGTCGCATTTCGTCACCACGACGTCGTAGGAGAGACCAGCACATGCAGAACCCACGAACTAACCAAAATGTCTCACAAAATGTTCAAAATTCTCAAAACGCAAGGACCCCGCAAAATGCGCAAACGGCGCCCCCTCCACAAGAACCAAAAGTTAGCAAAGTTCTTGTAACTGGTAAGGAACATAAATACACCTATCTAAATAAATATAAATTCTATAATAATAATAATATCTAAATACATATCATCACATCATCACATCAACAACCTTTATAATTATTTATATTGTAAAACCTCCTTTCTAAGGAGAGGCCTTTTTTTTTTTTTCGTGCGGAAATCCCCGCGGATACCACCTATCGGTGGCATGTCGGACTCGAACCGACTAAAACCGCACGCCGTCTCGGGTACTAATAGCCGGGGAACCAGGTATACCCTAGAAAGGAAGTCCCTGGTGCCCCGACATACCTCGGGCCATCTACAACGACAGGTAGACGACCCCCCCTCTAAGGAGAGGCCTATGTCCAGCAGTGGACTATTAAAGGCTGTTGATGATGATGGTGATGTATGCATTTAGAGATATATAAGTACACTTATCCAGCGGTCTGGTTCCCATAGTACAGGCTCTGCCTAGTTTGGGATCAGACGCCGTTTGTGGGATTTCTAAGGCTATTATTATTAATGTTAAGAAATAATATATATATCGTTTTCCAGGCTACCCAACATACACCCAACCTCACGACATACTCGAAGTGTTTACGAAATTCGGCAACGTACGCATAGACAAGTGCAACAGTTTCTCAGCGACCCTTACCTACCCCTCCGAAGACCAAGCATTGAAAGCCATAGCGGCCAACAAGCGCCTGCACATATACGGCCACTTCCTGTCCGTGAGGGCCTTCACTGCAAAGCCGAATGCCTTGGAAGGTCCAATGTCCCCTAAGAGAGAATTTCCTAAAAGTAAACAAAAAAGTAAGTGCAGTCTGCATCATTCTCCTGCATTTTTCCTGATTTTATTTGACCAGCAACCTTCTTGTTAGAAACCATTCTGGTGAATGTAATAGTTTGACTGCATCGGGCAGTGATTTAAATAGAGACCTCGCTCTACTGTTCTGAGTGTTGTGGGCTCGATACAAACCAGGACCACCATAAAAATTGTGTGTGTTATAAAAATTGTTGTTCTGAGTCTGGGTGTTCTTTGTTTGTATAAATATGTGTAAAATGCCCCTCGACACAGGATATAGTTATTCCTAATGAGGGAGTTGTCTAAAAGGTAATTAGGATGACTCCTAATGAGATACTCATTAAGAGTGGAATATTGTGGTTAATTACCACATTAGAAATGTAAAAAGTTTAAAGAAGTCTTGTGTTCTTGTTTTTACATGGAACTTGATCCTCAAGGTTGTATTTTTAAAATAATTTTGGCACATATTGACCGGGTATCAAGTGATACTGAGTATATACAAACAGTTTTTTAACGAATGAGATTGATTATAGGTACTACTTTATTCATTATATTTTTAAATATATTTTGGACATCTGACACACAACACCATTACTATACTGCTATAAAATGCGATAAGCGTTGTCTAATTACATTGTGTGTTTCAATTTCATCTCTTCTTTTCAGGTATGATTATAGAACCAGATAAAATAGATTTGTCAGGAGACTTCTACGCACAGTTGGATAATTTATTGGCCGCTATAAGACTCAATCAAGAGGATATCAATAAAATAAGCATATTATATAGAGATCTGGAGTATGCGTTCCAGGTGCAATGGCCAGGTTAGTGTCGATTATGATAGATTGTAGCTTCAACATTATTAAAGGTACCAATAACGGCTGTTGCTGTGCCAAAAGAACGAGTTTAGATTAAAAAAGATAAAATACCCAGACTGCTTGCTTAGTTATAATTAAATTTTAAAGTTTATTAGTGACTAGCTGACCCGCGCAACTTCGTCTGCGTCTCTCAATAGTAATAAATTTTCTCCGTTTTTGAAACATTCTTCATTGGTGCTCCGCTCCTATTGGTCTTAGCGTGATGATATATAGCCTATAGCCTTCCTCGATAAATGGGCTATCATACACTGAAAGAATTTTTCAAATCGGACCAGTAGTTCCTGAGATTAGCGCGTTCAAACAAACTCTTCAGCTTTATAATATTAGTATAGATTAAATACTTCAGGTTTGGTTACCAGTGACTAAAAGACTGCATCAAGAGGACCATTGCATCTACCTAAAGTTCAGTTCAGTTCATTAACATTTATAAGCGCTAATAAAGTGATATATTGACACCACAGGTTGCAAGGCCATCCCCTTCGGGTCGATAACGACAGGTCTGGGCATCAAGACAAGCGACGCGGACTGCTTCATGAGCCTCCCCCTCCAGTTCCGGACTGTAAACGCCAACCACGTCAACCGCGCTCGACGTTTGCTCATGCAGCACCCGCATATCTTCGCGGAGATCCTGGCCATCCCCCGCGCCAACACTCCCATCGTCAAGTTCTACCACGTCCCCACCGACACCAACTGCGACCTCACCTTCAAGACCCCACTGGGGGCCCAGAACAGCCGCCTCGTAGCCTTCCTCTTGAACGCAGACCCTCGAATCACTCCCATGGCCGTCGTCATCAAGTACTGGGCCAAGGTGCACGAGCTCTCTGGGACGGGTAAACTGACCAATTACGCTCTCACGTGGATGATTATCTTCTATCTGCAGCAGCCCCCCCTGTCTATTTTGCCGTCTGTGGCGATGCTCCAAAGGGACCGGGCGAACGACGTCATCGTGGACTGCTGGAACACAGGCTACACGAGCAATGCTGATTCTCTCCCGCGATCTTCGGATAAGTCCACAATTGCCGAGTTGCTAGGCGGATTCTTCGAGTACTACGCGAACTTCAACTTCGACGAAATGATGGTCTGCCCGTATTTAGGTACCAAGATAAAGAAGTCTGTGTTCGCGGACACGGCGACGCTTCCCGAAGAGTTTAGCCTGTACAAAAATAACGTTTTGTCAAATTATGTATTGCCACTCCGGCACCAGAGGTCGTTCTGCGTCCAGGATCCCTTCGAGCAATGCCACAACGTCGCATCCACAATAACTTCTAAACTGGCGTTGGATATAAGGTGTTACTTCAAGTTCGCGGCCGCCGCCTACAAGAAAGAGAAAGAGAAGAACTGCGCGGGATTCCTCAAGACGATATTAGTCGAAAAGCCAAAACTGCTTCGTGGAAAGACGCACCCGGAGTACAGAGTCAATTTGTTCCCCAGAATCGTAAACACGATCATTAGCTTCGATTGGAAAACGGTCGTCAGAAATTTGGTTAAAACGATTTTCGAAAATATGATGAAAATAAAGTTAGGCAAGGTGGAGGAGAAAATGAATCCCGATTCTAAGAAGGATAAGGAGAAGTACACGTGCAACGTGACCAAGCCGATATGGAAAAGGAAAAAGTACAACAGTTTGTATGTCGACCCCGAGATGGGGTTCGAGGAGAAGCAGACTTTGATCTCAGAAGAGCTCATCAAGAAGGAAGTTCAAGAAGTCAGTTTACAATTCCAATTGATGCTGACGTTCTGTCACGAACCCAAAAGTGCTGTAGTCACAATAAGGATGAGCGGCGGGGATTTAGACGCCTTCCGGGAATATGGGAAATTCTTTATATCAGTGATGCAGAGCTGGTTTACACAGCTCCTAAAGCCTTTTTCTATGCCTAACTGTAAGGACACGGCAGCTAAGATAGCCGAAGCGACTGACGATGGTAACGTCTTGAACGATCTGGATTCTGATGACGAGGACAGTGAAGTTGTTTTAACTTCAAGTACAAATCGTTCAAAAGAACAAACGACACAAAAGAAACCATCTGCAAACATGTCGGAGTGCTCCGGAGCAGACGCGGACGTACCGCGCAATGGCGGCGGCGAGGAAACAAAGTGACATAATCACGTCACACCTATTTTAAGTTTTGAGAGAATTCAGTTTTTTTACTTAGTGTAAAAATCGTTCTATCAATAGAAATACAATTTATTTTAATATTAAGCTAAGACATTTTAAATATTTTTATGGGGTTTGTAGAAATTTTGATTTGAATTTTTACTATTTTTTAATTTCATTTTTTTTTATTGACGGGGTAGTTGGATCCTTACTGCACCAGTAAGTTGATGATATGTCTGTTGGATATTCTCGTAAATTCTACATAAATATTAGCTGTTGACAGGCTCGACGCCGATGCATGTAATTAGAAAAAAAGATTAGATAACGTTATCTATGTTTACCAATTTCTCGACATCCCTGCTGTATCCACTTATTGAACTTTTCAATATTAAACACAGACTAAGCCATGCATTTTAGTTTTAATCGTTTACCTAATTCAAATCCTTGAACTTAATTTGACCGACCGACCTTCAATCGTAAGCCACATAGCTGCGCTGTAGGTAAGCGCTTAACGTTTGAACGCCATTGTCACTAACTGACAAATCAAACGATGTGACGCCACCTTCAGCAATGATCGACAAAACAACATAAACATATAAAAATTACTTGCTTTTTTCGCTAGTATTCAAAATTGCGATGATTTATTATTATTAAAAAAAAAAAGTAAAAATAGAAAATTGCTAATGTATTCAAACTTACAAATTACACAAAAGAAAAAATATAGGCAGTAGGTCTAATGTACGTTATAACATTTTATTTCCTGTTCAGCCATCAACTCGGGTCCATTTAACTGTTTCTATACGAATAAAGTTTTAAGATTAATTGAAACTGGCAACACAAATTATATAATATTGGTTATATTTTACAACGTTGAAATCAATGAATCATGCCACTTAGTTAATTAAGCATAGATAAACAATTTTACATTAATTAAACCTATGACATCATACCGGAACGAAAAAATATTTTATATAATTTGTATTATTGATCTAACCTGTGATGATGTTATGAATATATCAAGTAGGATTGTTAAATGTAGTAAAAATAAATTAAAAAAATATGTCAAAATTAATAGATATATAAGAAAAACACAAAAGTTGGTAAATAGGCAAAAAAATTTCATTAAAAATGTCAAATTGAATAGAGAGAGGCTGTCATTGCTTGGAAAATTAGATATGTATTCAGAAAAATTAAAAAATTGTTACTTGAACCATGACTATGAAACACAACACCTTCATTCTCAGTTAGATAGTCTTAATGAGAAGTTAGTATCTATGATCAACAAATATGAGAGTTCCGAAAAGCAAATGAGGGAGTACATGCTGGCAATGAATGAGCTGGTGAATTCTGATTCGTGTAACTGTAACCATGCTCAATTGTTGATAGAAAATGACTCATTTAGTAGTCGGCACTCCCCGGTTCACTCTGACCTGGCTTGTGACACCCCCATGTTGTTAGCAAATAATAATAAGACATCCCTTATAACAAAGAACAACTCAGAAGCTAAAAGAAATAAAATTGTAATATTCAGTGATGAGATTGGGAAGGGTATGGGTCAGTTGCTGGGAAATATGTGCAGTGATTTATTAATAACTATTTTCTGTATGCCTGGTTTAGATTATTGTCAAATATTAACAAAAATTTCCAGTCTTAAGTTCAGCCAGGATACAATTTTGATAGTTTTAATTGGAAATAGAGGCAATTTAGATAGGCAGAGTTTGCTGCATTATTATAATAAACTGCATTTAATTTGAAACAGACAATCATATTTACACTGCCATATAGTAAAGGCTTGCCAGAGGAAGAAAATAACCTTAGGTATAAGTTAAATATGCAGTTACACAACATGTCAAATTACAATATGAAGTTTCATATAATTGACACTAACAATTATGTTAGACAATATTTATATATGACGAAAGATAGGTGTTATCTTTCATTGTTTTGTAAACGACAGTTAGCAATATCGCTATCTTATTTTATTGATATAACAGCCAAAAACTTGGCTATTAAACCAGTTGCACAAGCAACATATTGATCCAGCCAAGGGTTTGGCTATGAATTCACATATTTTAAACTAGATGTAGGGACAAAGGAGGTAACCTCTAGCTTAAATTTACCATACAGAATGGTATCAAATAAATGTACAACCAACACTTTCACTGTAGCGCATCA